>CM019155.1:55124684-55384967 GCA_009733165.1 Naja naja | reverse complement strand
ATAGAGAGATAATGGAATTACATAACAAAGAGAAACTTGTTTGCATAGAGACAATGGCTGACGTATTTAAAAGGGGGTTCTGCATGAAGAAATGGTAATAAGAATCTATTGTAATTATAAAAGTGTAAAACAATAGGGTTACTGACAATTTTTACTGGTAAAAGGTCACATTTTTTTTCATTTCTTATCCACAAAAGAAAGCTAAAATGATGATTAGATGAATTGAATTAATTGAAATGATTTTAGAAAGTGCTTAAAAATGGGATTTGTCAATAATCAAGATTAGTTATTTTTTATTATTTTGGAACCATAAATAAATTTTAGGGGGATATGTGTTGCAGAACCCAACCGACAGAGATATATTGTAGGGAGCTTTTTCCATTTTCTTTTTCTTTTTCTCTATCTTTCGCTTGAAGGAATGACTATGATTATGTTATTATATTAACCACTGAGGTGTCACTTTCAAAGTAGTAAAAGGGGCAAGTCTAGGTTTCTTTTTCATTTTTTTTTTAGTGTTAACATGGTATGGATTTAGAATTATGGTGAGAATATGTGATGAAAGGGCAAATCTGACGGACAAAAGAATTTGTAAATGATAAAAGAGTATTAACAATGTGAAGATAATTAAAGGTTAGACATGGATGAACTTTATCTTTTAATATGATGGGCAAATATATTGTTATTTGTAAGATTTATACATGAAGTTTTAAAATATATATGTATATTTGCAATTAACTGAAATGAACTGGGGGCTATACAGAATGAGATTAAGATTTGAGATTAGGATTAATTTTTTTGACCCTTTGTCCGCTAAAATGGAATAGAAGTGAAGTCAAATGTTTAAAAGGAATATAGATCTACTGTCACATTTGCATGTAAAAAGTGATGACTGGAACATGCTGTCTACTGAAAAGAGCTGTTTTAAAAAATTGTTAAAAATTGAATAAATTTGGTTAAAAAAAAAAAAAAAAAAAGCACGCCCACCCAGTCACATGACTGCCACTTACACCCAGTCAAATGACCACCAGCCACGCCCACCAATAAGCCGCCCCACAGAACTGGCAGTAAAAATTTTGAATCACATCACTGGTTTATGGCCACAGACTACAAAGCTGGAGAATGTGAATTCAAACCTGCTTTGGGCATGAGGGCCATCTGCAATTCTGTAAAGTTATTTTCCCTCCTCAACCCTAGGAGGGAGACATTAGGGAAACAATGCCTGTATCTGTTGAAGAAAAGCTGTTGGCCCCACCCTGGCAAGTGTTTGCAACATGCTTTCCTTAGTATGGGTTACAACAGTGGAGAAGCCCCAAATTTAATTTTTCAGAAAAATGTTATGGCAATTTTCTCCCGTTTTCTGCTTTAAGGGCTTTTCTAGTCCCTCTAAAAGCAAATGTTTTCTATGGGGAAAGGGGAGGCAATCTTTGTCTTCCCAGCTGATCTCAAGTTTTGCTATGATGTCCCCAAGAGTGACTTGTATATCATCTGCCTGAGACAATAGGGCATTCCAGACATATAAGCAGCTCCAGTGGCCTAGAGGTGGAGCTCTCCCTTCACAATCAGGAGGCTGTGAGTTTGATCCTAGGTAGTGGCTAATATTTGAATAGACTCTCCTGCTTGAGCAGGGGATTGGATTAGATGACCTCCAAGGTCCCTTTCAACTCTGTTATTCTATGAGCAATTCTATGGCTCACTGTTGATCACTGAAGCCTGTGTGCTTTATTTCTTAAAATCCTGAAATGTGTCAAAGTTTCTTGAGTTACATTTTCCCCTTAACATGGCATCTAATCAGAGTGAAAGGGGAGGAGAAAGTAAACTTTGACAATCTTTGATAGAGCCTCCATGGACAAGTATAGTCCATTCACACAGGACATTATTTCTTTTTTTCTTTCTTTCTTTCTTCAACCTTTAGCTGTGGAAGCTAATCCAGAAAATGATGGATACATTTTCATGTAGCTTCCCAGCTTTATAGGATCTTGTTCTGGGTATTATCAGGAATTTGGAAAGCATTAAATGTTTTTGCTTAATATTTAATATTTTAAATATTAAGTAATGGTGGGTCCCAGTCTTGCCTTTGGCTATAGGTGGCTGCATATGGTCCTATCACAGTATGGGAGCATGCTCTGGTTATGCTGATATACTGATCTCTCCTGATTTGTCTTTCTAAGAAAAGAGTTCTCTGCATAGCAGCTTTTACATTACATGATTATATACTAACACCTATCAAGATTCAAGAGCCAACCATGGCTAGTTAAGTTCAACTAAGTTTGATTTTTTTCCATCCCTAACATTGTGAATTAATTTGTTTGAACTTTGACATTGAACCATTTAAAGGTATTTTATCAACAAGATCATAGAAGTACAGGTAAGAATCTCTGATCACAAATGCATCCGTTCACCACCAAATTGGGTAATGACCAAAATTTTTACCCCTGGTTTGCAAAGGGTGCTCCCGTGGCAACCAAACACAGCCATGGCATTCCCGTTCCTCCACTGATTTCCATTCTGTGCCACCCCATTTTTTCTTTAAACACATGCACTTCCAGTGACAACCAAATCAGATGATATAATTCTCGAACGAGACATTTAACGGTTGTCACCTGAGATTCTACTGTATGTAGAATCATGGCAACATGAAGGTGGACACTTTGGGTTCTGGTGAGCTGTGGCTTGTGCTCACTGTGCCTTTGATTTCTCTGACACCTGTGGCAAAAGGCTGATGTCCAGGTACCTTATCAAATTACAAGACTGGAAACAGCCCAAGTCAGTTATGGCATTTATGACTTTTTAAAAGTTTTTTTTTACCAGCTGATTTGTCTCCTGTCTGACCATGGGTCATTCAAGCAAGGAGGTTGTGCATCTCACCTAGTCTATCCAAGTGGAGAAGATTTGCATATCCCAGGTGTGGAAGGAAGAACCTATTTTTCTGCTGGTGGATGTAACTGAGAGCTATAACAATAGAACAGTAAATGCTCAATAACATCAATATGGAACCTGAGTGGAACTATTACTAGATTTGTGGTGAGTGCTAATAGAACCCTGGTTTCCTGGAACTAATGATTAGAGATTGTGTTTTGATTCAATAGGTTTGGATAGGAACCTTTGGAGAGAAACTACAGCCACTTTGGGAAGAGTTCTCCACACTACTGAAATCTGTACAATGAACTTGGTTACACTTTTCCTGTTGAATGCTACATATGCTGCATTTAACTGATCACCATTTCAGTTACAAGAAGATTGGTATTGCTGGACTGCCATATGACTGATTGATTTTGTCCTTAACAGAACATTGGAATGGTGGGCATCAGTTTGCAGGTATTATTTGTATGCTTTTTATTATGTGTATTTCTTATTCATGTTCCATGTATTTGAAACGTATTATATGCTACCTATACCTTAAAGAAACCCATCTGGTGAATCTCCAGGGAATACTTGCAGAAGACTGGATGTAGCAGTTTGTGGAGATAGTAACTTATGGGGATAACTGACCTTGTATTTACATTTTCTTTCCACAAAAGGATTTCTTGCTTCATAGTGCAGAGGGACTGCATGGCATGAAATATGCTAAGCAAGATGGCCAATATTACAACTATGTCACCTATTGACCTTGAAGGCTATTTTCTCTCTCTCTCTTCAAATGTTCTCTACCTTGCTGTACATTTAAAGCTAGCAGATTTCTGGGTATATATATCACTTACGGAAGGCATTTCTTTTTATTGAGAGTTTTTAAATTCTTTTTTCAGTCTTATTTCTTAGTCTCTAGGATGATACAGGATGATCTATACTTTCTGCATATATTGCACATCCCTCCACACAATAGTCATTTTTGTTGGGAATAGGACATACTGAATTTGGACTTTTAATGTCTCTGCTGTGTTGAAACACCACAATACCTCCACAGGATGGTTAATTTTGGATATTTGGGCCTGTTCTTTATACTTTATACATGGTATTTTGCCTGGTTTGAGGCTCTTCAATTGACATTGCTCTCCTCATTTCTGCATTCCTTGTAATCTGTGCCCATATTAGTGTCAATACCATTAAGATACTACCTACTGAAGTCTTCCCTGTATCTTTAATTGCTATTTGGCCTCACACAGCTCTAGCTTTTTATCAGCTAATATACAAGGTGTATGTGCATTCAATACTTCTGATTGTTATGCCCATTGTTATGCACAGGGTTAAGTTTTTAATGTATTTTCATTTAGGCTATGTTTTATATTGTAGTATGTATGGGTGTCTATTTTTCCTTTTTCCTTTTTTTTTTACAGAAATTTACTTCTTCCTGGTTATGTGTCTTGACATAATTGTGCCTGGCCAGTACAATGTGATTTTTGTGCACTGTTTTTTTTCTCCCCCAAATCTACTCTTTTGTGCATTTGGTCCCTGATCCTGTTGGTCCAAACTTCCTTCTTTTTGGTGATGCTGAAAGGGCATCTTTTATTTGCCTTTTAGCATCAAAGGTGGGATTATGAAGGGCTAATGACATGGGTTTTGTAATTTGTTAACTACTGTGTTTCCCCAAAAATAAGATCAGGTCTTATTTTCTTTTGACCCTGAAAAAACAACCCCCTTCTTTTGGGGTGTCTTAATTCCACCATGTACGGTAGGAGGGGAGGGGGTGAGTGGCCCCTCACACCAGCTTCCCGAAGGGTCACAGCAGACCATCCCATAAAGCAGATGTTTTGCAGATGCTGCTCAGGCCACCGCCTCCAGCAAGCAGTCCACAAAGCAGATGCCACTCAGTGGCTTCCAGATGCCACTCAGGCCACTGCCTTCAGCAAGCGTGGCTGGTTTTGCAGTCGCAAAAGCGGCAGGAGGCCCAGAGACATGCCCCTGCGTTGCTAAACCTCTTCGTTGTTTGCAGTGCAGACAGCATGAGGTGAGAGCGAAAGGAGGAAGGGGAGAGGAACTTGTCCTACATACCTCATGCCCTCACCTAATGGTCACACCTGCCATCCATGTGAAACATTGTGGTTTCCCTGTGTGTGAGTTTAGAGTTTGCAATTGTGGTTGCCCTGGGGGTGGTGGGGGTTGGGATTTGGCATTGTGGTTGCCCTGGGTGGTGGTGGTTGGGATTTGGCATTGTGGTTGCCCTGGGGGGTTAGTTGGTTGGGATTTGGCATTGTGGTTGCCGGGGGGGTTGGGATTTGCAATTTTTGCAATGAGGCAAAAAATTAGTTTTGCTTCATTTTACAACCTTTCTTACCAATTGTCAAGGAAATCACTGCAGTTGTTAAGCTAGAACATGGATGTTAAATCACTCTGGATTTCCCCATTGACTTTGCCTGTCAAGAGGTCGCGAAAGGGGATCACAAGACCCAAGTTATAACTTTCATAAATATGACATAGGTAAGGATGTGTGGGGCAAGCTCTCCACCCCTCCAGCCTAGTCTCACCTCATGCTGTCTGCACTGCAAGCAACGAAGAGGCCCAGCATATGCGTGGGATCCATCGCTGGGCCTCCTGCCATTTTTGCAGTTGCTAATGCGGCCACGCTTGCTGGAGGCAACAGCCTGAGCGGCACCTGTGAAGCACCTGCTTCATGGATGGTGGGATGGCCTGTTGTGACAATCACACCATTAAGTAAGGGGAGCCTGGGGGCGTCACTGGGCCTACTGCTCTTTTGTGGATGCCATTACCAGAAGAAGTGGTGAGGTGGCTAGGGTTGGTGGAGCGGCTGCTGCGAGGCTGCTCTGTGTGGATAGCAGGTGCGACCATTAGGTAAGGATGTGTGGGGCACATGGGGCAAATTCCTCTTCCCTTTCACCTCCTTTTGGCCTTACCTCACCTTGTGTTGTCTGCACTGCAAGCAACCAAAGGAAATGGCAGAGATCGGACGCAGGTACTTAAATAAGGCTTATTTTGGGGAGGGCTTATTTTGGCATGCACTCAAAATCATGATAGGGCTTAATTTCAGGGGAAGTCTTATTTTGGGGGAAACACAGTAACATAGTTATTTCATATTTTAATCTGATTGATATTCTCTCTTTTTAAGTGATGTTCAGATTTATTAGCTTTTAACATTCCTAAACTGGTAAACAAGCTGGAGACTAGCTCCAGATAAGAAAAGTTTGTTAGTAAAAATTGGGGTCTGGCTTATCACTTTTATGAACTCTAAACAACCTTTTTCCTTACCTTTTGCCCCTTCAGACCTCATTTTAGTAAATATGTATGCTACTATCCTGTCCAATCAACTCTCCTCTTTCAGATTTCTTTGTTATGTTAACTATAAAAGAGGATGTAAACTAAAGTTCAGGATTCCCTTTTGAGAGGAATCCTTTTGTCTGAATATACTGATAAATTGTAATAAAATGATCTTCCTGTCTCAGTTTGTCTCATTGGAAAATATGCATGCTGAGCAGTGGTGAGATTCATTTTTTTAGTGCTGGTTCTGTGTGGCTTGGTGGGCATGGTGTGGCTTGGTGGGCATGGCTTGGTGGGTGTGGCAGGGAAGGATACTGAAAAAAAACCATTCCCTCCCCACCCCACTAATTTGCTTTCCAGCTCTGTTCTCCTATGCAGGGCAACAAAAGACGACCCAGGCGATCAGCTAGGACTCAGGAGGCAGAGAATAGATAGGGTGGGGCCAATCAGAGGTGGTATTTACCAGTTCTCTGAACTACTCAAAATTTCCGCTACCGGCTCTCCAGAACTGGTCAGAACTTGCTGAATACCATCTCAGACATCGAGGCATGAGCCTGAAAAAGCCATATTTGGGCTTCGACAGTTCATTCTCATTTCCTTCAAATTTTGAGTGATTATAATGTTCATTAACCTTTTTCTAAATGTCACCCCTATGCAGCACCAACTAGTGGCAGACATGTTGTTGTTGTTAGTTATAAGTCATGTCCGACCCATTGACCCCATGGACAATGTTCCTCCAGGCCTTCCTGTCCTCTACCATCCTTCGAGTCCATTTAAGCTCCATCAGGCTAACTCATTCTCTGTCTTCCCCTTCTTCTTTTTCCCTCAATCGTTCCCAGCATTAGGCTCTTCTCCAGTGAGTCCTTTCTTCTCATTAGGTGTCCAAAGTATTTGAGTTTCATCTTCAGGATCTGGCCTTCTAAAGAGCAGTCAGGCTTGATCTCCTTTAGGACTGACCGGTTTGATCGCCTTGCAATCTAAGGGACTCACAGGAGTCTTCTCCAGCGTCATAGTTCAAATACCTCAATTCTTTGGTGCTCAGTCTTCCTTATGGTCCAGCTTTCACAGCCATACATTGCAACTGGGAAAACCATAGCCTTGACTATACTCCCTTTTGTTGGCAGGGTGGTGTATGTGCTTTTTAGTATGCAGTCTAGATTTGCCATAGCTTTCCACTCCAGAACCAAGCGTCTTTTAATTTCTTAGCTATAGTCCCCATCTGCGGTGATCTTGGAGCCCAGGAAAATAAAATCTGTCACTACCTCAATTTCTTCCCCATCTTCCCCATCTATATGCCAGGAATTGAGAGGGCTGGATGCCATGATCTTACTTTTTTTAATGTTGAGTTTCATACCAGGTTTTGCACTCTCCTCCTTCACCCGCATCAAGAGGCTCTTTAGTTCCTCTTCACTTTCTGCCATTAGAGTGGTATCATCTGCATATCTGAGGTTGATGATATTTCTCCTGGCAATCTTAATTCCAACTTGTGATTCATCTAGCCCTGCCTTTCTCATGATGTGCTCTGCATATAAGTTAAATAGGCAGGCAACAGTATACAGCCTTGCGGACTCCTTTCCCAATTTTGAACCAATCAGTGGTTCCATATCCAGTTCTCACTCTTGCTTCTTGACCACATATAGGTTTCTCAGAGACAAATAAATGGTCTGGTACTCCCATTTCTTTAAGAATTTGCCACAATCTGTTGTGATCCACACAATCAAAGGCTTTAGCATAGTCAATGAAGCAGAAGTTGATGTTTTTCTGGAACTCTCTAGCTTTCTCTATGATCCAGTATATGTTGGCAATTTGATCTCTAGTTCTTCTGCCTCTTCGAAATCCTGCCTGTATTTCTGATAGTTCTCGATCCACATACTACTGGAACCTAGCTTGTAGGATTTTAAGCATAACTTTACTAGCATGTGAAATTAGTGCAATGGTGCCATAGTTTGAACATTCTTTGGCATTGCCTTTCTTTGGAATTGGAATGTAAACTGACCTTTTCCAATCCTGTGGCTACTATTGAGTTTTCCAAATTTGTTGGCAAATTGAGTGTAGCACTTTTACTGCATTGTCTTTTAAGATTTTGAATAGCTCAGCTGGAATACTGTCACCTCCACTAGCTTTGTTGCTGCTCAGATTTCCTAAGGCCCATTTGACTTCAGATTCTAGGATGTCTGGCTCAAGGTCAGTGACCATCCCATCGTGGTTATCAGGTACGTTAATCTAGTTCTTGTATAGTTCTCCTGTGTAATTTTGTCACCTCTTCTTAATCTCGTCCACCTCTGTTATTTTGTCTGCCATTTTGGTCCTTTATCATGCCCATCTTTACATGAAATGTTCCTTTCATATCTCCAATTTTGTTGAAGAGATCTCTGGTCCTCCCTATTCTATTGTTTTCTTCTATTCTTTACACTGTTCATTTAAGAAGGCATTCTTATCTCTTCTAGCTATTCTCTGGAATTCTGCATTCAATTGGGTGTATCTTTCTTTTTCTCCCTTGCCTTTCGCTTCCCTTCTTTTCTCGGCTATTTCCAAAGCTTCCTCAGACAGCCATTTTGCTTTCTTGCCTTTCTTTTTCTTTGGGATGGTTTTAGTTGCTAATTCTTGCACAATGTTGTGAACCTCTGTCAATAGTTCTTCAGGCACTCTATCAGATCTAATTCCTTATATCTATTTGTCACCTCTACTGTATATTCATCAGGAATATGGTTTAGTTCATATCTGAGTGGCCTAGTGCTTTCCCCTACTTTCTTCAATTTAAGCCTAAATTTTGCAATGAGAAGCTCATGATCTGAGCCACAGTCAGCTCCTGGTCTTGTTTTTACTGACTGTATAGAGCTTCTCCATGCAAAGTACATAGTCAATCTGATTTCTGTGTTGACCGTTTGATGTCCATGTGTAGAGTCGTCTCTCGGGTTGTTGGAAAAGAGTGTTTGCTATGACCATGTATTCTCTTTACAAAATTCTATCAGCCTGTGCCCTGCTTCATTTTGTACTCCAAGGCCAAACTTTCCTGTTATTCCAGGTATCTTTTGGCTTCCTATTTTAGCATTCTAATCCCCCATATTAGAGTTCCTCAAAGAAAGCTAACAATGCTGGCAAAATACTTGCAGGGTTACAGAATCACTGAATTCTCTACATTTATGTGTAATTCCTCCCCCTATTCATATTCCTGGGGCAATAACATGAACTATATTTAGGAAAGTATAAGGAGACTGCTACTAATCTGCCATGTAAATTAGGAGTTCAGTGTATGTTGGTTGCAACTATATTATGCTTAGCTTAATGCTCTTCAGACATAAATCCTTGTCTAACTTTTTTATCATTTAAAAGCAGTTGCATCCTTAACCACTCAACTCTGAAGGCATTAATAAAGATATACAGATACATACATACATACACACAGTGGCACAAAGAAAATCTGCTGCTTTATCAGTTCAAATAATCATGCTTCATTGTGGAGTTATAGGATCTAATTTTAACAGATATATTGTGTTCTATTTGTCTAATTTTAATAAAGTATGAGGCTGCTTTACAGCACAGAAATGGAATAAACGGTAAGGCTAATTAATTATCCATAACACGGACAAAAGGGATAGTTCTCTCCTTTTCTCATAGCACCAGGAGTGTTCAAGAGTTTTCAGTGACATATACAGGCACTTGATACATCAGAGACAAAGGTCACCATCCAGATCCAGGACACTGAACTGAATAAATTATAGTTCAGTTAACCTTATTTGAGTTATATCCCACCTTTTATCCAGCTTAATGTAGCATTTTTTATTTTAAAAAATTATATCCCCCCCCCCCAAAACTCATCACAATAAGTCTAGGTGGCACATAGAGTGTGCAGTTTTGCATATTTACCCAGAACAGCCCTGTGAGATCCACTGGCCACAATTATTCAGAAAACTCCTATTGCAATAAAATTGTACACTAAATGTATAATTAATGTCCAATCTGATGGGTATCTTCATCCAGAATCGTCTCAGTGGGAGCTGTAACACTTTAAATCTAACAAGGGACATTGGTAATTTTGTATTCTAGCCTCCAGCTACGAACTCTAGTCCCCCGATCATTGCAGTTGGCCATTACCTTGGAGGATGATAGGAGTCGAAATTGTCCGTAGTCCAGACCAGTATGGACTACTGAACTATCTATATTAATAAGGCTGAGGTCAGTCAGGCCTTGCTGCCATACTCGCGAGGACTAAAAACCAGGATTACCGAAGTTGGGTTTTTAAAATTGGTTCGTTGTGTAGAACTGGGTTTATGTGAACGCGAAATCAGTTTTCTAATGAAACCTCGTCAACAACTCTAAGGCACACACTACATAAAGACACACTTCTTGTCCTACTAAATAAACGCCGTTCCCAAGAGACCAGGGACGTCCCAGTTCTTTAAAAACAAACGGGTGAGAAAAGGAGGAAGGGGCTTATTGACAGAACCTCCCCCCCCGCTTTTTTTCTTTATAGGTTCTGCTGTACGCCAAGACCAGGTCGGTGAAGACACGAGGAAAGTGAACGGCCCGATATCCCCGCACGCCATTTTAAGCGCAAATCTTGCGTCCTTCTGTTCATGGCTGCTGTCACACAAAGTACCCTCTTTGTTAAAAGAGCGGGAACAGGACACGAAACGTTTGATATTCACTCTCTTGAATGCCATACCGAGGTAATTATACTCAACCGACCCAATCCACTCTCCACAGATTCGCAGTCGAACTCTTCCAGTAACGCCCTAACTTTCTATGAGGGGAAAAAAAGCACAAATTTTCTCGTTCCCTTACTCTTTTCCTCCTGAAGCGCCTGCGTGCAATCCCTCGAGTCGCGTCCCGCCGTTTATCTACTCGCCGCGATAAGTGGGGTCCGCCTTTTTCCAAGAGGACACGTACGAAGACAGGCTCCAGGCAGGCGCGGAGACTGTGGATGGCGGCAGCAGCAGCTTTGGGTGGGCATGGAGCGAGAGGGAAGTTTAATTAGGGCAACCTGGCTTGGTTTTTAATGCAGTGATTGAGTTTGAGGGGAGGGTGAAGGAAATTATCTCTGATTCCTGTTTGGGGTTTTTCTCAATACAACTTTTTTGCATTGTTCGCTTTACAATAATTCGAATAATGTTCCTTCTGATTTATTGCCAGCGCGGTGTGCAAAAGTTGCGAGGTGGGGAATCTGCGTAGGCGGTAGAGAAGTGGCGTCTCCGCTTTCTTCTAGAGAAGGGTGTACGCAAACTCGGCTACTTTTCAGCATCTAGACAGACATCTTCCCAGTTGCATTAAAGCGCTCAATATCTCAAAAATTAAGAGGATAGAAGTCAAGCTTTATTTATCTATCTTTTTCCTAATTCCTCCCCTTCCCCCTTTCAGTTATTCCTGAAGAAGAAACTTTGGGTTAATATGTAGTGTCTTTACTTGAATGGTTTTCTTAACACTTTCTTTAAATGCTTATTTCTTCTTTTACAAAAACGAACTGAAACAATTGAGGTTGAGCTTGTTTGGAAACAAAACCACTAGCAATTCTTATATTGTAATTATGTTGACCAAAGAAGAATTTGTGTCTATAGTTCTGGTGAACCATAGTTGAATGTGAGTTTCTAGGAAGCTCATAGTTGGCTTACTGAAAAGCTCATTTGTTTCTAAGGTCCAGCACACTTTGCCTATTCTGTTGCCTAAAACTAATTCAGAAATATTAGACAATTAATCTGCAGTGCATTTAATTTTGTTTGTTACTAGAAGTTGGGATGGAAACCCAAATTGGACAGACAACATCTGTGATAGATATAACTATAAAAAAATGAGTGTAGGGACAGTAACTAATTGTTCTCTGCTAGAAATTTCCAGTAAATTTTGTAACTTAAGTAAGCACTTCTGAAACAGTCATGAAAGATAAGGATAAGCAGAACAGAAATTTTGTCTCTGAGAAAAGAGAGAAGAAAAGTTGCCATAATACAGACATTATGCTGGTCAGCTGTGACTACATTCTAAACATTAAATTGGAAGATGAGGTTTTGATAAAAGGAAGAGTATCGAAGAAGAGAGTATCAAGTGTGATAAAAAGGGAACATAGTGCTGCTTTGCAAAATACGCAGCAATCAGAGGGTAGGAAAAGAAGGCATAGGAGTTCTTCACTGAAAGTGGGATCTCAAGGAGACATTATACAAAAAACATACTAGTTCTTTACTAGAACATGAACAAAAAACCCAAAGTTTCACAAAAAATGCAAAGAATTGAAAGAAAAAATTCCAACATTCCTTGTTAATGAAAGGATTACACAAGGAGATAAAAAATATGGGACTTATAATAATTGATTTAGGCTCTGAAAAAGGTATCAGGAAAGCCATAGCCACTTAGCCTCAGAATCAAAACTTCAGCATAAAACATGTAATTTTAGGAAGAGAATTAAACCAATTTGGCCAGAACAAAAGCAGAACAAAAGTCAAAGAGTAAAGGGAACCATAACTGAGAAGCATGGTACTTCAGTAATAATAGATTTAGGGTCTGAAAAAGCACCAGAAAACCTGCAGAAAAGCCATAGCTGCACTCACAATTGAGACTTCAGCAGAATATATGGAATTGTAGGGAGAGGATTAAACCAGCTTAGCCAGAACAAAAACAGGACAAAAATCAGAGAATAAAGAGAAGCATGTGTAAATTAGAATGTATCATACAGAACGTAAGGGTATTAAAATATAGAGAAAATTTCCCAAAATCGCAGATATATGTAAAGTACCCAGTCAATGTGAGGTCAGCTGCTGTGTCACATTTTTCAAATAACTGTATAGAAGGAATAGAGAGTCTAATGAAAATGCCATGGTGAATTTTGTAAAACAAAAAGAACTGACTGTCTCAAAATTGCAGAATATAAAAGTTTCAAGGCAAGATTTATTTGATTCTATAGCAGACTTTGAAGAAAATAAATGCAGAGGTAATTTAAAAGAAGGAATAAATAGGATGGTAACACAAATATTTTCAAAATCAAAAATGTATACTAGTGATGGTGAAAAACAGTTGTAAGTCAGAAGTGTTACAGAGATCCTGGAATATAGCCAATGGATTTCAAAGAAGAAAATAAAGAATAAATGGATTATAAACCTAAGAGCTATTGGTTACTAAAACAGAGGGAGTTAATAAGGAAGAGACAGATGGAAAAGATGAAATTGTGTCTTCAACTGATCTTAAACAAGAAATCAAAACATTTAATAAGGATGCTTGTTCCCTTTTCATCTGAATACAGAATGTTTTATGACTTTAGGATTAAATTTATGTTTTTGCATCTATTACTCCCTGCTTGAATCTAAATTTAAAAACTTTAAAATGACTTTAAAATTAAAATTGGGATAGTATAACAAGTAAAAAATTAAGTTAGGTTTTATTTGCAATTGAAATTAAAACATTTTACAACATTAAACTTCCTTCAAGAGATGTTGGTCAAAGCTCCATGCTTGAAAGCAAGCATTTGAGACTGAGTCCCTGCAGGTTAAGCTAATTCCTGATAATTTCATGCCCATGCCCATGTTGTTTCTTCAAATTTGGAAGTGATTTCTGTTTTGGGTGGACTTTTAAAAACATTTATCAATGTAGCCAACAGCTTTAGTATTTCATGATGATCTCTTACCCAACTACTACCATAATTGGATCTGACCTGGTTTAGCTTTTTCAAGATCAAGTAGAGCTTCTGCCTAGTTGGATACTAATTCTTTATATAGAATGAGTAATCACATCTGGGCATATTTGTACTTGCATTTTGTATAGAGCTACTTCTTTTATATTTTGGCTGGAAAATATAAACACTTTTCTAAAAACTAATAACTTTTATTAATTCTCTTAAATGTATCACTTTTTTTGCAGTCTGCTGTATTTTACACTAAATTAAAGCTACATTACAATTAAAATTCCCTTATGTAGCATTTATACATGATTGTATAATTATTTATTTTAATGTTTAAATTACTTCATTAAATAAATCATATTATTGTACAGATAATCCTTGACTTACTGTCAGTTAACTACAGTTTGATATTATGACAGATTTTTCTAGAGATATTTATGATCCATTTTTGGAGTTACAGCAGCTAAAGGCCATTCTCCTTGTGGTCACATGATTGTAGTTTGATGCTTGGAAACCAAGTCATCTTTACAGTTATTTGCAGCATTATGTGGTCATATAACCACAATTTGTTACTTTTTTGTCAGTTTCCAGCAAAAATAGATAGGGAAAATAGATACTTTTAAAAACCGTGGCATTCAGTGAATGGCCATTATAAAAATTGCTCATATCTTCAAATTTAGACATGTGATGTCTTGATTTACAATTGTAATTCCAGACTCAATTACAGTTATATGTTGATTTAATTAGTACCCATACTAATTAAAATAGGACCTAAAGTAAATTTAGATGATGCTAGATAAATTTCTATTTCTAATGGCATTAAACTATATTTATAAATATCTTTTTATAGTGAAGTATTATGTATATGTATATATATATATATATATATATATTTATATATTAATGATTATTTGTTTTTTTTAATCAGGAGAAGATACCCTTGACATTTTAAATATGGAAAGATGCCATATACAATTCTGAATATTTTAAAGAACTGCAATATAGAGAAAGCATTAGAACAGTCTGCGGGTCTACTAATAACAGAGGCAGATGAGATCAAGAACAACAATTCTGTTAAACTTTGCTTTTGGAAGCAGACTAAAAAATATTGTAACACTACATTCTCTGTCAGAAATACTGCATGTCCAGAAAATTTTGATATAAGAATACATAAAAAGAAAATTGAAAAAAGCACATTGGTGAAATATCAGAATGAAAAATTTGAATAACTTCTTATGTATAATGTTCCACCCTGCAAAAAGAATATAGTAGTAAAATCATTTGATTGTTATTAAGACGTTATTACAATCTACAGGTATCAAGCCTCAAAGCTTTAAAATTAATCGTGGATCTCTGCATGCTGTGTTTGATTAAGAAAAATCCCCATCTTCTAAGGGTATGGGACAGGATGAACTTAGAAGTATCCCTAATGTAATACATGATACAAAGTTAATTACACAAAAAGACATTTTCAAGAGAAATGTCCAACATACTAAAAGTCAAAATGGAAAGGGAATCATGGAAAATAAATTGTCCGTGGATTTTAAGAAGCCAAGCAAAAAAACTAAAAATGTCAGAGGACCTAGAAGAATCATCAGTCATGAAAGTTCTCATAAATGAGGATATTTCCACTGAACATGGAATACCAATAGAAGATAATACTGTTGCCATAGATTCTGCAGTAATTTCAGAAAAACTAGATTATAATGAAACATTAAATCTGGAGCTGCCTTCTGAAAATCAAGTTGCCACCATGTCTGGCAATGAAACAGCAGACCAAGACCAAGACATTAGATACAGTTACAATATTTTTGAGAAATCGGTAGTTCTCAAAACAGACAAGAATGAATTAAAAGAAATTAAGGCGTTTATTGACTTCAGTAAAATGGATGAAAAGAAAACCATAACGGAGACACTGGATAGTGAAAAAAGTATGAACTGTAATAGTAATGCTGCTCCCTACATGAAAAGAAAAAGGACATGTAACATAAAAATGAAAAAAACTGATAGGAAACCACAACTGTATAGCTGTCAAAGGGCAATCCCAATTAGTGGTAAAAATATATGGCGTCGTGAATCATGCGCAAGGACATCCTTATGGGTTTGTAAAAATAATGCATTGGATTCACATACAGGATATTTAGAAGATACTGATTCAGTAACAAAATGCAGCAAATTGGAGGTCCATAAGCCATTGGTAGATGGTTGTAAAATATCTATAAATACAATGGAATGTGTTGAAAATTCTTTTTCAGACTGTGTATTGCATAAAGGCAAGACACTTTCACCTATTACTGAGAATAGGTTTTCTTCTGATGATATGGAAAGATCTAAACAAAGTACACTTGGTACTGAAATTGTAAAATCAAAAGTGGTTTTGAATTTATTAAAGAAAGAAGTCAAAGAAAAAAATCTAAATATTCAGAATGGCTCATTTGCAGGCATTAGGAAAAAGAGGACAGATAATCCAAAAGCATCAATTACCAAACAAAAAACAGTGTTGAAAAATTTGGCATCAGGAAATTTGTCAAATTTCAAAATTCCTTTAGTTAAGGGTAAACATAATTTTAGAAAACCACAAACTGAAACATCATCCAAAAAAGATACTGGCAATTCTTCAAATGTTTTAAAGAATGCTCTTTCTCTAAAACAAGCTAGAATTGAAGTGGCTTCATCTGTCAAAAATTCTAGCTCACAAATCCAATCTGAACAGGAGAATTATACGTCTGCACTGGAAACATACATACATCAATTCAACAGTGATATCTCTGGAAACTTTTCTAAGAGAATTTGTAATACTTTTGAGAGTATTTCACATGAGAATAAACTAAAATCACCAACTTTGAGTGCTCCTCCTTTCTCTTTGAGTACTGAAAATATAGAGGTACAAATGCTAAATTCTGCTTTGGTCTCAGGAATTATTGATAAAGTTAATGTCAACAATAAGTTGGCACAGGACAATGATGACATTTCTGCAGATATTCTGAAGGCTTACGAAGATGATATTCTTGTGATAGATGTTATTCAAGATGACCCTGACCTGTTTGGAGATAATGTTGAGAAAGAAGATGACTGTGCAAATACTCATAATACTAAAAACATTTATACTAGTGACTTTTCAGAAAAAGATCTGGGATGGAAACCAAACTCTTCTCAACTTTCAAAAAGCAAGCATTTGAAATGCATTAGGTAGGCTTGTTGCTTTGAATATTGGTGTAATGGATATATATATATATATTTGTTTTCAGAGATTTTCACGGTAGGTATGTAGTGTATTCGGTCTTGTCCCGTGTAAGGGACAAGACCCGAATACACCAAGACCTACATATATATATATATATACACATATACATTTATGGTGTGGCTTTTAAAGTGCAATTCAAAGATCTTTAAGAGAACAAAATCTTAGAACTATAGAATATGAAGTGATCTAGTACAGAATTACTGTAATTTAGAATTTGGGAGCTGGAATAATCAAGAGTATACTGTACTATACTATATTAAAATTGTTCCCAGCGAAATTTGAAGCATGTCAATAGTAACTGTAAAACAAACATGTCTTCTAATACCATGTTTCCCCGAAAATAAGACCTACCCCAAAAATAAGACCTACCCCAAAAATAAGACCTAGTGTGATTTGGGGAGCCAAAAAAAATATAAGACAGTGTCTTATGTTAGGGGAAACACGGTATGCGATTCGTTTGTGGTTTCGTACATGAATA
This sequence comes from Naja naja, assembly GCA_009733165.1. NCBI lineage: Eukaryota > Metazoa > Chordata > Lepidosauria > Squamata > Elapidae > Naja > Naja naja. The sequence goes on along the minus strand of CM019155.1, from coordinate 55,367,498 downwards.
AATGTACATTGTTCTACATGAATATGGTAAGTGTTTTTTTTCATTAAAAATATATATATATATATAAGACCTACCCCGAAAATAAGACCTAGTGTGTTTTTGGGAGCCAAAAAATATATAAGACAGTATCTTATGTTAGGGGAAACACGGTATTAGGATTTTATATGATTGTTTTGTTTTAAATATGCAGTAGCATTTACATGTAGTAAAGAATCTAGCTGTTTATTTTCAGACTTATTTGAGTTCAGATTCATTTTATTATACATTACAAATAGAAGTACAAGGTAGATTGTGTTCTTAAATGTGAAAATTAAATACAAATTATTTTGCATTATTTTTTTCACTTAAACACCTAGATAAAACTTCATGCTTAAATGGAAATGTCCATCGTGCAATAACACTCATTTTAGATGGTGGAAATGGTAATGAACTATTTTGACCCTTGTGAGATAAGGTTATACAATAAAAAAGCCTAATTTTAGAGGAACAATTCTCCAGAATTATTGAGTATGTGTGGGAGTCTGCAATTTTTCTTGAAATATTAAAACATTTAAGAAAAAACAAGCATAACAGAAGAATCAACTTAGAAAACATTAACTGACTTTAAAATAATAAAATATTGCATTCATGCATCACATCAACAGTTCAAACTAAGATGTTACTTGTATGACCTGTGATAGAATACTCCCTTGCCCATAAGATCCACTTTCATCTCCAAATTATTTCCTTCAGATTCTTAAAAGACTACTCTCATTTATTTGTTCTTGATGTTACTTCATCTTCTAGAAGAAAATTCTTTAAGTGGCATTTTCTGAACAAATTAGTTGGAAATGTAAAAGTAGTTTATTTCTTGGTTATTCAGTACTTGCATCTGATCCCATGTTATTCCTGAACCAAGTTGCATGTATTTGTTATAATGATTGAAATTGCTGAAATTGCTGTATGTGTAGCTACTACATATAATGAATTTGGTGTAGTGCAGGGATCTCCCAACTAGTTTGTAGCCTATATCTCCCCCTACCTCCCGAAGATTCCTTCCAGCCTGCCAGCTCCTCCTGTGTACTGTGCTTTCCAAACAGTGCAGAGAGTGAAAGCATGGTTATATTCACCACCATTTGAAAAGGAAAGTAGGATTTCCATGATTTCTCCAATGTGGGGAGAGGGGTTGCAAACCAGCTGGAGAGTTGCTGGATGAGGAAGGGGAAGCATAAGTTATGAGTTAAGTGGAGTGTGTTATGCTGTGCTGTTTTAATAGGATAAGGGCTTGATATATACAATTTAAGTTTTATAAAATCTTTCATTTACAGAGAAAGCTTCATTCAAAATTATAAAACACTGAAATTGGATGAAAATGCTGATGGTTTGGTGATACAAGGTAAAGAGTTTGAAATGGAGAAAAAATAGTTTACATAATTTTTGACAACAGTTAATTTGCATAATTGTGTAATTAAATTGATGCGTATAATATATAATATGTATAATGCACAGATCTAGCAATGGTGCAGAAGATTTTGGAAAGAATAGATTACTTGTTATTTTATAGGGGAACTCTAAACAAATACAGTCGTTATAAGGTAGTCTTTGACTTGTGACCAATTGATGACTTCAAAGTTATGACAACCTCAGAAAAAATGCTTTACCTATACTTGCACTCAATTTTGGTTCTATTTTTATTTTATTGGAGAAAATTAAAAACAATTTTAATTTTTTTAAAAAATGAAGACAAAGCACAAAACAAAATATTAAAAAAGAAAAAAACTAATAGAATAGAATAGAATAACTTTATTGTCACTTTGAATGTATATTAAGCAGCATATATTAAAATGCAGTTTCGTTGCATACAGCTCTCAAAGGATTACCACCTCCAATATTACTACATAACCATGACAGAATAAATAAATACTAAATTATGTATATAACCATGTATATTATATGACACAGAAACAATACAGTCTAGTTTGGATATATTCATATACATGGCGAGAAAGTTTTTTACCAGACAGATGCATAGGGAACAAAGCTGTTACAGAATCTAGTAATCCTGCTAGAAATATTTCAAAACCTCCTCCCAGAAGGGAGCAACAGAAACAGACTGTAAAGTGGGTGTATGGGGTCTCTAACAATATTTTGAGCTCTAAGCATATAGCACTTATGAGCAATATCCTAAATAATGGGAAGCAAGCTTCCTATAATAATCTCGACTGTCCTTACCACTCTCGGTATGGACTTTCTATCTGAGGCACTGCTGTCACCAAACCAAACAGTGATGCAGTTTGTTAAAGCACTCTCAATCATGCCTCCACTGAGTGGAGTATCGCTATGCTGGCTCTTTCTAAAATCTACAATGAACTCCTGTGTTTTATCAACTTTTAGAATCAGGTTACTTTAATTGCACCAGTCCACCAGAAACTTCACCTCTTCTTTATAAGCATCTTCATTGTTATCCTGGATAAGACCCACCACTGCTGTGTCATCCACATATTTCACAATATGATTTGTATGCAGATTTGGCATAGCAGTTATGGGTCATCAAGGTGTGAACAGTAGGGGACTCAAGACACAGCCCTGTGGGAAACCTGTACTTGAGATGGAGTTGGAAACATTGAAACATTCCTCCAGTTGAACGTTGATCAATATTACAATATTAATTCCCCAACCCTTACAAAACAAGCCCCCCCAATTTTTAAAAAATGAAACCTATTTGCAAATTATTAACTTGTCATCTATATACATTAATGACAAAATAGTTAACAAGAACAATAATAATAAAAAAGGCAAGATTAAAGTTTCCAAACCATCTATTAACATACTCTTATTCTAATCAACTTGTAGAAAATTTCCCATAGCATTTTATCTATTCCAAATAATTCCGAGTTAACAGTAATTCTTCCTGAATTAAGTATTCACATTTGTTTCTTAATACTGTCTCTTATCAATTGTTGTCTGGTTAAACATAATAAATTGAACTTCCAAAGTCAGTCTATCTACACAAAAAAAGTCTAGATAAAATTGTTTTCCAATTAAATGTAATAAATCCATTCCCCAATGCCCTTCAGTCCTGAGAAAAATCAATTTATCACTTCTCCACTCAGGTTGCTTCTGTTATAAAAGAATGCTGACTTGAACTTCAGGGAGGTGTATACAATCAACTCATATTTTCTACAACTAATATCAGTTCATCAGACTTTTGAAAAAACCTTTTCACTAAGGATTGCATATTACTAAATGGTCTTTTTTCAGATACCAGCCACATCTTGTACTTGCACTAATGAACGTCATACCTCCTATAGATGTGTGATCATAATTTGGGTACTTGGCAACTGACTCAACATTTACATATGATTGCAGCAGTTTGCAGTCATGTGATGATGATTTGCAACCTTTTTTCAGCTTTTTGCCAAAAAAAATCCTTTGGGGAAGTTGGATTTGCTTAACAACCAACCATGTGATTCAGTAAAGATTAGTGATTTGTTATCTGACCGTGGTAAAAAATTGTTGTAAAATCAGGTTCACTCATGTGATTACTTATGACTTCACTGACTTTGGAATTGTGAGTTATTCAGATATTTAAAATTCAGTATTCATGCTTTTCTATTCTATGTTATTTTCATCCCTAGTTAGGTTACATTTTCTTTTTCTGAAACATTCTGAAATTTATAAGTTTAAAGCATATAAAATCTGAAAAGATTCAGGGGTAATAGAATAATGAAATATCTCAGATGCTGCCTACCAGAGCTGTTTTTACCTTTCCTGTTCAGATTTCTTATAGAATCCCTGCCTAAATCGTTTTACTATAATATCAATTTCTTCTTGTATGCTTTTCCAGCACACTATTCACTTTAATCCTCTAATGCATTTTACTTAAATAGTCCTTAATTTAGATAAGAACGGTAAGGTATCTCATATCTTGCCCAGAAGCCAATGTCAATTGAGAACTAACAATAATCAGTGTATGGGAGATAGTTAACCATATTCAGTTATACTGTTCTTTTTGTATGTTCCAGATTTGAGTTTTATTTTTAAAACCAGCTCAGACTCAAATTGTTATCACAAGTCAATCGATAATCAATTGCATCCAGTATTTATTACTTTTCAGCGCATTAATTTAAAGAAAAATTAACAGAAAAAATATATTGTAGGAAATAAATTTTGTTGTTGACATTGTTAACTCTATTTTTGTATAAAAAGTTATGGTTCAATTAACATGGAAGCCAAACATACATTTTATGTATTATGCCATAATGCTCCCCTTGTCTGTGGTTTGCTTTGTATTTGTATGAAGTTTTGCATTGTGTCCTAAATATAAAAGGAAAAGAAGCATGTAGATTAGTAGCATTCTCCTCCTATTGGATTTGTTGCTATATAATGTGCTTAGAGTTAGGTTTACAACCTGTGAACCAGGATATGTAAGTCTTAGGATCAGAAGACATAACCAGATAGAATTAATAAATGACTCTATACAGCTTAATTAAAAATATGGCATCAGCATATACTTTGTTTTTTAGAGAACTAAGAATTTTATAGCTTATTTGTAATTCTTGAGGATTTGCCATATCTGAGTTATGTCTGATTTTTTTTGAAACATCAAATCACAGCAATTCATAAGAACTTTAAATTGCATTCCAGTTAATGTTATTGTTTGGCCAACTATTTCCCCTTCTTTAATATGTGTATACTGTATGTGTCTGTACATGTAAAAATTAAAAATTAATTAGCCTGGATTTTAAAAATGTATTAACCTTTATTTTATGAATTTGGACATATTATTAATCTCTACTGAAGCATTTAGGGCTTGATATCAAATGAGTTCCATAGTGGTATATTCTCATGATAATTACAGCTTCATGTTTTGAATGTATAAGTGGCCGCCATTAATCAAATGATTAATAATGTCATATTATCTGGTACCACAAGTTTCTGTCCAACATAGAAGTGTCATTTTAATTGTAGAGTTATTACTTTAGGAATACTGAAAAAAATCCCATTTTTCAGTTAAGCATTCTGTTTCTAATGTTGCTATAGTTCAGAAGTACACATGACATTTTTCTCAAATGATGAAATTAAGTCAGGCTCTAAATGGAATCAATTTTATAGGAGGAATATCAGAATCATCTCCTGAAGATGGACAGCTGCCAGAACTGAATAAACTTACCAAGGTTTTTGATACAGATGAAAAGGTATAGAAGTACATTGATTTTGTTGCATAATAATAATTCAATGTGTAATGAATATTGCATTGGGGAAAGTTTATCTTCTACAAATAATATTACAGATTACAGATTAATAGAGTTGGAAGCAATCTTGTAGGTCATCTAGTCCAAACCCACCCCCACCCAAGCAGGAGACCCTACACCATTTCTGACAAATGGCAGTCCAATCTCATCTTGAATCATCATCTTGAAAGTCTCATCTTGAATCATCATCTTGAAAGTCTCAAGTGATGAAGCTCCCACAACTTCCGAAGGCAAGTTGTTCCATTGGCTGATTGTTCTCACTGTCAGAAAATTTCTCCTTATTTCCAGGTTAAATCTCTCCTTGTTCGGTTTCCATCCATTATTTCTTGTTTGGCCTACAGGTGCTTTAGAAAATAGCTTGACCCCTTCCTCTCTGTGGCAGCCCCTCAAATATTGGAACACTGCTATCATGTCTCTCCTGGTCCTTCTCTTCACTAGACTAGCCAAGCCCAGTTCCTGTAACTGTCCTTCATATGTTTTAGTCTCCAGTCCTCTAATCATCCTGGTTGCTCTTCTCTGTACTTTTTCTAGAGTCTCAACATCTTTTTATAGTGTGGTGACCAAAACTGGATGCAGTACTCTAGGTGTGGTCTTACTAAGGCTTTATAGAGTGGTATTAATACCTCACTTGATCTTGATTGTATCCCTCTGTTAATGCAATTTAGGATTGCATTAGCTATTTTGGCTGCTTCTGCACACTGCTGGCTCATATTTAGCTGGTTGTCCACTAAGACTCCAAGATCCCTCTCACAGTTACTTCTATTTCACCCAATCTATATGTATGCTTTTGGTTTTTCTTGCCTAAGTGTAGGGCTTTACTTTTCTCTACATTGAATTCCGTTTTATTAGATAGGGCCCAGTGTTGAAGTCTAAGTGTTCAAGTTGCACTTTTTTCACATATGTATGTATGTATATATATTTTTTCAAAAATAAATCCCACTGAGATCAGTAGTTCTAATTCCAGGTGGAATATACAAAGATTTGTAATGTAAAGGTTGCTGTCCTAGCATATTAACTTGGGAGAAAGTTATCTAAAGAAATGGGATTTATTTGGAATTGACATGTATAGGTTTGACTGTTAGATACTGAAGATTAGATAGCTAAATATACATATTTTTCCAATGATAGTTTATGATCTTCTGTGTGGAATCTATTAGTGCTATTAAATAAATTTATTTTAACATATGGAGTATAGAAAAGAAATGAGGATAACATACATAACTTTATTGTAACATGGCTTTATTAATAAGATGATTTGCCTAATAAAGTTTTTGAATTACCTTTTGAGAGCTAGCAGGAATATGCATATTGCTTTGTAAAAAAATGTCCAATAGAAAATCATAGTACAAGAATATAATCAAAAAGAATTATTCCTCTAGTTCTTTTTTTAAAACAGTTTATTTATACATTTTCACATTACATACAAATGTGCTTAGTGAACAGCATATTGTCTGGATCAGGGGTGTCAAACTGGATTTGTTTGAGGGCCAGATCAGCATTGTAGTTCTCTGCAGGCCGTGGGGGGTAGCAGCAGGGAGGCGGGACAGATGCCTCCTGCAGCACCCTGCCTGCCAAAATGAGGTGTGGGACTCCTCATGTGGGCCCCCTGCACGTCATTTTCATTGTCCATGGCCTCCTGCAGCACTCTGCCGGTTGAAAACAGGCCGTGTGGCTCATTTTCAGACTGTTTTTTGGCCGTTTCAATCCATTTTGGGGGAGTATTTTGGCCTGTTTTTTGGGCTGTTTTGGGGCCAGTTTTTGGCCCAGTTTCAGCAGGTAGAGTGCTGCAGGAGGCTATGGAGGGTGAAAACGAGGCACGGGGGCCCACGCGGCCCATTTTAGCTGCCAGAGGCATCACAGGCCGGTCCTTTGATATTTACAGGTCAGCCCCACGGGCAGGATTTAAGTACCCCATGGGCCGCATCCGGCCCTTTGGCCTAGAGTTTGATACCCCTGGCTCTGGATCATTTTGCTCATATAATAATACTTTTCCCATTCCTAATTTCTACCTCTATTATCCAACCATTTGTAAAACAAATCCCATGTTGGAAAATATTCTGTATCTTCTTTTTCTTTCATCTTTAATGTCAATCTGCCCATTTCTGCACAATCTAAATTTCTTTTTAATTACATCTTCTAGAAATAGTAATCTATCTGAGAGTTATCTATTCTGTCACCCATGTTAATACAGAAGCTTGATAAGCTCCCAATTTGTTAGTCCAAAGCCCTCATTATTTTTAGATTCTTGTAACATTTTCAAGCTTATTCTTGCTTTTTTCCCTTGCCAAACATATTTCAAAATTACTGTGTTTAGTTCATCGAACTATTTTTTATCTAATTTTATGGGGATGGTTTGGAATAGAAACAGTAGCCTTGGCAGAATACTTATTTTTATAGTTGCAGTCCTTCCTACCATTATCTGCAAATTTTTCCATTTTTCCAAGTCCGCTTTATTTATTCATTCATTCATTCATTCATTCATTCATTCATTCATTCATTTTATATGCCGCCCTATCTCCTGAGGGACTCAGGGTGGCTTACAATTAAAATAGATTTAATACAATTAACATATGATTGACGAAGTCGAGATCTTAATGCTGGTTAGGATAGTTAGAAATATTTCCAAAACCCTTTTCCGTTCTCCCTCAGTCCGGGTAGGCTAGTTGGAATAGCCAGGTTTTTAACTCACGGCGGAAAGAGCGGAGGTCGGGGGCTGTCCGGAGCCCCGGGGAGAGTTGATTCCAAAGGGTGGGGGCTCCCACCAAGAAGGCCCTACTCCTGGGGACGGCCAGTCAACATTGTTGTGTCGATGGTACCTGGAGAAAGCCCTCTCTATGAGAGCGCACGGGACATTGGGAGGTTGTTATTGGCAGTAGGGTCTCCCGCAAGTATCCTGGTCCAATGCCATAAAGGGTTTTATAGGTCAGTGCCAGCACCTTGAATCTCACTCGGAGGGCAACCAGTAACCAGTGCAGCTCGCGTAGGAGGGGTGTAATATGGGAGTATCGGGAGCCTCCCATCACAACCCGTGCTGCCGCATTCTGGACCAGTTGAAGCCTCCGAATGGTCCTCAAGGGCAACCCCATGTAAAGAGCATTGCTGTAGTCTAGACGGGAGATAACTAGTGCATGAGTGACTGTACGCAGGGCATCTCGGTCCAGGTAGGGGCACAGCTGGTGTACCAGACGGATCTGGGCGAATGCCCCTCTGGTCACGGTCCCCACCTGTTCTTCCAGGTTGAGTTGCGTATCCAGAAGGACACCTAAGTTGCGTGCTCTGTCTATGGGGGGTAACATCTCTTCCCCCACAATTAGTGATGGAATCTCCTGGACTATTCGAGATGCCGGTATGTACAGCCACTCGGTCTTAACTGGGTTCAGTCGAAGTCTGTTCTTCCCCATCCAAACCTGTACCGCCTCCAGACACGAGACATCACGTCCTGGTTGGTTAGGGGTGGAGATGGAGAGTTGGGTATCATCAGCATATTGATGATATTTCACCCCAAAACCACGGATGATCTCGCCCAGCGGTTTCATGTAGATGTTGAACAAAAGGGGCGAGAGGACCAACCGCTGGGGCACCCCACAAAGAAGGGATCTTGGGGTCGATCTCTGCCCCCTGCCAACACTACCTGCCTATGGTTCGAGAGGTAGGAGAACTACCATAAGACAGTACCTCCCACCCCCAACCCCTCGAGGCGTTGCCGTAAGATACCATGGTTGATGGTATTGAAAGCCGCTGAGAGATCTAGCAGGACCAGGACAGAGGAATAACCTTTGTCCCGGGCCCTCCAGAGATCATCTACCAGTGCGACCACCGCCGTCTCCGTGCTATGTCTGGGTCTGAAGCCCGATTGGTACAGATCCAGATAGTCAGTTTCCTCCAGGAACAGTGGGAGCTGTTGGGCCACCACACTCTCAACAACCTTCGCGATAAAGCGAAGGTTGGAGACTGGACGAAAGTTGTTCAAATTAGCTGGATCCAGGGCAGGTATCTTGAGGAGGGGTTTCACCACCGCCTCTTTTAAGGCGGTGGGAAAGGAACCCTCACTCAAAGAAGAGTTGATTATTGCCTGAAGCCAGCCTCATGTTACTTCCCGGGCAGCATAAACCAGACAGGAAGGACACAGGTCCAATAAACATGTGGCAGCACTTAGCTTCCCCATGATCCTGTTCACTTCTTTTGGAGTCACAGAATCGAATTCTTCCCAGATGATATTTCTAAGACCAGTCATCAAATCTCCATCAGACTCTGCCCAGTTGGAGTCCAAGCTTGTCCGGATCTCAGCGATCTTGTCCGTCAGATGTTGACTAAATTCCTCAGTGCGTCCCTGCAGTGGATCCTCCCTCTCCCTCTGATTGAGGAGGGAGCGGGAGATCCTAAACAGGGCAGCTGGGCGATTGTCTGCGGACGCAATGAGAGCGGAGAAATATGAACGTTTTGCTGCTTTCATTGCAGCAAGATAGGATCTAAAATAAGATCTTAACTGCGCTTGGTCAGATTCAGATCTGCTGGATCTCCAACAGCTCTCTAGGCATCTTTTCTGCCGCTTCATTTGTCGAAGCTCCTCAGAGAACCAAGGAGCTAACCAGGATCCACAGCGGGTCAGAGGCTGCAAAGGGACAACTAGGTCTAGTGCCCCAGCAGCGGCTGTTTGCCAGGCGTCTACTAGGGCATCCACCAAGTTGCCGGCTAAGGAGGCCGGAATTGACCCAAGTGCCACCTGGAATTTTTTATGGTCCATTAGGCACCTGGGGCGGAACCATTTTCTTGGTTCCGCTTCCCAGCAATGGGGAGTGTCATATTGGAAGGCCATCCGAAGGAGGAAATGATCTGTCCATGGCAGGGGTTGTATAGAAGGAGATCCCCTTCCCAGATCATTTATCCACTGTCTCGAGACAAAAACAAGGTCAAGCATGTGTCCTCCCTCATGAGTCGGTCCCTGTATTACCTGGGTCAGGTCCATGGTCGCCATGGAGGCCATGAACTCTTGCGCCATCCCCGGTGCCCTCTCCAGAGAGGGCAGGTTGAAGTCCCCCAGTACCATAAGTCTGGGGATCCCAACTGCCACCCCCGAGAGGATATCCAGCAGCACAGTTAGGGCTGCTGCCACGCAGCTGGGAGATAGGTACGCTAGCAGCAGGCCCAACTGACTTTCACGGCCCAGTCTCAGGAGGAGAGACTCACAGCTGCCTATCTGCGTGACAGTGGTCTCCCTCGGATTTAAGGCCTCCCTGATGATAATCGCCACTCCTCCGCCCCTACCGTGGGCTCGAGGTTGGTGTATTACACAGAAACCTAGAGGGCATATATCTACTAGAGGGATCCCACCCTCTGGGCCCAACCAGGTTTCCGTGATGCAAGCCAGGTCCGTGTTTTCCTCCTCAATCAAATCCCGGATGAGGGGGGCCTTGTTAACTACGGACCTGGCATTTAGATAGAACCAACCTGAGTCCAGGGGGTCAGTCCTCCAAGCCCCCAGGCATGCGGGAATGAACTAATGGGTTGGTGCGTGCCACCGCTCGAAGATAGCGTATGGGGCACCCAGAAATCGATATGGCCCGCCGTCCATTCCTCTACTGCCATTCCCCATCACCATGGAGATTACTCACCCCACCCCTCCCTCAGTACTCCAGAAAGCCCCAACCCCACTTCCCCCCCGCCGCAATCCATTCCCAACCCGGACTGAAGAGATCCCAGTGGTGTTATTTTTGATTTTAATTGGGTTTGATCATCCCTTCTCTTCCCTAACCCTCTTAAGTAATGGTCTAAGAATTTAATTAATGAGGTCTTGGAATTCCTCTTGTTACATCTCTTCAGACTCCGTCCCACACCTACATCATGCCACCTCTCTGGATTCTTGTAGTAGTCTTTTATAATTATTTTCTTTGATTATTACACAGCTTGCTGTTAAATATACTGCCAAGTATTTTACTTTTTTAACTATCTGTAGGTCTAATTTTTTTTTATCAATTCACCTTTCTGTTTTTCTGTAAGATTCTTAATTAAGATTTTATTTTGTGTTTGTTTATTTTCAGTCCTGTAACTTTCCTGTATTCTATTTTTCTTATTAATTTGGGACCCATTTCCAATGGTTCTTCTAAGATAAATACTAAATCATCTGCAAATGCTTGTAATTTATATTTTTCCCTTTTTATTTCCATATCTTTTATTTCTGGGTCTTGTCTAATATTTCTATTTAACACTTTCAATGTTAGTATAAATAGTAATGGGGATAATGGACATTCTTGCCTTGTGCCTTTTTTAATATTAAAATTCTCCATCAACTTTTGCCATTTGCTTGTGATATATTGCCTTAATCATGTTTACAAACTGCTCGCCAAAGTCCATACAATCTAACTGTTGTATCATAAATTGCCAATTTACATTATCAAAAGCTTTCTTTTTTGGTCAAGTTTTTTTATTTTATATTGCTTATACAAATAAATGCGTGAACAGTGTGATACCTGGGTATCATACCTTTTAGTACAAATAAACATAATATTATTACTCATAGTTATTACATTTCATTTTCATTGTTTCATATTGTTTAAACATATCTAATACTTCCGCCATTCAATTTCTAAATCTCCCTCTTATTATTACATATATTTTGTTATATTAAAATATGTATCTTGTTGTTCCCCTCTTATTTCTATTTCTATTCTAACTTTTAATCATGTCACCATAGTATTCAAAGACATTTCTGTCTTCCATCTTTCACTTGCTTTCTAATTCGTATTCCCCTTATTTAACTCTTCACATCTAAATACATTAAAGTTTCATCCTTCATTCTTTCATTGTTCAGTGTTTCAATAAATCCTGACAATACAATTCTAATACCAATCACAATATAATTTAAACATATAGGGTAGATCTATTCATATTCCTTCCATTCATCCAATCCATGTAATTCTTCTATTAATACACATGCTTATATTAAATGTATTCTTTCATTATCTAATTACTCATTGTTTCATTTTATTATTTCACAATTTAATTATTAGCTTAGTTATTCATAATTCCCATATTTCACTCTTCATATCTATTTGTATGAAAATATTATCCTAATGCCTATCACAGTACATACAAAATAATTATCCAGTCTATATAATTCAAATGTTAATATACATGTTTTGGTTAAAATATGTTCTTGAAGGATCTTCCCCCACCTTTTTTTTACTATCCATCATCTCTTGGCCTCATCAGTACCTTAAGTCTTATTCTTTTTTTTAACTTGCCTCCCATATTCTTCTCTTGGATCTTTAATTCTTATCTATATCTGCATCCTGACTGTTCAATCCAACTTTTTTCCCCTCCCTACCTTTTCCACTGCCTAATTTTAAAGCTATCTGTTCTAACCACTGTCTCCTTTTCCAAAATATCTTCCTGTTTCTCCCATTCTCTTTTTAAGTCTTTTAAGTTGTTTTCCTCTTATTTAAATTCCTTAATCGTTATTAATTTTGTTGATATCTCTCCCTTGTTGTCTTCTTTTTGCAGGTTTCTCAGTTCTGCTTTTTCCTCCATTCCTGAACATCCTGGTCTTTGCTCGTTGTCCCTTGTATAATATTTTCCAGTTTTTAGTCTATGCCATCCAGTAATTCCACAGTCGCCTTATGTTGTTTCTATATAACCATGGTGGTGAACCTATGGCACGCGTGCTGGAAGTGGCACACAGAGCCATTACTGCCGGCATGCAAGTACTCGCCCAGAAAAGGTCTATTGGATGTGTGCTGTGCTCCTGACAGCTGATTGTCAGGTATCTGGCGTGCATGCGCGGGGGTGTGGCGGCATGCAGGAGACACTCACACATGCACAGAAGCGTGCAGTGCATGCGGGGGGCTTCTGGGTGATGGCACGTGAGCACGAGCAGGCAAGTGTACATGCAATTATCGGCACAGGAGCCCAAAAAACGTTAGCCACCACTGCTATATAAGATCCTTAATGCTTTGGAGCATCAGCTCCATCTTGTTTAAAATTCCACTCATTTTCATCTTGTGTTGCATATTTTATTTTAGTAGATCCCACTTTTAGCCAAAAGTCCAGGAACCATTTATTCAAAGTTAAGCTTACACAAATCACAATTCCTTATATCTCATAAATAATCAGTCAAAGCCATTTAAATAGATAAGGGGGTTATTCAAACCTCCTCAAATCACTTTTATGAATTCAATCATATACGATTCAGGGGTCTTTTAATTAAAGTTCTTATTTAAAAGTCTCCAGTGATCTTAGGGTAGATGAATGTAATCCAATAAGTGTTTTCATAACCCTTCAAATGGTTATTCCCAGGCTTGTATATTTTTCCTCTCGTCAGCCGATGAGTATGATACTCTCTACTATCCATAGTTCCAGCATTTTAAAATGCCTTCTCAATACCACAGCTTCTCACTTTGAGAGTCCAAATTTTCTATACTTTTAAGGAATAAATTAATCACTTTTCAAAATGCTTGTTCGCTGTTTAACAAATAGTTCTAATAGATAGTTTCCCTGAATTTCTTTGAGGTCAAATTTTAACTGAAAATATTCTCTCACCCAGTTCACACACTGTTCACCAAAGTCCGTTCCTGCACTGTGCTTAGATGGTCGTCAACTGTCGCAGCTTCGTGACTGCCATCTTTAGACTGCCGCTTCTCTTCACTGTGGCATAGAAGGAAAAAAGCCCCAGGATTCAGCAGCAGAGTTGCGATCTCTCCTGCAATCTCTCAGACCGCCTCTTCTTAGCTTCGCCGCCCCTACAAGGCGGCTTTAGCTCCTTTTGGAGCTCACAAGTAGGGAGAAGCCAGCACAGGAATGGAGAGCTCCATTTCCTGTGATTGGTAACGCGGCAAAGCTGCAACCCTCTATTAAAGGCTTTCTGTGCATCTAAAAAAAATCAATGCCATTTGCTTTTCCAAGTATATTCATAATATTCCAAACTCTTTAAAATAAATCTTAGATTATTTTTAATTTGTCTTTTTGGTAGGAATCCATTTTGATCTGGGTGAATAAATTTATTCAAAAATCTTTTTAGTCTCTCTGCCGCTATTGATGCAAATATTTTATAATCTGCATTTAGTAATGATATAGGTCTATAGTTCTTTATCTATGTCAGGTCTGAGTCTTCTTTCGGGATTAATGTTTGCTTCTATCCAAGTATTTGGTATCTTAGCTTCCAGCAAAACCTCATTATAAACCTCTAACATTGACAAACTCAATGTATCCTGTAATTGTTTATATACTTCTGCTGGTAGTCCATCTGGTCCTAGGGTCTTGTTATTTTTTTGTCTCTTTATCGCTTCTGTCAGTTCTATCATCCTTATTTTTTATTTAGCATGTTTTTAATATTTTCAGTCACTTTTGGTAATTTGGCTTTTTCCAAGTGTTGTCTTATCCTTTCCTCCAGAATTTTTTTTGTCATATAATTTTCATAATATTCCTGAATTATTTTCTTCTTATTCTCATTTTGAAACTGTGTGTTTCCTTTTCCATCTAGTAGTTTATTAGTCAATTTCTTCCCCCTCTCTTTTCTCAATTTATAGGGTAACCATCTTCCTGGTTTGTTGGCATTTTTGAAAAATGTTTTTCTCTTTTAATTTGTTACAACAATTCTGTTTCTATTAAATTTAGTGTTTGTTTTATTATTTCCATTTGTTCTTTTAAAATTTTCTTTTGTGGATCTTTTTGCAATTCTAATTCCAATTTTTTATATTCTGCTTCTAATGTCTTTTGATGTTGTTTCTTCTTATTCTTTCTCACTATATAGGTTATGGCTAATCCTCTAATGTATGCTTTTGTTGTATCCCATAAATTTTGTAGTGAGGTGTCTTTTGGTTTTCTTTAAAAAAAGAATTCCATTTATTTTACTATTGTTAGCATAATCTCTTTAACTTTTAATATTGATTGATTCAATGTTCACCTCTACCTTTTCTTTCTTCTTTCCAACTGACTTTTATTGGGTTATGGTCGGCCCAAATTTCGTCTGCCATTTTAAAAAAGGTCTTGGGAAGTATCTTTCTTGGCTTTTTTTCTGATCTTACTACTTCTGCAGTCTAATTTTGCGTCTACAATTGCACTGAAATCTCCTACAACACAAATATTTCCATATTCCACTTCCAGTATCTTTTTATACAGCTTTTGATAGAATTCTTCTTGCTTATTATTTGGTGCATATATTGCTATCAACAATATCTTTTTTTGATTCATCACTATATCCACCATTGAAATTCTTCCTTCTTCATCCGTATATATTTGTTTAGAGTTTATTGTTTCCTATATATATAGTGCTACCCCTCTTTTCTTTTTTTGTGCTGATGAGAAATATAATTTCCCAATTTTGGGGTACTCCAGTAATTTACTGTGTTGCTTTTTTTATGTGGGTCTCCTGGAAGCAAATTATGCCTACTTTTAGCTTTTGTAATCATGTAAAAAATCCTTTTTATGGAGGAGTTCAATCCATTTATATTTATTGACAACATCTTGCTTTCCCCCTCCATCTCCTTTATTTATATATAGGTCTTATTCTCCTAGTTATTCTTATTCATCTCTGATCCTTTGCCCTTACTTCTTCTCATTCTGGTCTCTGTGCTTCTCTTTCTTGTTGTATACTCATCTCTTCTCCTGTTGATTCCTCTTGTGTTTGATGTTCCAACTCCTATTTCTTGAGCCTCATTTGCAACAATGTAACTATCATAGAATTCTATCGCCTTATCTAGCAAAACCAGTCTGTACCTTTTCCCCTCCCAATTCACTAATATTTCCTCTGGTCCCAACCACCTGAAATTTGCTTCTCTTTTAATCAGTTTAGCAGCCAGAAATTGGTATTGCTTTTGTAAATCTCTTACCTTCCTAGGGATCTGTTTTAGAACCACAATTTCTTTCTCTCTAAATTTCAGTGGATCATCTCTTGCCCTTTTTAATATTTTATCTCATTGATTTTTTAACAAATCTCATGTGCACCTCCCTCGAGACCTAATGTCTCCTTGCATAAATGTAAAGGTTCCCCTCACACATACGTGCTAGTCGTTCCCTATTCTAGGGGACTGCTCATCTCCATTTCAAAGCTGAAGAGCCAGCGCTGTCTGAAGATGTCTCCATGGTCATGTGGCTGGCATGACTAAATGCCAAAGGCGCATGGAACGCTATTACCTTCCCACCAAAGGTGGTCCCTATTTATCTACTTGCATTTTTACATGCTTCAAACTACTTGGTTGGCAGAAGCTGGGGCAAGTATTTCATCTCACTCTACAGATTCAAATTGCCAACCTTTCTGATCAACAAGCTCAGCGTCTTAGCCACTGAGCCACCGCATTCCCTCTTGCATAACTCATGTTTATTCTACATATATCTATCTACCCCTCCAGCTTTTGCTTTCCTATCCCTAAAGACTTGCCAATAACTCTATCATCACTTCTGGGAGGTCTTCCTTATCCTCCTATATTTTGAAATCTTAGAAAGTGGGCTGCCTTCTCCTTTTCTAAAATTATAAAGATCTCCTCTAAGTTCTTATTTGCTTGTGTCAGCTTTTGATTTTATTTCCTCCATTTTTTTTCTTGGTTTCTTCCGATTTGTCCTCTATTTTCTGAATCCTTTGTTCATTTTTTGTTATCATTTGCTGAAAATTCCCTAGTCTCATGTCCGTATTCTAAATCTCTTATTTCATCCTCCCCCAAGTCACCTTTCACCTCATTATGGTTCTTCATTGCTTTCCCTTTCTATGAAACAATAGCTTCTTGAATAGAATGAAGTACTGTTATATTTCTTTTTGGAAAGTACAGTAAAACCTCTGGTCATGAACACTTCTGACCACAACCAAATCGGATTCCGACCAAAAAATTCACAAAATTTTTGAATCTGCTCACAAACACATACTCGGGTGGTGATCAAACACTACCCCTGATCCAGAATTTCCCGAAGACAAAACATTAGAAGACAAAGAAATCACAAAAGTTATGGAACGAATTATGGTTATGACCAGAGGTTCTACTGCATTTGTTTTTTTCTTGTTGTAACATTGTGTCTATTGATATTATAATTATTTCAACCTTATATTTATTTATTTATTTATTTATTTTTGGGACTTGTATGCAGCCTTCTCCTCAAGACTCGGGCAGCTCACAGTTAAAACATCAACAGTATATACAATAATAAATAGTTTAAAAAAAATTAAACTAACAAGCCCAAAAGATTGAATGCTAAAAATATAAAGTCTATTAGAAATAAATTAGAGTCAGGAGTTTTATAATCCATTTTTCCTTTCAGCATCTTGTCCAAATCTATCTATATTGTTTCACTTCTCTTCTTTTACCTCGCAGAATGTTCTATCAAATATGTTGTAATCAAAATGCAACCACCAAATTACCCAATCTCAGTAATAGAAAAAGGTCAAAGAACCAAAAAGCCATTCAGATTCAAAACAGTTCAAAATAATTTCACAACATCAACAATTTTTTTTAAATAAAGGTTTTATTTTTCTAAAACAAAAAACGTAACAAACAAACATACAACACATAAATCCATATCAATTTAAGTATGTCGGTCGGTCAAAAATCACAGTGCCTTCCCCTCATTATTCATACTCAGTATTACAAAAAGGAAAAACTATAATCGTTATTATTAATCCTCTATCATATTATAATCTCTATATTATTTCAACAGTTCTATCTATCTTTATTCCCAAAAATATATTACCACTTTTTTATCTAACCATTGATAGAACATATTCCATATCTTATAAAATGCTTTTCTTCTTGATCCCTAATTTCAAATGTTAATCTACTCATTTCGCACAGTCCAAAATCTTCTAATCACTTCCTCCTGCGTCTTATCATTTCTCCAGTTTTTAGCAAATACAATTCTGGCAGCTGTCAGTACATTAACAATCAAATATTTCAGTTCTTTGTTATGTCTCTGGTACAATTCCCAACAGGAATATCTCAGGTTTCAAGTCTATATGTTGTTGTGTCATTTTTTTCCAACCACATGTGGATTTTAGTCCAATATCTTTTAGCATCAGCGCAAGTCCACCACATGTGGTAGTAGGAGCCAGGTATCTGATGACATTTCCAACACTTATCCAATTTGTCCTTGAACATTCTTGCAATCCTTCTCTGGGATAGGTGCCACCTGTAAAACATCTTATACAAATTTTCTTTATATGCAGTTGACATTGTCATTTTATAATTCTGATCCCACAGTGTTTGCCATCTCTAGATCTATCCCATAACCAAATTTTCCCCAAGCAATCATTGTTTCCTTAACCTGCTCCTCTTCCATTCTAACTTCTAATAAATGACCATAGAGTTTTTAATCACTTTTTGTTCGTACCCATCAAAATTTTATCTAGTTCAGTTGATTTTTATAAATACCTTCAGTCCTAACATCCTCATCATATCTAGATTGTATTTGCAAATATGAAAACCAATTCATTTTTATACCTTGTTTTGTAGTGTTTGCATCGATTTGAGTTCACCCTTTTCATTTAAAATCTCTCCATATCTATTTGTTCTTCTTATATATTATTGAATATGAGAAAGCTTCAATAGTAGATACCCATAATGGAATTTGTATATAATGTTGTTTTCTAGTTTTTTCCCAATTTAAAAATAAAGCTTCTCAACATAGTGTCTTCTAAAATATCCTTGTTTTTAGTTCCCTTATACCATAAGAAAGCATGCCATCCTAGTAATAAATCATGACTCTAAAGTTAACAATCTATTATTTCTCAATGTTATCCATTTTTTCACCCACATCAAACTTGCAGCTTGATAATACAATTCCCAATTAGGTAGTGCAAATCCCCTCTTGACCTTGCATCTTGTAATAGCTTAAATTTAATTCTTGGCTTTTTGCCCTGCTATAAATTTGATGTGATTTTATTTAAATCTTCAAAGTACTTTTTCCCAAGTCTAATTGGGATTGTCAGAATTCTAGGTAATACATTCATCTTAACTGTCAATATTCTGCCAATAAGGATAGTTGTATATTTTCCCATCTTTCAAGATCTGTCGCTATCTGCTGTTTGAGTTTTATATAATTGTCTTCTTTCAAAGTACTGCATCTTGACGTTATATATATTCCCAAATATTTAACTTTATTTGCAATCTGTATCTCTAATAAATCTTCTAAATCTTTCTTTGCTTTTGCTAACATATTCTTTGTTAGGATCTTTGTTTTGTCTTTATTAATTTTAGACCTGCCACCATTCCATATTCTTCTATTTGTTCTATCAACTTAGGTGCTGATTTAAGTGGATCCTCTAGTATGAATACCAAATCGTCTGCAAACCTGTAGTTTATATTCTCCTTTTTAATTTTCATTCCTTTTATTTCTTCATCTTCTCTGATAGCTCTATTCAGTACTTCTAGTGTTAAACAAACAGCAGGGCAACAGAGGGCAACCTTGTCTAGTTCCTTTTCTTATCCCTATAGATTCTGTCAACTCTCATTTACCAATATCTTCGCTGTTTGATTATTATATATTGTCTCAATAGCCTGTATAAAGTTTTTTCCAAAGCCCATTTGCATCATTTGCAATATCAAAACCACCAGTTCACATTGTTGTATGCTTTTGAGCATCTAAAACATCAGTGCCATCTGTTTTTCAGGGTGTGCTTCATAATACTCCAAAGTATCTAAAATTATTCTCACATTTTGTTTGATTTGTCGCTTGGCAAAATCCATTTTGATCCATGTGAATAAATTCATTTAAGTATCTTTTCATTCTTTCTGCCAGAATTGAAGCAAAGATTTTATAATCTGAATTCAACAATGAGATAGATCTATAATTTTTAACTTGTAGGTCCATTTCTTCTTTAGGTATAAGGGTAATATAAGCTTCCAACCATGTCTCAGGTATTTCTTTTTAGTAGCACTTCATTCATCACTTCTAGAAGGGGAGCGCTTAACACTTCCTGGAAGGTCTTGTAAAATTCCGCTGGAAAGCCGTCTGGGCCTGGTGCTTTTCCTGTATTTTGTTTCTTCAAGGCTTCTGTCAATTCCATCATGGTTATGTTCCCTTCTAGCATTGTTTCAATGTCTTTAGGTATCTGTGGTAGTCTTGTCTTTGTAGATACTGTTCAATTTTTTCTTCTAGAATATCTTCTTGAGAGCACAGTTTTTCATAGTAGTCTCGAATAATTTTTTTCTTTTCGTCATTCCCATGCTGTATATTCCCTTTTCCATCTATTAATTGGCTAATTTTCTTTGTTTTCTTCTTCCTTTCTAATTTATATCGCTAACCATCTTCCTGGCTTATTAGCATTTTCAAAGTAATTTTGTTTAGCCTTTAAATCTTTTGAGCGACTTCTTCCTTGTCCATTAAAGCCATTTTATGTTTAATCACATCCATTTTCCTTTTAATATCTTTTCCTTTGTGATTGTTGTAGTTCTTTTTCCAATTTCATGAAATCATCTTCCAATATTTTAAGTTTCTTCTTCCATTAATATTTTCCTTATAGTCAATTATCTGACCTCTTGTATAAGCCTTCATCGCATCCCAGCGAGTTTGTAGTGATGTATCTTCTTTTTCTGTTTTCCTTAAAAAAGATAAGTTCTGTCTCAATCTTTTTTTTAAATTCTTCTTCTTCAAAATCATGTTATTTAATGTCCATCTAGATCTTCTCCTCTGTCCTTTCCAGGCAACTATCAGTGGATTGTGATCCGCCCAGGTCCCACTTTCGATTTGAATTTTCTGTATATCGAGAGCATATCTGCAGATGCCCATACCATATCTATTCTTGACCATGATTCATGTCTATTTGAATAAAAAGTAAATTCTTTATTTCCAATATTTCTCTCTCTCCATATCTTTAATATTCATTTCTTCTATCATTTGAAAGAAGGACTTGGTGTAGCTTTCTAATTTTCTTTTTAGTTCTTTCAGATTTGTAGTCAAGTTGATCATTAATTATCCCATTAAAATCTCCCATCAGAAAGATACTTGCATAGTCTAATTCAATCACTTTTGATATAATTTTTATAAAATTCTTCTTGATTCTCACTTGGTGCATATATTGCTATCAAAAGCATTTTAGTATTGTTATCCATTATCTCCACCATTAAAATCCTCCCATTTTCATCTGTATAAATCAATTCTGCAATAATTGTATCTTTAATATATAGAGCCACTCCTCTTTTTTTATATTGAGCCAGTGATGTAAATAGCTTTCCTAACTTTCTTTGCCTTAATACATATTCATATTGCTTTTTAATATGGACCTCTTGCAGACAAATTATATCAAATTTTAATTTCTCTAATTTATGAAATATTTTCCTTCTTTTGGCAATTGAATTGAGTCCATTTATATTCATTGAAATCAATTTTTCCCTTCCATTTTAAGTCTTATATAGGTTGTTTTGCTCTAGTCGCTCTAACTTCTTTTGTTCTCTAGGTAAACCACCTACTGTTCCATGTTGTTCTTCTTCACTTATCATTGCACCTTCCTTTGAAGTTCCACAATCAATTCTTCATGTCCTCCATTTCCTCTTTTCCTCTGAATATAGCCATCATAGAATGATTCTGCCTTCTCCACTGTGTGAATTCTATGTCTTTGTTCCCCGCACACACACACAAGAGGCCTCTCTGGTATTAGCCATCTATAATTTATTCCCCTCAATAATTCTCTGATAAAAATCATATTCTCCTCTCCTCTCTTATTCTTCTTCTCTGTTTCTCTGTGGTATCTTTCATATTGTGACATCTTTATTGTTCAACGCCTTATCTCTGACTGCTTGCATTATTTGTGATTTGATACTCTTCTTAGTAAATCTAATATGAATTTCTCTGAAGTTTATTCCTCGTTGCATATCTTGTAAAGACACGAAATATTTCATCTATTCCATCCTCATCTTTCTTCCGTTATTTCTAGCAGTTCTGCCAAAATCTGTGTCATTTTCTCCAATAAATTTTCACCCTTCTCTTCCTCAACATTTTGAATCTCAAATAGAATTCGATCTATCAATTTCGGCTTCAGAGAGATTCATTATGGTCACTCTCATCTTCCCTAATCTGGTGTTAAAACTCTTCATTTCCTTGTCTCTTTGTTCTTGCTGCTCTTCAACTTTCTTCATCCTCTCGCCGTATTTCTCCATTGTTTGCTGTAAAGCCCTTATATTTTCATCTGTCTTATCTAACTTCTTTCCAATCTCACCTACTGCTTGTAGAATCTTCTGTATTGCCTCTTCTGTTGTGGGAACTGTTACTTGTGGAATTGAAGATCTTCTACTCATTGTTGCAGAAATTGTCAGCACCAATTCCAAAAAGGAGGGGGGAAAAAGGAATGAAGGCCAATAATAAGGGCCTTGGGTGGCTCAGGCTGTTAATTGCCTGCACTTAAGTTCCAGCTGCCTACAACTGCTGTAGGCTCGAATCCCACCAGGCTCAAGGTTGACTCAGCCTTCCATCCTCTCAGGGTAGGTAAATTGAGGACCCAAGATTGTTGGGGGCAATTAGCTGACCTTGTAAAAATGCCGCTTAGTAATAAGCAGGCATATACAATGGAATGAAGGCTATTGCTGAGCACACTGGGTTGTATCCCAAAATTGTAAGCCCCCTGAGTCTTGGAGAAGGCGGCATATAAATGTAATTAAAAATAAATAAAAAAATAAAAATAAAAATTAGTGTTATAAAAAGGGAGAGGAACAATCCTGTTTAACAAGAAAAAAGGGACAAAAATAGTAAGAGGAAGAAAAAAGAGGATTCAATTATTATCAATAATATATCAATAATTTGAAAAAAAAATTTGAAAACTAAGAAAGAATGTATAAATAAAAAACTTGAATTTAAAAAGGAAAAAGGGAGAGAAAAAGGGTCCAATAATTGACCGTCTTGTTTCCAATGTACAAAGTGAAAAACCAACTCTCAAAAGAAAAAAGGCTGAAAATTGAAAAATAGGAAGATATCAATAAAAAAATAAAGAATAAAAAATAGTAAAGTAGTAAAATATCCTTTAGAATAACAAAATATATTTTTAGGGCTCCAATTATGAAGAATTAAATTCAAACAATAAAAAGCCTTGGCAGGAAGCAATATCACTCTTTATTCCATTGCCACTATGCAAAGTCCAGAGCTTAACTAGTGAAAGAGGAAAGATAGCAGCTCCTCTTTTTTTCCCTCTCGAAGAAATCCAGTTCTTTTATTTTAAAACTCTCCAAGGTCGCTTTACTCTTCAGTTCCGAACTGCAGGCTCAAAGAAATTCCAAAAGCACCTATCCAGCACTTTCTAATCAACAGAGCCTTGGATGCAGTCCTTGCAAGTGTATATGTTTATATAAGATAACAGGTAGCAATATTGTATCTTGCAACCAACTTTCACTTCCTTGCCAGATGGCTCCCAAAATGTATCACTTCCTGTCTTATTCAAAACAAGAAAGACAGAAAAAAAACCTCGGTGGCCATTTCTTATATGCAAAAATGAAAAGTAACCAGATCAAAATAACCAAATTACATTAGAGCCCCTAGTGCCAAAAAAAAAGGAAAAAAAGAGACAAAATTCAAAAAATATAAAAGGTATTCAAGGACTCCCAAGAGGAAAAAGTAAGAGGAAAATCTTTAGAGCCATAAAAAGAAAGAAGAAACAAAACTCTTTACTTTCAAACCCAATCTCTTCCCGCCCTAGTCCATCTCGCTCTCAGTTTCACACCATTAGAATTGCTAGGGTGTTCCCAAAGGGTTAAAAACAAAATGATCTCACTGACCGACAAACTTCTTCCAAACTCATTCCTCCGGAGCTGTCACAGCTTCTTCAGCCCGATGGCTGCCTCAGCACGTTTCGGGTAAAGGGGCTGTCCTGGATCAACCAGGGACTTTGCGACGTCCCTGGGATCAACAGAAGGCGCCCCCAACTTTCACCAACCCTACGAGTCGGTTTAGATCCCGGAGGACCGTCCTGAAGCGGCAGTATCGGGGGTGATCTCAGGAGTCAAGATCACCTCTGTCTCGCAGCGACTCCAGCTCTGCCCATCTCCAACATCAACAATTTTTATAATACACAAAAGTTCAAAGAACTTCAAAAGACTCACCATCTGTCCCCAAACCACAAATACAGTGACCTTGCAGCTGTTTTCTTATCTCCAGTCCGCTTATCTATTCTAAATATTTTTTCTTCTTTTATATTTTCCAAGTTCACTTGTATCTGTTTAATATCTTTTTCCACTAGATGTCCCAGCTCTAGCTTCCAGCTTCTACAGTGAAAGCTTAATTAGTGAAAGCTAATAGTTCCCTTTTTTTTCCAGATATTTAAATAAAAAAGTATTTCTAATATTTTAAGTTATTTTTCAGATTATTATAGCTTCCAGTCTGGTTTTTTCTTTATGATTTACTTCGATATTCTCCTATTAAAATTCTGATTCTTTTTTGGATCTGTCATCTGTCTCTTTACATAATAACTCACCGCTTCTTTTTAGAGGTGGGAGTAAAGTCCCTTCCTCTTGTCTTTAAAGAGTCTTAAATTTCAAATAGCCTCTTCATTCAGGAATAAATCTCCAAGGTAGAAATTGGGAAAATCCTCACTCAGTTCCAGTATGTTGCTCATCATTCACTAGTTAGTGCTTTGTCTTTCGGTTATCACAGCTTAGATTGGGCTGTAATGGCAGTCTCTTCTTCAAGTACCCTCGTATCCAGCAGGAGGACCACTGTCACCCTGCGATTGACAAGGTATCCCTCCTATCTTCGCCACCCCTCCAGGGTGACTTTGGCCTCTTGGGGCATCCAAGCAGAAAAGAATCAGCTGGGTTCCACAGAACTCCACTTACCCTCAGCTGTCTTGCCACAATACCAATGCAGAAGTCTCTTCTCTAGTTCTTTTTAAGAATATGAATTGCTTTTAAAACAAAAATAATCTCTAAATTTTATATAACTTTATTTTGATGTTCATTTTACAGTATGAATTTTTAAAGAAATTACTTGTCATCCGAGAACAGAAAACAGATGTTCAAGACTTTGCAAAAATGTATGTATTCAGATAGTAATATTCAAATCAGTCTTAATTATGTGAAGGAAAAAAACCCAACTTTCTCAGATTTATTTTCCTCTAATTTTAAGATGAAAATTAGATGTAACTTCCAAATATTAATTAACTGCTCAGAAACTCTTAAAAAGGGTTTTTGAGAAGTACATTCCCAGATTGAGAACCACCAATAAAAGCAGTTTAGCCTCTAATGTTCTTTACTGTCATGGATTGAGGGGACAGCCAGAAAAAAGACTTCTGAAACTCTACCATAAAATCTGTTAATTTTCACATGTGAAAAGCTTTTATTTAGAAATTTGGATGTAGATATTTTGGATTTTCTTTAATTTATTGAAGTCATTGTATCTAATACTTCTTAAAAATGGGTTATAAATTATATTAATATGTTCCAGTTGATCATTTTTGATGTTATCTATATAGCTGTTATTTGCCTATGTGATCTGGAATTGGTGGACCTGTCCTTGTTCCCCTTGTCATGATCTGATCACAGTCTGGTGGCAATGAGTTTCTCAAGAGCTGTACCCCCTCCCTCCCACAGGGAGGCAGGATGTATTAGATTGGTTCACCTCTCTCGACTAATGGATCCGGATGGGTTCCAGAAGAAAGCTGGGGATTATAACTGCAGATCTACTGTGCAGTCCAGCCGAGCTCTTAGTTACTGTTTGGAATAGGAAGATGACTGAGGCTCAGGATAGGATTGCGCCCATGCGACCTCTCCTCGCCCGTAGACCCCTCTGTACCCTGTGGTATACAGAGGAACTGAGAGGGATGAAACGTATGACGAAATGTCTAGAGCGCCACTGGCAGCAAACGAAGGATGAACTCAATCGAACATGGGTAAGAGCTGCTATTAGGGCCTACCTCGTGGATATTCATGTGGTGAAGTGTTAATACTTCTCCACACTAATTGTGTGTGCAGATAATTGCCCAGTGACCCTCTTTAAGGTGAGCCGCCTCCTCCTGGGGAAGGAGGAGATTGAGGTTCACCTGAAGGGGTGAGGAATTTGCAGATTTTCTGGAAGACAAAATCACTCGACTCTGTTCTCAGATGCCAGCATGGTTGCTGGTCTGGTGGAAGCTCCTAAGGCAGGTTCTTGCCCTGTTATCTGGGAACAGTTTGACCCTGTTGCTCCTGAGGAAGTGGACAGGATCCTAGGGAGTATGCGTGCAAGCACCTGTGTTTTAGACCCATGTCCCTCCTGTCTTGTGAAAGCTTCCCAGGAGGTGACGGGTGGGATCTGGCAGTGATTAATGCTTCCTACAGGAGGGGGTAGTGCCCCAGCACTTTAAGGAGGCTGTGGTTCACCCTCTTCTTAAGAAGCCATCGCTGGACTCCACCTAGTTGGATAATTTCCAATCTGTCTCCATTCTCCCCTTTTTGGGGAAGGTTAAGAAGATGGTTGCACGGTAGCTCCAGAGATTTCTGGATGAAATGGGTTATCTTGACCACTACCATTTAAGATTCAGGCCTGAGTTTGGGACAGAAATGGCATTGGTTGCACTTTTTGGATGATCTCTGGGGGGGAGCGGAATATCCATCCTTGCTCTACTTCCGTGGTTCCCAAACTTTTTAAGTCCACCTTGCTGCTACAAATTCATCCTTGGTGCACCCCACCCAGGGGTGGGATTCAAATTTCTGTGGGCATGGCCTAATTTGAGGGTGTGGCTTGCTGGGTGGGCATGGCCAGGTGACTGGCAAACCAAATACAGGTGATCCTCACTTAATGGCTGGTTGTTTAGTAAGTGTTCTAATTTATGACTGGCCTCCCCAGAGCTACTTGACCTGTTTTGGGAGTTTTGACAGCTTTAGCTCCCCTGCCTGTGTGTGTGTGAGAGAGGGAGAGAGAGAGGTTGGATCAGATCTCTCTCTCTCTCTCTCTCTCCCCCTCCCCCCCCACCAACGCCAGAAAGCCACCATCAGTCAAAATTTATATTAGTGGTCTCCGGGATTCAAAATTATGAGTTTGGTGGTCCCTGAGGTTCAAAAGTTTGGCGACCCCTGATCTAAAGGGGTGAGCCTGAGAGAGGGAAAGAGAGAGAGAAAAGAGAGAGAGGAAGAGAGGAAGAAAAGAAAGAGAAAAGGGAAAGAAAGAAAAAGGGATAAAGAAGGGGGGATGGAAGGAAGGGACAGAAAGAAAAAGAAATAAAGAGGAAAGGAGGGAGGAGAAAGATAATGAGATATCTATTCTAGTCCAATCACCTGCTCCAGCAGGGTTAGAAGAGAGTGTGTGTGTGTGTTCTCCTTGTAATTTACCAGTACATTTTGGTTTTGCCTTCTTCAGAATTGGCACTGTAATACATTGGGGAAAAGTAATTTTTAGGGTGGAGATCTGGTGAAATGGATCCTGTTCAAAGCTTCAACAAAATGTGAGAGTTTCCTGATAGTCTTGACCATGTTTCGTCCACAAAACAAATAGAAGCCAAAGAGGTTTCAATGTGCTGGCAAAGATGTTTCAATGTGGAAAAGGGCCTCAGTCTAAACTAGGCCTCATTCAATCTGATGTATCAGGTCTCTCTCTCTTTCTTTCTTTCTCTCTCTCTCTCTCTCCCTCCCTCCCTCCCAGACTGGCTTTGCTCTACTGGGGGGGCCGGTGCTTTGAACATGGATGGATGGATGGATGAATGGATGGATAGAGAGAGAGGCAGGCAGGCAGGCAGGCAGGCAGACAGACAGACAACAACAATAATAATTTATTAGACTTGTATGCCGCCCTCTCTCCCTAAGGACTCAGGGCGGCTCAATATAAAATACAATACAACAATTTACCTAAAAAACGAATTAAGTGATACAAGCCCAATATTAAAACAATTAAAATTATTTTAAAAAGAAAAGACCCACCCCCTTGGTTCAGTCCAGGCCGGCCTGCTGAAATAACCAGGTCTTCAGGTCACGGCGGAAGGAGCGGAGATCAGGGGCCAAACGAAGGTCCAAGGGGAGTTGATTCCACAGGGTGGATGCTCCCACAGAGAAGGCCCTACCCCTGGGCACCGCCAGCCGACAATGTCTAGTCAACATTGGAGGCCCCGTGGGAGCAAGGATCAGAGTGTGATGCCAGCAGGAGACGTTCCCGCAAATACCCCGGACCCAAGTCATGTAGGACTTTATATGTTGTCACTAATACCTTGAATCTCACCCAGAAGGCAACCAGCAACCAATGCAGACAGACAGACAGATAGATCTATATTGATAGATAGGTAGGTAGGTAGGCAGGCAGGCAGGAAGACAGACAGACCTTTTTAATGGATGTATGGATAGGTAGATAAGTAGGTAGATCTATATTGGTAGGTAGGTAGGAAGGTAGGTAGACAAAGACAGGTAGGTAGATAGGAAGGCAGGCAGGCAAACAGACAGACCTTTTGGATGGATGGACGGATGGACGGATGGACGGACAGACAGAATGCGACAATGGCGGCACTTTGGGAAAGCGGTGGCAGTGGCTTTTCCCAATGTGATGCCGCATTCGAGGCGCCGGTTCCGGTGCAGTACAACAGTCAATGGGGTGAGCCTGCAGGGCCGGCATCTCAAAGCCCCCCTGCCGCCTCTTAGCGTCCCCAAGGGGGCTGGCAGAGGGGCACCAAAAGGCGGCGGGGGGCCTTCAAGGGCCTTCAAGCCCTGCAGGTTCACCCATTGACTAGCACCACTCCGGAGCCGGCGCCTCCAATGCGGAAGTGGTGGCATGTTATGTGCTGCCGCGGCCGCGTTCAACACGCCACCCCCTGCCGCCTCTTAGCACCCCTCTTGCTGGCCCCCTTGGGGATGCTAAGAGGCAGCAGGGGAGCATTCAAGGTGCCAGCCCTGCAGGTTCACCCATTGACTGTAGCACCACTCCGGAGCCAGCACCTCAATGGGTGAACCTGCAGGGCCAGCCGGCCGAACGCCCCCCGCTCTTAGCGCCCCTCTGCCAGCCCCCTTGGGGACGCTAAGAGGTGGCAAGAGGCAGTGCATCAAACACGGCTGCGGCGGCACATAATGTGCCACCGCTTCTGCATTGGAGGCACTGGCTCCAGAGTGGTGCTACAGTCAATGGGTGAACCTGCAGGGCTGGCGCCTTGAATGCCCCCCTGCCGCCTCTTAGTGTCCCCAATGGCACCCATTAAATGGCTCGTGTGATCTGCTGTCACTGGGGTGGGAGGTTGGGGGTGCTTTTATTATATTATTTGATTCTTCTTACTAGTTGTACTGTTTTAAATGTGGCTTTACACCTTGTAAGCCGCCTTGAGTCGCCATTGGCGAATAGGTGGCAATATAAATCCATTAGATAAATAAATTTGAAACATTTGAAACTAAATTAATTTTGAAGGCAACCTCCACATACAAAGCATTGCAATTATTAAATATGGAAAAACCAGACAGTGGATAACTGTACAGCTATAACTTTACTTTGATTGCACTTAGCACATCAATTTCAGCTGCTTAATAATAGTTCATATTACAGAAGTTGTTTGTGGAATTAAGATGCATAACTAGCCAGTAAAACTACCTTGGAAACAACAATAAAGAAGGCTGTAAGATTGATTGATTGATGCAATTTATAGGTTGCCAGACTCCCTTTTGCTCTGGGTAGCTGACATTGAAAAAGTGTCTAAAATACAAAGTATTTTTGGTAAATGGTAAAGTCCAATTGCTACTTTACCATGAATCAAGGAATGTATGTCCTTTAAGAGGAGCATTTTGCTTTTTTTGAAAGGAAGGGGATACAGATTTACAAATGATAATAATAGAGAAAATTTAATAATGTAGCATTTTATTTTCTACATTAATAGTCATGTGAATATCTATTTCCCCATCTGGAATATAGTGAGAATACCATAACAAATGAACCTCTGAGCTTTGATCATCAATTGGAATTGTCATTTCCTACTGTGAAGGCTATTGTTCCTCAACAGCAACACCCAGCACTAAAATCAAGGATGAATGGTATAAATTGATAATATTTAAGTATTATATTCTTTCTCTGTTGAATTACTTTTCCAACTATACATAAAGATCCTTTATGTATATTTGAACATTTTTGAATTGTTCTATAAAGAAACTAATAAGGTGATGTAATTATTTGATATGAATTATGTGTTCGAAGTTTGTAGGACTATTTGGAGAGCACAGAAAAGTAGCTTTATCCATTATAATATAGACTTGGGGTATACTATAATGCCTGTCAAAATGTCTGTATAATTGAAGTGAATACAAATAATTGCACACTGTACTCTAATGAATGGTGTCAGCTTAAAACAAACAACTTATTTAACATAAAATAGTAACATTGCAATGATAATGTACATTTTTTATTGTTGATTTTGTACTTGGTTTTCTATCATAATGCTTGAAAAGAGTTAGCGTCATAGATATAGAAATGAGAATTTCAGAGAAATATATTTAAAACAATTAGTCTCCTCTAATAATTTAAACAATACATTAACAGATGAACAGCGGTAGATATAAATATATTTATAGTAAATATATATTTTAAAGAAAGTAATTTTAAGTATTGTTTAATATATTTTTACATAAGCAGTATTCTTATCTTCAACTTTAGATTTCATATTCCCAAGGAAATGTCGTCCTTTGCCCTTATCAACTATTAATAGTTATAAAACTTGGAAAAGAGATAAACATCCAGAGGTAAGTTTCAGTACTACATGTTTTTATAACTAAGCTTAAACTAAGTCATATTTACCAGTTTAAATATATTCAGTTTGTCAATATTTCTAAGAACAAACATAAATAATTTATATTTATGCAATAGTTTCTGAAAAGTTTGCCTAGAAAGATCTCACAGTGATTGCCAATCCAAATGTTAATCGCCAAGAAGTTTTTTTTTCCTCATAAAGATATGGAAAGATGGGAGAGTAGGATCACAAAGGGTTCTAAGTGATATAACATCTTTCTGACTTAACACCGTGGTGGAAAAAATAGCATATAATAAATTATTGTGTTTCTGCAAAAATAAGACCTATCCAGAAAATTAGCCCTGGCATGATTTTCCATGCTGCTCGCAATATAAGCCGTACCCCTAAAATAAGCCCTACTTAAGAGCATCATCAACGAGAGGCGTAGCCAGCATAGGAGGCGGCGAGAACATGCGTGGGGGCCGACAGTGTCTGGAAGCAATTGCAGCCTGGCAGTCCCTTGGCCGGCATACTCTGGGACTGTGCAGCCCACACAGCACAGGAAAGTTCCTCCAAGCAGCAGGCGGTGGCAGAGACGTGGGCGAGGCATGCAACTCCTCCACTGTCTTCGTTTGCTGAGTGTGCAGCAGAGCCGGAGGACAAGATTGGATGGCAGGGACTGAGAGGGTAGGGACTGTGACATGGTGCCACCCCTGCCCCACCACTTGCCTCGCCTCATGGCACCAACAACAAGCAGAGGCAGAGGCACAGGGGTAGAAGAGGCATATGCACCATGCAGCCTGCCGGATGCACTGCACAGCCACCTGATCATTCTGTCTGCTTGCCTGCGGCTATGATGGGACAGGCATCCCCATGTCGCATCTGGTAGGCCGAATTGCATGGTTCTCCCATCAGGCAAGTGGTGGAGCGGGGGAGATGTCACACCACAGCCCTTGACCTCAGCGCACAACATCTAACCTCGTCCTCCTGCTCTGTTGCATACTCCCCAAGCTTGCTCTTGGACTGTAAGGGTAACCTGAGGGCAGAGACCTTGGAGAATGGACTGGGAATTGCTGGATTGTGGGGATGGTGGGGGATGGTGGTTGAATAAAAGTTGTTAGTGTCTACTTAGCACATGTTGCTTGCGCACCAACCATGGGTCATAACACTATGTCTCTTCAACACAATGCGACCCTGCCCCACTTGCCCCTGGCAACTCTTTCTCTCACTCTCTATCTCTCTCTATCTCTCTGTCTCTAGGGGTGGAGAGCAGGTTGTAAGTCCAGCACCAACAAAGCTGGAAGTAGCCGCCCACCATTTCCCTCCAGTCAGGCAATGAGAAGGAGACAGAGAGAGGGAGACAAATTCAGCTCGATTCAACTCTGTCTGCTCTCCTCTCTCCGCCTTGCCCAGTTTTGCAAGGATTCAGCAGACATTGTCTTGGTGATTGGGGGTGGGGGAATTTCATCCCATTCTTTGCCTGCCAAGCATCTTTGGGGGGTGCCCAGGAACTATATTTTCCAGCCACTTTGGACTGAGTTGCTGGATGAATATGCATGCCTGTGTGAGTGTGCTGCTGCTTGGAATGATGCTTCTCTGAAGTGCATGCGGTGATCTGAAGTAAAGCGGCAATCTTGTGGCGCTGTGATGTAACAGCCTGACAGTCACTCCTTTTGCAATGCAAGGTTTATTTTGTATTTTTCCAGAGGCAGAGAACATAGTAGAATTTCCTTACAGTTATTCCTGGGTGTATGGGTTGGGAAGTGGAGGTGGGGAGTGGGAGGGAGGAAGGGAGGAAGAAAGCGAGGGAAAGAGAGAGAGAGACAGAGAGAGAGAAGAGAGAGAGATGAGGGAGAGAGGGGGATGAGAGGGAGATAGAGAAAGAGATGAGAAAACAGGAAGGGAGGGGGAAAAAGGGAAAGAGATGAGACAGAAAGAAAAGAGGGAGAGGGAGATAGAGAGGATGATGGAGAGGGAGATATAGAGAAAAAGAGAAAGATGAGAGAAAGAAAAGATTAGAAGACAAGAGGAAGGAGGAAAGAGATGAGAGGAGGGTGAGAGAGGGAGATACTTCCTCATAGAAAACACTGGAGCCACAAAACCTGGGTAGGCATGTGACTGGGTGGGAGTGAATGATATCGAGTTGGCCATGCCCATCGAGGTTTTGGGGCTCCCAGTGATTTGTTTTCTGTGGCAATTGGGCAATGTTACTTACAACAGGGGTGTCAAACTGGATTTCTTCGAAGCCTGGATCAGCATTGTAGTTCTCCTCCGCAGGCCAGTGGGGGGTTGAGACGGATGCCTCCTGCAGCACTGCTGGCCGTTTTCAGGTCATTTTTGGCCCATTTTTTGGCTCATTTTCAGCCCATTTTTCAGCCCATTTTCAGCCAGTTTTTTGGACATTCCAGACTTACAAGCTTTGGTTTCAAAAAGTATATGCCAGAGAAATCTTACTCTTTCACCTTCTTCCATTTTGGTTTTAAATGAATCTGAAAACAAACATGCTTTATCTTTCTTTAAATAATTTTGCAGATTAATTTAGGATTGACTTTACCTCGTGGATACTGCAGATATCATTTCAATTCATTGCATGGCTGTGAGAAACCAAACTGTGGGCTGTCGCATGTTCTTATATCAAGAGATGATAAGGTAAAACATGTTCCATGTCAGTATAAAATGTTTTGCTAACTTTCAACCATAAAGGTAATCATCAAAATCACCATAAATGTTTGCCTTTTAAGAAGTCATTGATATGATTATTGAATCTTTAAGTTCATTAGATATTTGTTGATTTGGAAAAGTGTATGATAAAAATGAATAGATTTCAGTAAAATATTATAGAGTTCAATATTTGCTGCATGCAGTAAGTGTGGCATACAGTAAAAGTAAAACAAATTAGAATAAAAAGAATCATATAGTTCAGCTTTGATTTAACATATTTTTGATTAGCTGTAATTATTATTGATGATTGATTGATAGATTGATTAGCCCTTGGGCCATACCAAAAGTACAGAGTCCCAGAAACAAATTAGTACTAAAATTTGATAAAAGCAATTGAAAATGGAATAAAATACAATTTAAAATGAAATTGGAATAGTCTGAAATGAAATTGGAATAAAATACAATAATTTTAGATATAAAATATGATAAAGATATTTTGGTGTTACCCCAGCAATCTACCCTAATCAGCCCCACGTATGCAGATCTCAACCGAACCATTTCGCTTACGTACTCTGCTGTGTTAAATGTTATTTTCAGATTCTGGCCACAAATAAGGTAAGTTGTTTTGATATGGGGAGTCCCAATAGCTCAGGGGTGTCAAACTGGATTTCTTCGCGGGCTGGATCAGCATTGTAGTTCTCCCCGGTGGGGATGGTCGGAATGGATGCCTTCAGCACCCTGCCAGCCAAAACGGGGTGTGAGGGGTCCACATGCGGGGTGGGCTGAGTCTTGTTTTTACCTTCCTGCAGCACTCTGCCATCTGTTTTCAGCCCATTATTTTGCCCCATTTTCCAGCTCATTTTTGGCTCATTCTCAGGCTGTTCTTTTGGCTTGTTTTCAGCCCATTTTCAGACATTTTTTG
Source organism: Naja naja (assembly GCA_009733165.1). Classification (NCBI taxonomy): domain Eukaryota; kingdom Metazoa; phylum Chordata; class Lepidosauria; order Squamata; family Elapidae; genus Naja; species Naja naja. The sequence continues at coordinate 55,333,129 of CM019155.1, read as the reverse complement.
ACTGTTTTTCGGCCTGTTTTCAGTCTGTATTTGGCCCCATTTGTGGCTCTTTTTTAGGTCATTTTTCAGCCTGTTTTTGGCCAGCAAAGTGCTGCAGGAGGCCATGGAGAGTGAAAATGAGGTGCAGGGGGTGTACCCAGCCCATTTTAGCCTCCAGAGGCACTGCAGGCTGGTCCTTTAATAACTCCAGGCCAGCCCCATGGGCCAGATCCGGCCTGCACCCTTGAGTTTGACACCCCTGGTGTAGATCTAAGAACATCATCTGCAGCAGTTAGAGCTGAATTGGGAATTCATACAATTCATGCACTATCCAACGTTAGAGCATATAACCACTGGTAGAAAGTCAATGAAATGGAGACTGATAGACTTCTCAAGTTATTTCTTCCAGAGCAAATAAAATCACAAATCTCTTGAATCATCAAACTAACAAATTTTGTAAGAAGTTCTGGCCTTCCTGTCTCTTGCGTAATAGGAGAATGATTTTAAAAAACAACTGCCCAAAGAATTCAGGATATAGAAACACAAAATGATACAGCTATCCTTAGTAAGGTGGGTAATTTGAAATGGCTGAGCAAATACATAGCTATTTGAAGTTACAACTGCCAAAACATCTTAGGGAGATATTTATGCAAGAGAGATTTGAACAGCTTGACACAATGGTCAGATATGGGAGATTCCATTCTATACCCCAGAATGGACGTCTCTGCATTTGCAGAGCAGCAGAGGTGGAAGACCTGGCTTACATCCTATTTGATTGTTTCCTGTATAAGGGGGTGAGAGACAGGTACCTTGGTCTATATACTTGGTCTATATATATCCTTTGGGACACCTGCTACAGGATATTACCGAGTTATGGTTTTTGGCAGCCAGCTCGAGTTCTGACCAGATTGAAATGGCAAAACTTCTTTTTCTTTAATTTTATAATTTTTTATATTCTCTTCTTGTGTGCAACATCTCAGCTTGTATATGAACAATAGGATTCCTCTGGGCAAGCTTCATGGCTGCCTATATCTGCTTGCAGGGAGACCCTCCGGGGTCAAATCCACCCTGGAGGGGTGGTGAAGAAAGGAGAGGCCCTTCATTAATCGCAAGGAAATCACAATTTCCTCATTAGATCTGAAGAAAGCTCTTCCAAACAGCAGTAGAGTTGATGGCCATTTTGGCAAGTGACAAGCTGTGACAATTGGGACAATAAGATTTGTGCTGGAGCGGTTCATGGACAGAGCATTAAAACTGGGTGAGATAACTTCCAACTTCTTTTCTAGAGATTTAACCCAAGTAAAAGAATTCCAAAAAATAATCTCCAAGAGTTAAGAAAGCGGCGATTGGATACATGGAGAAAAATCAAAGATTCAGATGCGAAATGTCTAATGGAAGCTTTAAAACATAGAAAGCCTGGAAAAGATTTAACAACAACTCGAAAAGTGATTATTGGAAGAAACTGCTTTTCTTTAACCCCCTTGATCTGTTGACAATTAGCTGTTTGAGTTTTGCACCTGTTTAATGTTGGAATTTGGAGCAGGAGAGCCATCTACTGGAGGAAGAAGATCACTGCAGCATGGGAAATTCAAGTGAAAGTGATCATTGTTTAATATAAATAAAGGAAAGGAGGGAAAGTAAACAACACCTGGAAGGCCACTTGACCTTCATTCTATTTCAGTAGGCAATCTGGATGTTTGGAAATATTTAGTGAACTTTTTGAAGATTTTTAAGATAAGCTGAATTGCAAATAACTAAAACACTATTGAAACTGTTCACTGGATGGTAGATTTGAAAGACTTGAGGAAATTTGGTGGGCTAATTTGGATTTGGTTTACTAACACTTCTTGACCGAACATCCTACGAGATAAAAGAAGAATAGTGGTAGAAGAAAAGAAGAAAAGCTAAATAAGACTTTAAAATTTGGATAACTGGGAAGGTATAAAGACTGTAAATTATCAAATAGCTTTTAAGGATGATAAATTTAGAGGATTTGAAGGTATAATTCTGGGACTGACTAAATTTTATTAATAATTGGCTTTTTTGGAATTTTTAGATATTGGGACATTGGAACCTTAGTGGCATATTGAGTGATTCTTAATATATTAAACTATTACAGAATGACTCAACAGGGGACAATAGAGGTGTATGAAGAAATGTTAGGTAAAAGTAAAAGTTCCCCCGCACATGTGTGGTAGTCTTTTCCGGCTCTAGAGTAGTGCTCATATCTGTTTCTAAGCTGAAGAGCCAGGGCTGTCCAAAGACATCTCCGTGGTCATGTGGCCGGCATGACTAAATGCTGAAGGTGCACAGAGCACTGTTACCTTCCCACCAAAGTGGTCCCTATTTTTCTACTTGCATTTTTTGTGTGCTTTCAAACTGCTAGTTTGGCAGAAGCTGGGAGAAGTAACAGGAGCTCACCCTGTTACCCGAATCATAAGGAGATAATGGGATTGTTCAAAGATAAAGATGTGAGTGTAGAAGTTCCTCAACAAATGGGGAAAAAAGATGAACATAATATTCAGAAAACAGATGAGAAATCAGAAGGAGTGGTGGAGGAGACACATCAAAATAAGTTGCAAGAAGATAAAGACATTGAAGAGATAAGAACAATAAGTATGAATCAAATAGATAATCCTTTAAGAGCTTACAATAGAACAGAAAAAAAGAAAAATCTCCCCAAAATAATGAAAGGATTATGGATGAGTGCTCAAATAATGCAGCAGATAGGAGACAAGGGGTAAGCCAGAGGGAATATTTATTTTGTAAAAATGTTAGAAAAAGATATAAGATTCCAAGAGAGAAATATAAAAGAGTGACCAAAAAGTTAATAAACGATGAAATTTTAAAAAGTGCAAGAGATGATAGATAGAGATAAAATAGCTTTCAATATGGTAATTGTATTAAAAACTAAAAGACAAAAGTACAAATTGGGACAACAGCAGTACACACATTGATATATAATAAAATTTACTATAATCATAAGCATATTAAGGTTAGAAGGTGGATGACTATGATTAAGTAATCTAATTGTATTATTATTACTAACAGTGTGTAAAAAGTATATTGAAACTTACAACTTTTAAGAACTAGAAATTTAGTGGACTTGGAGAGATAATCCTGAGATGGATTAAACCTGATTAATAATTGGCCTTATTGATGTTTCTAAATAACTGGGAAAAATTATGGTGGAATATTCAGTAATTTTTAAAATATTAAAATATTAGTGACTCAGCAGGGGACAACAAATATATTGTATGAAGAAATGTTATCGATGACTAAATATATTTATGAAGAAAGTGATAAAAAATTATAAAGAGAATGGTATTGTTTAAAGACAAAAATGAGAATGTAGAAGAACTTCAACAAATTGAGGGGAGGGAGATAAGTACAAATTGGGAAAACAGTATTATACACACTGATTTATAAAAGAATCCATTACAATTATAATGTGCATGTTAAGGTTAGAAGTTGGAAGACCAGGATTATATATTTTTTTAATTCATATTTATATGCCGCCCTTCTCCGGAGACTCAGGGCGGCTTACAATTTTGGAGCACAACCCAATGCGGTCAGCAATAGCCTTCATTCCATTGTATATGCCTGCTTATTATTACTAAGCGGCATTTTTACAAAGTCAGCTTATTGCCCCCAACAATCTTGCGTCCTAAATTTACCTACCCCGAGAGGATGGAAGGCTGAGTCAACCCTGAGCCTGGTGGGATTCAAGCCTGCACTAATTGCAGGCAGCTGGAATTAAGTGCTAGGCATTTAACAGCCTGCACCACCAAGGCTCCTTTTAAATTGGGGGCTCCTCCAATTTAATTGTATTATTATTGTTAGCATTGTATAAAAAGTATATTGACCCAGTCAGTACATTATCCACAAAATATGTATGGCTGTTAAAGGAAAATTACAAATAAAACATTTATTAAAAAAGAAAAGAAAAGGAGAAATGGAGGAAATAAGAATGATGTAAAATACATAATAGTTCTTTGCAGACAAAGTTTGGGAATAGAATTTTTGAATACTTAACCATAGATATTTGAATATTATCAGTACATAATAGCACTTTTCCAAATTTGCTTTTATTTTGTTTTACTATACTAAAATTGATCTACCTATTTGAGAATTTTCCCTGTTTGTAATCTATTTATAATAATAATGATAATAATAAAATCCACTGACAATCCAAACTGCCGATTTTGCAACGACAAAGTCGAAACTGTTTTACATTTAATATGTGAATGCAGCAAAATTGCACAAGCTGATTACAAAGCTAGACATGACCGAGTTGCTAAATTAATCCACTGGTCATTATGTAAAAAAATACAACTTACCTGTATCTGAAAAGTCATGGGAACATAAAGTGGAAAAAGTTATCGAAAATGAGAAGGTGAAGATCTTGTGGGACTTTCGAATACAGACTGATCGCCATTTGGAATACAGCATGCCAGATATTACAGTTGTCGAGGGCTGAAGCATGCAATTTATTGATACCGCTGTACCAGGAGATGCCTGAGTCGAAGAAAAAGAACTGGAAAAAATCACAAAATATCACGACCTGGCCATCGAAACTACACAGTTATGGATGAAACATGTAACAGTGATACCCATTGTTATTGGGGCATTTGGTACCATGTCCAAGAATTTTATAAAATATATCAAGAAATTGCAGCTTCCTGCAATAACATCAGCAGAACTGCAAAAAACTGCGCTTCTCGGAACATAGTATATTTTAAGAAGATACTTGGTTGATACCTAGAACCCTGGCAGCAACCCGTATCAACTATTAGCACCAGTCACTGGTATTTGTGATACATTTTTAAATGTTCAATTGACTGAGTTTCATGTTTAATGAATAAAAGATAATAATAGTAGTAATAATAATGATAACCTTTATTGTCACTGTACATATATACAACAAAATCGATTTTGCTTCTGCAGGTGCTATCCATAACAAAAATGGAATACAACATAAATAATATAGAAAATAGTCCTTATGCAAGTAATTAGGGAGAAACCAGTCCTATGTTTCCATGTATGCATGGAGTCATTGTAATTGTATCTACGAATCTGACAGCCCATGGATAAAAGCTGTTTTTAAACCTGTTTGGCTGGCTATACTTATGTATCTTCCGCCCGATGGTGAAACTGACCAGAATGTGAATCATCCCTAAGTATCTTCCTTACTCTGCTGAAACAACAAGACCTGGCAATGTCATCCACTGGTGTTAGGGGATAACTAATGGTTTCTTTTGTCGAATGTATCACTCTCTATAGTGCCTTCCTGTCCACAGCTGTTGAACCAGCGTACCATACTGTTATACAGTATGTAAGGATATTTTCTATCGTGAACCGATAGAAAGAGATCAGCAGCCTTTATTCCACCTGATTTTTCCTCAGGACTTTAAAGAAATCTCTGTTGAGCCTTCTTAACCAGGGACGTGTCATATTTTCAGGTGAGGTCTTGATTAATAAGCACTCCCAAGAATTTAGAAGAGGAAACCCTCTCCACATAGCCCCCCTTGATATACAGTGGGGCAAGTTCTTCTTTGTGCTTCTGGAAATCCAGCATCATCTCCTTTCTCTTGCTAGAGTTTAAATATAAATTGTTTTTTAAACACCATGTGAATAGCTTCTAGACTTCTTCCCTGTATGCTGATTCATCCCCTCCAGTTATAAGACCCAGCACTGTTGTATGGTCTGCGAACTTTATTATGATGTTGGATGGATCAGAGGATATGCAATTACATGTATACAGCAAATACAGGTAGGGGCTGAACACACAGCCCTGAGGGGAGCCTGTGTTGAGCTTCAGGGTGGACCCTTACTATTTATGGATGGTCCATCAGGAAGTCTTTAACCCAGTCACAAGTGGGGGAATTCAGATCAGTCTGCTTTTCAGTGAGGATGCCTGGTAAGATGGTATTAAAGGGCAAACTATAGTCTATAAAAAGCATTCTGACATAATTCCCAGATTTTTCAAGGTGTCTTCAACGCAGTATGTAGAGCAGTGGCGATGGCGTCCTCTGTCGACCTGTTGCTTCTATAAGCAAACTGATGTTGATAGATACTCGATGGAAGACAGGACCTGAAGTGTTGTAAGATCAGTCTCTCAAAGCACTTTATCACTATAGATGTCAGTGCAATGGGTCTAGACTATAGTCATTCAGGCGGTTTATAGCTGCTTTCTTCGGAACTGGGATGATTGTGGCTGCTTTCAAGCATGATGGAACTCTAGCCAATTGTAGGGAGATGTTAAAGATCCTTGTCAGGACCTCTGTTAATTGGTCAGCACAGGTTTTTACCACTATCCCCAGCACTCCATCCAAAGCCTGCAGCTTTGTTAGGATTTACGGCTTTCAGCACAGCTTTCACTTGATGTTCATGCAAGGTGAGCGACTGGAGATTAGCGGGCCATTGGGCTAGAGCCACAGAGACAGGTCTATTAACCTCAAAGGGGGCGAAGAAACTATTCAGCTCTTCCACCAGCATGGCATCAGCATTGGCTGTTTTCATCCTATTGCCCTTGTAATCGTTAGATGTTGTAGCCCCTGCCACATCTGTCTTGAATTATCATCTTCTCTACCTTTTTTTCATATTTCTGTTTAGCCGCCTTGATGCTTTTCAAGTTTGCCCTGGCCTTGTATTCGTCTTTGTTTCCTGCCTTGAAGGTGGAGTTTCGGGTTCTCGGGAGTGATTGTACCTCTGTTGACATCCAGGGTTTACAGTTACTGTAAACTCTGATTCGCTTGTTCACATTGTCTGCGTATGTTGCAATATATGAGAGTACAACATCGGTGTATTCTTGCAACTCCAAATGTTCGAATATGCTCCACTCGGTATCTCAAAGCAGTCCTGCAGCTGGCTGAGTGCTCCCTCCAGCCAGATTTTAACAGTTTTCCTGACTGATCATATCCTTTTCCTAAGGGGGATATACTTTGGGCACAATAGCGGAGAAAGATGGTCAGACATACCCAGATGGGAGAGGGGGATTGCTTTATACACCTGTCTTTGAATACACATAGTCTAGAATGTTCTTACCTCTGGTGGTACACTGTACATACTGCACAAACTTAGGGAGGACAGACTTATGACAGGCTTGATTAAAATCCCCAGCCACGACAAAAGTGCCCTCAGGGTAAGTTTGCTGCTACCTCTCATGGCATCATGTAACTTAGAAAGCACTGTGCTTATATTTGCATCAGGTGGAATATAAATGTAAGCACAGCGCTTGAGAGGGAACAATGTTATATAAATATCACTAGAACATATCCATATAAACATGCTTTGAGTTGTAGTCTCCAAAAATAATTAGTTTACAATAAATGTATAATAATAGAAAACTATGTGTTTTCTTTTGTGTTTTCTTTTGACTAGTTGAAAAATAGTTTTGGTACTATTTGGACTTTAAGGTAAATACATAAATTTGCACTGGTTTTTTTTACCTTTTTTATTTAGCAAAGAATATTAACTTTGTGGTTTTATTTTATTTACTAGCTTTGCAGTGAAATAATTAAGAAATATATAAGTATTGGTGGCGTAGCTTTGCTGCAACGGGCAGGTAATATAAATTCAACATTACTACATACTCAATATGTTGAGATTGACATCTGTTGATTTTCATAATATATATTAATAGCTCAAGAATTATCCTGATATTTCACTATAATTAACACTGAGTAGAAAGTTGACATTACAATCTAGTTGAGCTTAGAAAAGCACCACTTAACTCAGTCAAATTTGATCTAGTTTAGTAGCTATGGATTTCAGATCCATAAAGCTGAAGCCAGTGTATTGTCTTTAAATCTTTATCCTAGCACAGTATAATAGTTAAAATCATAGGAAATTAGGAATTAATAGCTTGCCAAATTCCTAGTCATCAGAATTGGTAGATTGGTATGTGGATTCCAAACATATAAAAATCTTTAGCTATCCAAAGACAATCAGAACTAGAATTCCAGCTGAAATGTGTTATGGCATGAGTTTCTGGTATTGAAAACTTTTATCAATCATGAATACACAAAACAATACATAGATTTTAATCCCGAAAACAAACATTGTTAGGGAATATATATAGAATTAATGACTGTTCATAGTTAAAAGAAAAAGTCAAAAGTCATTCTTCAAGATAAAGTTCTATAGGCAAGGCCACTGTATTTTTAAAACACTAGACATTTAATTCTGAAGTTTATGGTTTATTAACTATTCTTTCACCCCATTTCAAACTTAAGATGAAGAGACAAAACAGTAAATATTAAAATAGCCAGGAATTTGAAATACTCAAGTTTTAGCTGTTCTAGTTAAGAAAGTAAATATTTTTAGATGCATAACATTAAACATTTTGGGTTATAAAATTTATATAAATAAAAAGTATAAATCAAACATAATTCATTGTTAACTAATATTTCATGGAATAATATTGATTTAGAAGAAATAAGATTACAAAAAGTGTATGAAAAATGATACTCTAGACAAATCCTTTTCTGCAGTAAATCTATTTCCATTGTATTCTTTTTATGCATTTTACTTCTTCAAAATCAATATGGGTAATGTTTTTTTTTATTATTCATATTTATATCCCACCCTTCTCCGGAGACTCAGGGAGGCTTACAATTTTTTGGGATACAACCCAATGCGCTCAGCAATAGCCTTCCTTCCATTGTATATGCCTGCTTATTACTAAGCGGCATTTTTACAAAGTCAGCTTATTGTCCCCAACAATCTTGGGTCCTCAGTTTACCTACCCCGAGAGGATGGAAGGCTGAGTCAACCTTGTTGACTTACAACCACACTAAGGACCAGAATTTCCATCCTAAGTCATTGCAGTCATAAGTTAAGTTACTATTTTACTAGATTCAATTTTATTATCATCTTAATGATTATTGTAAAGTGAGTGACTGTGTTTAATAAGCAAATCCATTTTCCCCAATGGAAATTGGCAAAAAAGGTAACAAATTTGATCATGTTACCTTAGGATGCTGCAACCAGTTGTAAATGTGACCATGAAATTACTTGACTTCTGGGATGCAATGGTTTACAATGGTCATCAGTCTGATTATAGGTTATAAAGCATCCTTTCTGGGGTTATTGTAACTTTGAACCATCATGAAACAAACAAAATTGAGGATTATCTCTAAATAATTTTAGCAATACATTACTTAAATAATGCTTGCGTTCACCTTTAATTTTTTTGTTTTCTTTAGTACATATATTTTCAGATTACTGCAAAAAAGGTACTGCTGTATATCACTTGGATTCACAAATGTTTCATGATCTCCTAACATCTTTGCTTCAGTTCTGTTTGCTGAAAGAACTTTTTCATGTAGTGCAAACTGGCATCAGGATTAAAATATTAGTAAGTGATCCTTCAATGTGTTTAATAACATTCTATATATTGCAATGAATTTAATTGAACCTACTCTCAGATAAGTGGAATAAGATATTAATGTAAAGATATTCTGATTAGATAGTGATTATTCATATTTTTAGTTTATTGTATTAGCTTTATATTTACATGCTGTTTGGATTTTGGATTGCTCTTTAACTGTTGACCTAGTTTAGAATTCCCATGGTAGTCCAATGAGTTTCTTATGATATCATGCCAAAATGGATCTGAAAACAATTTGGAGATGATAGATATGGTTAGTTTCCACAGGATCATATAGTCTGATCTTTAAATTCTGTTTGTGATAATTGCACAGAATTTGAATTTAAGCCATATCACAAGTGGTAATATTACATCAGGCACATTAAAAAATCTTCTTGAATTTGTGGAAATGAAAATCTTTAAAGGGATTGTATTTTACATTTGCTTATCTTTTTGTAGATTTAATATTTTATATATTAAGGTGTTTTGGTTTTTTGTTTAGCCAACTATAGATATTCTAGTCAAAATGTTTGAAGAAGTGGCTTTGATGAAAGTAAAAGAGGCAGTACCTGAATTATTTGACATCTTTTGTAAGGTATGATTTGGATTAATTTCTTCTTAGAAACTTTGTTCCTAGAGACTCTATTTTCAATATTTCTGTAGTCTCTCTGAGAAAATGGTATATTGGAGATAATCTCACAAATAACACCTTTTTATTTTTATGGTATACCAAAGAACAAGAACAGAATCATGTTTTTAGATTGATATCTATTTTTAAAATGGTTTATTGGCATTTTCTAAAATGCAACCCATACAAAATAAATTCCAAAAGATGAAGAAGGTTCAATGAAAATGACCATGTTTGAAAAATACTACATTGATTACAGCTCAAAAATATGAGAAAGGAGCAAATTGTTTGAAATACAATAGAAATACTGTAGAATCCATTGGAGTTGGGCAACTAATAAATTTGAGTGAATAATAAATAAAAATATAATTGTTTGGTTTTTCTAAAATGGTAAATGCAAGGAAGATTTGGCAGTAATTATTTCAATTAGAGTTGTCCACTTAAATTTTGGCATTTACCACTAGCTGTAGACTTTGGTAGAGATTGAGACTATATAACATTAGAAAGAAAACAATTGTTACTATTTTTCAACACTTTTAAATGGAAATCTAAAAGTGTATGTCATTAAATAATATTATAGTTTGTTGGATATAAAAACCTGCTTTGAATCTATTAGATGATATGATTGCTTCATATTAAACTATATTGTGACCATCTTATCAATATAGTATTATATTGCAGCCCCTGGTTAATTTAGCAGTATCTGGGTTGAGTATTTGGAACTATGATAATGTTGTCATCAACTGTTAGTTTGACATCCCTAAATATAAACACATAGCGTATATGGAACCTTTGACATATATTATCTATTGTTTCCTTATATTTGTAAAGAATTTTGCAAGCACTTAATTGTGGAAATCTTGAAAAAGTTCTTTATCAATGTATTTTTTTGTTACTATAGCTTATTGATGCTGGAATGGTTCTTGAAAGTGAACATATTAGACATATCACCAACTTATTAAATCAGTTAGATGTTTCCACTCAGGAAATTACTATGCTTATGTCCAGGTATGTATTTTTAAATATTCTTTCATTTAAAGCTTCAAATGAATAATATTTTGAAGTGTAAATGCCCATAAAGCTATAAAGTATCAGTCTATACCAGCTATATTTATCCATAAATAATTATGATCTTATTATGTTTTTAATGTCATTCATACCTATTCCTCAATTTATGTACTAAATTGCTCAAAAGATATATGAGGGAATTATCTTTAACTACCAAATTACTGTATACAGTTTTGTATTTATGATCTTTGTAATATGATACCAGAAGTTGAATATACAGGTAGTTCTTGTCTTTCAACTACAATTGACCCCAAAATTTTGGTCGCTAAGCAAGACATTTATTAATTTAGCTTTGCCCCATTTTATGATGTTTCTTGCCACAGTTGTTAAGTGAATCACTGTAATTGTTAAATTAGTATTATGGTTGTTAAATTAATCTGGCTTTCCCATTGCCTTTGCTTGTCAGAAAGTCATGGATCGCATGACCCTGGGACACTGCAACCATATCAATTGCTAAGCATCTGAATTTTGACCATGGGATGCTGCAATGGTCATAAATGTGAAAATTGGTCATAAGTCACTTTTTCAGTGCTATGGTAACTTTGAATGATCACTAAATGAACTGTTGTAAATTGAGGACTAGCTGTATTTGATCATGCTTAAATATTTATTCACAAGTTTTCTGTGCTGATGGACTCTAAAATGACCCCCACTATTTCACAGATTAAATAAAAACATAACAAGTAATAAACAAGCAGTATAAATTTTAAAAATACCACTGGCACTAATCCTGCTAGCAATTATACAGATTAAAGGTTCTACAAAACACCACTATTTAATGACATTCCTAGAGGACTTCAAAGAAGGAACCAAATACATCCCAAGCGCTAAATTCATCTGTTCAAAAGAAAGGGCAGCAGATAAAACATTGCCTCTAAACCTTTTCCCATCAATCTCTTGAATAGACAAAAATAAGTGTACAAAATAAACTAGTTCTAATTAAAGAAGACAGTTCAGAAGATAATCATCACAAGTGATCCAGAAAGATATGATTGGTGGCACTGAGTGCCATTGAAAGGTTGATGATACATCCCACCATCCAAGTCCTGACAAAAGTCATCCAGCAGAGCACTTCTCGAGTTCTTTATATATTCTCTACATTATTCACAATCCACAACAGCTACTATCCCTAACCTTCAACAAACTCCTGGGAGTGATCCTAGCACCTTACTTCAGAATTCTGCATCATGACCACCCAACCACCAAATGCAGCATTATTCATGAGTTACATGTTTGACAAAAATAAATAAGGCTGTTCACTCTTTGAAACCCAAAATTGATGATAGCTTAATATAGATGCCAGTATATTAATGATAGCTTAATATAGATGCCAGTAATGGACAAATACAGGTACCAAGACAAAATTAAAGGCAATGGTTGATAAGCCTTCCATCCTCTCGGGGTAGGTAAATTGAGGACCCAAGATTGTTGGGGGCAATAAGCTGACTTTGTAAAAATGCCGCTTAGTTAATAAGCAGGCATATACAATGGAATGAAGGCTATTGCTGAGCACACTGGGTTGTATCCCAAAAAATTGTAAGCCACCCTGAGTCTTCGGAGAAGGGCAGCATATAAATGTAATTAAAATAATAAATAAATAAATAAATAAATAAATAAATAAATAAATAAATAAATAAATAGTAGCAGTGATAAGGAGATGCTTTTGAAATAATTTCAAAGATCATAGCCATCCCTCATCTTCATCTCCCATCTTTAAAGTACTCTGGGTAAAAAAGTCCATCTTCAAATCTTCTGTAGTGCTACTAGATAACAGTTTTCTTGGTGTGCATTCCTATGCTCACATGTGTTAGGAGTAATCACATTAAAAGTATATTTTGCAAAGTATGTGTTGTTGAATCCTAATAAAATAGAGGAATAGTTAATGATTTGACAGAGATGAACAGTTCGAGCTTCCTAAACTACAATGGTTATTTGGATACAGCTCCATAGACCTCTAAAAGTTTATGGGAAATTGTGTTTTAATGTGTTGAATGGAAAAACTGTTAAAAATATAAATACAATCATGTAATTATAATCTGAACTAATTTCAACAATTGAGTTTTATTTTTGTTGAATTCTGCCTCCATTTTTGAATGTGGCTCCTTAGAATACTTGCCAAAGATAAAATAAGATTTTTGGTATGAAAAGGCTGCACTTATGCAGTGATTTAGAGTTTGGTCTATTGCCTTTTATGCTAAACACTGATAAAAAGATTTTTTTAATTGCAACCTACTATATAAAAGTTTGTTCTTAAAGATTTCAGAAAATACATTTTCACAAGGCCATCTTTTGTGATTTTGATTCAACAATAGCAGAATTTAAGGTACTATCTATATATTTATTTTTAGGACAGTATTAATGATTAATTATTATGCAAAACTTTAGGATTCACAGAGTAAATTATTGCTGTCTCAATTTTTATTAGTTTGTTATTGTAAATTGAAAATGAAATAATTTAAAAATTGTGAAAATAGTAAATATGGAAAATAAACTTCGATTTTAAAAAATAAATAAATAAATAATCACATAGACTAGTTTTCATGTGCATGAACTATTCTCTTTATCCATACCTGTCTTTTATGTTATAGAGAGTCTTCAGCTTACAACCACAATTGAGCCCAGAATTTTGGTCATAAGTTATTATGTTTGTTAAGTTGAGATGCCCATGTTACTGTTTTACTCAATGACCCCAATCCCGACTTTCCCTGTTGCAATTATTAAGTGATCTTAAGCAGTGTGGAGGATGCCTCAGGAAGGGGAGGCCCAAAACAGGCCACATATGCTAGGTAGATGCAGTGCAGTGCTGAACAAAGGAAATTACAACCCATGCCTGAAGTTACGTCTGTTGCAGTGCCCCTGGGATCACTAATGGCAAAAATTGGGGTGTTTATCTGTGCCCTCCTCTCACAACTTAAAAGTGTCCGCACCATTATCCCCATTATCTTCAGCAGTCTGAGAAATCTGCCATCATTTAGGCCTCTAAATCAGCCTTTGTGTCACTGCTGCCAGATGCCACCCACCTCCCCACACCCACCTATTTCATCTGGTATAGGTTGTCCTGAATAGCCCATATGAACAGGCTCCATTCTTCATTAAGAAATCCCCATTAGACCTGGAAGCCTATGGAAAGTCTGTTTGCGTGAGCTTCCAGAGGCTTCCAAAGACATGGAAGGCTTCCAGATGTTTCCAAAAAAGTGCACACAGCTGATATCCCTGCATTTGGTCAAACATCTACATTTTTATCATATGATTATGGGGATGCTGCAACAAACCAAACTTCAGGCATGGGTTGTTAATACACTGTGCAGAATTATTAGGCAAGTTGTATTTTGGAGGATTAATTTTATTTTTGAATAACTACAGTGCTCTCAGTCAATCCAAAATGTTAATAAACCTCAAATCTGAATATTTAAGAAAGTAAATGTGAGGTTTTGGCTATATGTGTACAATTATTCTGACATTTCAAAAAAAAATCAATGATCAATATAGCCACCTTCCTTTTTAGTAACAGTGATAAGCCTACCATTCATGGAATCTGTCAGTTTCTTGATCTGTTGACAACCAACTTTTATGCAGCAGCAACCACAGTCTCCCAGACATTGTTCAGAGTGGTGTACTGTTTTCCTTCACTGTAAATCTTCTGTTTAAGAAGGGCCCACAAGTTCTCAATTCGGTTTAGGTCAGGTGAGGACCATGTCATTATTCTTTCATCTTTAAGGCTTTTACTGGCTAGCTACACTGTGGAATACTCTGATGCATGCAATGGAGCATTGTCCTGCATAAAAACCATGGTCTTCTTGAAAGATGCAGATTTTTTCCTGTACCACTGCTTGAAGAAAATGTCTTCTAAAAACTGGCAGTAGGTTTGATAGTTGATTTTGAGTCCATCTTCAACTTGAAAAAGTCCAACTAGCTTGATTTTAATAATACCAATACCCTACCTTCACCTTGCATCTGAATCAAAGTGGAGCTCTGTGTCCGTTATTGATCCAGCCATGCACTAATTCTGGTCTGTCAAGAGTCACTCCCATCTCATCTGTCCTTAAAATCTTTGAAAAATCTGTCTTCAGATATTTCTTGGCCCAGTCTTGCCATCTCAACTCATGTGTCTTGTTCAGTGGTGGTCAGGTTTCAGTCTTCCTTGCCTTGCCATGTTTCTGAGCAGTGAGCACCTTGTATTTCTGGGCACTCCAGTTAGGTTGCAGTTCTGGAAGATAATGGATTCCTGGCCATGGTGGGATTCAAATTTTTTTACTACTGGTTCTGTGGGCATGGCTTGGTGGGTGTGGTTTGATAGGCGTGGCTTGGTGGGCATGGCAGGGGAAGGATACTGTAAAATCCCCATTCCCTCCCAACCCCACTAACCTGCTTTCCAGCTCTGTTCTCCTGTGCAGGACAACCAAAGGAGACCCAGCCGATCAGCTGTGACTCGGGAGGCAGAGAAGAGATGGGGGTAGGGCCAGTCAGAGGTGGGATTTGCTGGTTCTCTGACTCAAAATTTCCACACCTTTAAATTATATAAAATTGTACCAAATACAGTTATTGATAAGCAATTCTTTAAGTAGACAAAGCCTACTTAAATAATTTAGTTCTACTTCAAAACAAAAAAGCTACTTATTAAGTTTATAATGTATGTGAATTATTGTTAGTAATGCTATTCATCTTTTCTCACTTTTGAACAGCTTTGTGAAGAAAAAAGTGACTGGGCTAAATTGGGAACCTTGTATGTTAAAGTGACAAGAGGGTGTAAAAATGCTGATTATCTTGAAAAATATTCATGGCATGTAGCCAGCATACTAATCAGTTCAGTGAAGGAAGAAAAGCCAGGCATTCCATTTTGTGAATTTGCAATTGCAGGTAAAATGAGCAAATATTGCCAAATATTACAAGGTTACATTGCAAAGAAAAACAGATTCTCTTTAAAATTAAATGTGGGTTCCCAAAAGTATCCGTTCCACTTAATCTCCTCTGCAGTGAAAATTATGAATGTATCTTCTGCTTCATTGCTCATCATTCCACTGACTTTAAAAAGCAGGAACATTTTTGGTGAATATATATGAAGGAGGCCTCTTCCCTTTTGTTCAATTCTTATCTAATGACTGGTAACAAATAAGAATTCCATTATCTGTTGATACTTCTCATGAAGGAAAAAAGTCCAATAATCTCAATTCTTTTCACTAGATAAATGAATGAATGAATTTATCAGACCATTGAGATTACATTTTTTTTACTCAATAGCACTGATCCATGTTCTCTCCCATTTTTCTCATGAGCTATATATAAAGGCAACAGCAACTGCAGATAGAGACTGCCCTAAGGATCACACAAAGCACTTCTAAGCAGCTTCTACTAAGGAAGCTTCTGGGAATGGAGTAATTCAGATATTAGTGGCAAGTGATGTTATTCCTTCCTTACTATTAGTGAAGCTGCTGTTTATTCAGAATTTTCCAATAGGTCAGATAGATAATTCTGTTGACCTCCGCAACTCTGATACTTACAATTTTAGTTCTATTGAGTCATTGAGTCTCCATTAAGAAGTTAATGAAATACTTGCAGTGTACTAGTGTTAAATGAATACGCAATATCCAGGTAATATTCAGGAGCAGTCCCATATAAAACACTACAGTAGCCTGTCCTTAAGATAATGATGTCATGAATTACTGATGCCTTATTCCAGGAAGTTAGATAAAGGTTTCTCTAACTGTGTCTCCCCTGTGTCTATCTTCTAGTAGTTGTGAGCATAGGAGATCCCCTACATATTTTTTTCTGAGAAAACATCCTGCAAGTGCCTTCCAGTGTAGAGGAACAAGATGTTTCTGGACAAACAAAAACTAGGACTTGCTTAGGTTCACCTTGTTTCTCCCTTTCCAATCTCACAGCCTCCAACTGTCTCTCCTGCTCAATGTTGCTACAATGGAGGGTCTTTTCAGATTGGATATCGGTCATCACCATTGTGTACACTATTATTGTTAACTGTGGGGGAGGAACCGTCAAACCCATAATTGTTCTAATGTGGAGGACTTTTCGCACCATTTAATATCTCTATGAAACTATGGGGAGAGGTCATACAGATAAACTGTGGAAGTCTTAATCCAGTGGTGGAAGGTTATGAGAAGTTGGAAGGGTTGAAATAAACTTAGATTGAGTTCTAGCAAAACAGATACTGTTTGTCCAGAAAATACTGACTTTATTTGTCTTTGATGATTGGCTGGGTTGGAGTCATACTTTCCCTATAGGAATGGTTCTATGACCTTGAGTTCCATGGACTTATGGCTCCTGGTAGAATAGCAGGTGGAGACACAGATTAGATTAATATGTCATTTGCTACTCTTTGTGGATCAGGAAAGTCCTGGCAAAGATAACAGGTTCTTCTCATCACCATTTATACTACCATACTTCTTGATAACTAAATTTAGAGCAACAGCATGATTTCCATTACCTTTCTGAGCCCAATGTATGTTCTGTATTCTGTGGGATGTGTTGCATTGCATCTTTATGAATTACCTGGCATTTTAGGAGATTAGCAATATGCAAATAAATAAGACACTTTATAAGCTTTTAAAATTTGCCTGATCAGAACAGAAATGTTTATGCATCTGATAATTAGAATGTGTAAACATTCTGTACATGGATTAAATAGTCTGCACTTCAACTGAAAATGCATGTTTGAGAAGGTCTGAACTCCACATTGTATGGAAAACATGTTCCAGGCTGTTTAGAGAGAAAAGTGAAATAAATAAATAAAGTTGAGGGCTTTCTCTGACAATATGTTTGGATAGGCAGGAGAGGGAAAAGAAGGCAACTAGGAAGATCAGGAGCAGGCAAACCAATGAGATACACCATTGACAGAAGGAGCTGAGAGCAAGGTGAAAAGGGAAAACTTTGGTAAGGAGCAGGCAGTGTGAAGGGAAAACGAGAGGTGCAATGTATATTGTTATTATTGTTATTATTATTATTATTATTATTATTATTATTATTTTATTAGACTTGTATGCCCCTTCTCCCAAAGGACTCAGGCTAACATATAAAAAGAACATATATACAATAAAAAGATATTAACTAAAGACAAGTCTAAATTACAAGAAACATTAAAACAATTAAAATTACGATGGTAAACAATGCTATTAAAACATCCCGCCCCCATGGTCAATCCAGGCCGGCCTGCTGAAATAGCCAAGTCTTCAGGTCTCAACGAAAGCGGAGATCAGGGGCCAAACGAAGATCCGCAGGGAGCTGATTCCATAGGGCGGGCGCTCCCACAGAAAAGGCCCTAGCCCTGGGAACCACCAGCCGACAATGCCTGACCGACAGTATTCCCAGGAGGTCCCTCCTGTGGGAGCGCACGGGGCGATTGGAATGTGATGCAGGCAGGAGGCGTTCCCGCAAGTTAAGATGCAAGATTCGTCTTGCATCTTAACCTACTAACTAATTTCAGCATTCCTGCTGATGATATTTTTAGTTGAACATGGAAAAATCAAAATGTTCAGGGTTTTATTTCTTCAAAGCCATGGCTAGTTTGGCAGAAGTTTGCAGAACTTCCAGAATGCAGTTTTACTCAGCCCTTTATCAAAAGAATGAGTTTTAATTTCTGGATACACCAGCCACTTTTACAGGATTGCATGGATGAAATTAAGGGAGATCTCAATGTATTCTACTCTGATATTTTTCCAAGAAAAAAAATGGAACAAATAATAATTTCCTACTTGAGGAAACTCAACCTTTGTACGTTGTCTGCTTTCCATATCATCTTTATGTATACTTGTTTCAAAAATTTTATTTCCTTTGCACCATTTAAAACAATGCTAATTAAGATAACTATTATTAATTTTTTAGTTAATGCTGGTGCTCATCGTGATGAAAGAGACATTTCTTCATTAGGACGGATTGGCATTAGTGTCATGTTTTCATATTACAGAGTACAGCAGTGGTCAAAGGTAACTTACAAAATCATAATGGTTATTATGTGAATTTTTTAATTTGAGGTATGTGCCATACATACAAAATATTATATATTGCTACATGCCTTGCAAGCCCATACATGTTTTCCTGTTGAACAGCCGTCAACCAAGATATATATCAGTGGAACAAGAAATAGATTACTCTTCCTATTTTCTTCCGAGTATATGTTGGGGGGAATTAAGGCATTTTTCTTTGTGCAAGTGAGATTGAGATATTTGTTTAAAACAAAGTTTAAAGATAAGATACTTTAAACATATCTCTCATTTGGTGCCCATGGCCCAGCTGCTCTCCGGCTTCCTTGCTCCCAAGCCTTCCTTGCTCCCTAGTTTTAGGTAAGTAAGTTGCTGTTTTACTTTACACCTCACCCCCCAGGGCCATGCATGAACTCCCCCCGGGAAATCTACACTCGCTGCCCATGCTTGCCTAGAACCCCTGGTCTCAAACTATGCCCCCCACCCCAGGCCAAAACAATTTATCTGGCCTGCAGCCTGCCACGCTCAGCCGAAGGCCACAAGGGGGTGGCGCAGGTGGGCTTAAGTGGTTTGGGTTCTTACCTGTAAGAAGTCCCATCCAGAAAATGTTGCAGTGGAGAGAAGCAGCTGGGTGGAATCTCCGGGTGGGTGTCTCAGATCTTGCAGCCAGTTCTTCCGGCCCTTGGTACTGGACAAGCCTTGATCCCGAGTCTTTGGCCTGACCTGGCTGCTTCCATATGCCATGGCACAGTGAAATTTTGTGGATTGAGTGCTGCTTCTCTCCACCCCAGTGCTTTCCAGATGTGACTTACAGGTCGGAACCTAAAGCAGTGGCTCATGGCTGCTAAATTTTGTTAACTTGCTGTGCTGTGGAAGATGCTCTCAGCCACACCAGCAAAGCAGTGGAGGAGCGAAGCAGCAGTGTCTCTGGGCAGAGAGCGCATGGAGCATCTCCCCAAGTGCCTGAGGCACTCTCACCAAGAAAGGCCAGAAGAAGTGCCCACAAGATCAAGCAACATCTTATGGCCGCAGTGCTTTTTCTGGCCCTTGTTGGTGCTGGTGGACTGCCCGGACAGCATCTTACACAGCATAGCGAAATTTAGCAGCCATGAGCTGCCACTTTGGGTCCTGTAAGTCCCATCTGGAAAGCACTGCAGCGGAGAGAAGCAGCATTCAACCCAGCTGCTTCTCTCTGCCGCAATGCTTTCCAGATGGGTCTTAGAGCAAAGCGGAGGCTCACAACTGCTAAATTTCACTGCTGTGCAAGACACTTTCATGGCAGGCCACCAGCAAGAGCAGCAGTGGGGAGAAGCAGCCTCTGACCTGGAGAGCACATGGAGTATCTCACTGAGCACCCAAGGCACACTCAGCACTAACAAGGGCCGCAAGATCAAGCAACATCTTGCAGTCTCAGCGCTTTTTCCAGCCCTTGTTGGTGCTGGACAAGCCTCAGGCGCTCGGGGAGACACTCCATGTGCTCTCCTGAGACACTGGCCCGACCCGGCTGCTTCTCTCTCTCTCAAATGTTTTAAGAAAGCCAGTTTTTCCCCCTGAAATTTAATTTTCATCACTCAAAGAAAAGATGTTTAGCCTGATAATGTCCTTTTGGTTTTGCTTTATGAAGATGCATGTCTCAAGCAGGGCTTTCCATGTGATGTTTGACTTGGCTTGTTCTGTCATTTCAGAAATAGAATGGTTTATAGAAAGATGAATCTTTGGGAAGGAAAGAGGGGGAGGGAGGAAGGGAGGGATGGCAACCAGCAATCATGAACAAAGTTAGGAAACCAGGCTGCATAAACTGCATAAACAAAACAAATTTTCCTTCCCGGCTAGAAATGTTGAAAGAGTAAAATATTGAAAGAATAAATATCAGTCAGCATTTACCCTTAACTGATTCCCAGGTTATTTGGTAGCTTTCTATTTTTGTGAATAGGTTATTTTTTAGGAATAAAGTTTTCAGAAGCATTTGGCATAGTTGAATAGCACTCGGCTATGAATAGAAGAGTAAGAAATACAATCTTTTATTATCTAAATTCTAATTAAGTTTCCATTTCATTCAAGAAACCTGTTTACAATATAATAGGCAATAGGCATATGCTTTGATCTGCCTCTTCATTTACTTACAGGGGCTTTAGTACCTACATTGCATATTTGCAACAGCCTCTGTTACTGAACAGAGTTAGATTTGCTTCATTAACAAAAAGCCACATATTAGAAGGTGTGTTTAGATTGAAGCCTAAAGAAGCAAATTTCCCCTTTGTAATTGCTTGCAATCCTGAGCCCTCCAGATTCATCAGCTTAAAATGTCTATAAATCTCATTGTAACAGAAAGGGATGAGATGTTTGTTCCCAGCCAGAGTCCTTTCTAGAGGTTCTGTCCACCTGAGCTCTGGCATGTCTGGATGTGGCTATTCTCTCTAGTTAAGTAATTAGTTACCATCTGCTCTTATGCTGGGAGATGCCCCAGTTCAGCTGAAATGTTGTGTGGCAAAATAGGAAATCTCCCTTTCTCAAGAATAAAATTTAAATAAATAAATGGTTCCAGTTTTTCCTTTTAAACAGGATCAGGTTTTCTGCTGCATGGTGCTTGAGGGAAAAAACCCATGGCCTTTTTATCATTTCAATAAGGGCAACAAAATAATGATGTGAAAAAGAGTTAAGCTGCGCCAGGTTTATTCTGACTAATTCCACACACTGATTTCAGAGAGATTTGGACCATGCAGCCCAATAAAATACTTATTCAAATGTTTATAAACTGCATTTTTTTTGCCAAATGAGCAGTTGTACATATTATAAAAAACAATCATGAATGCAAAAATACCAACACCACAAATCTAAAAATAAATTTCACACAGAGCTCACAACGTCTATCCAACAATTTTGAAAAAGAACTAGGTTGGGGTCACAAAAGCTGCTCAGCTGAAATGTTCTTGAGCTTTTTGGGGTTTGAGCTGTTAATATAATTCACAAGAAACTGCACAATGTGTGAGTCCAGCCAAATAGGACTATCGTGTTAATCTAAATACATGGTGAGTGAGAGACTCTGGGAGTTGAAATCTTAAAAGTTAACAAGTTTGAAAATACTGATCTGAGGGATCCATGCTGCAGTGCACTCTGAGCTTGGCTGTCTGTCAGGCAGCGAATCAGAATCAGAGAGAGGAGAGAGAGAGAGAGAGATCTACGAGCAATCACAGGGCATATCTGAATTGATGGAACCTTTCAAATTTTCCTACACTGAGCAATCAACCAAATGGAACAGAAGTTATAAGTTATAATAAGGAAAGGGGAGGAATGAGCCCAGTAATAGACCCAGATTTGGAAGGGACCATGGAGGTCTTTTAATCCAAATTCCTGCTCAGGAAACCCTATACCATTTCAGAAAATTTGTATTTGTACATTACATTACAAATTGTTCACAGCAATGGATGCAAACAGACTACAGTGTTGGGTAAAAACAACGATCCCTTCCGTTACCTCCAGGCCTCAACTTACAACCACAATTGAATCCGAATTACAACTTTGTTTTATTTTAATTTTTTTGCAACAGCACTTAACAGGATGAAAAGTTTGACAGATTTCTTCAGTAAGAAACCAAGATCGGAATCGGATACAACAGAATTGGCCTTGGATGATCCAAAACAATCACAAGCACAACCACTCCAACTTGGAGAAAGCAGCATGTCAATTACTGAAAGAACCCGAAATTGAAAATAATCTTCCTGACTGCTGGACATTGCAACAGTATAACAACTTTAAAGGAAAATAGAGGGACTGATAATTTTCAACAAAAAGTTAGGTTGCAAGTATTGTGCAAAATATGTCTTCACAAAAGAAAAAAGTGTTTATGTGTCAAAAGAATGGAAATAGTTCCAGATTGAGGCAGAAGGGAAAAATAAACAGGTACAATAAGCTTCTCTAAGAAAGAAAATGAAAGAACATTTTTCATCAAAAGCTCATAACATTTGCACAGAGAACTTAAAACAACATGAGGAGGATGCAATAACAAAAGGAATAGATAAGATGACTGAAAAATGTTTAGGTACTACTTGTAGAATATTCAGTACAGTTTACAGCCTGGCACAAAGTTGTAAACCATTTTCAGACATAGAAGATTACATAGAAGTGCAAATTAAAAATGGGCTAGATATGGGAATAGGATTGCATTCACATAAAACTGCAGTGAAAATAGTTAATTTCATTGCAAAAGAAATTTAAAAAAATATTTACTAAAATTATTGAAAAAAATCTGAAAACATGTTTGATTATTGAAGAAACCTCAACAATATCTTGTTGTGATATTTTTCTTAAAAGTTGAGGATTCAGTTACTTCAACAACAATTTTTGTTGAGTTAGTTATTTTGGAAAAACAAGATGCAGAAACAATATGTTCTTCAGTTATGGAAAGTTTAAATAATGTTGTGTTTACTAAGAACTACCTAGAAAAAAATTTAATAGGATTTTGCTCCGATGGTGCCAGCTTGGGATGCTTGGGAGAAAATCTGGAGTGAGCACTGGGATAGCGAAAGAGTTTCAAACATCATAATATGGCACTGCTTAAACCATCACCTCCAACTTGTTTTAGATGACTTGATAAAGGAAATAAAGCAAGTAAATAATTTAAAAATATTTATTGATAAGATACATACTATTTTTCATCAATTCAGTAAGAACCAAACTGAACTTACCAAAATATCCAAACAACTTGGAATTGAAATTATAAAGATTGGGAGAGTTTTGGGACCAAGATTGGCTGCCTGTAGTTTAAGGTCAACCTTAGCTGTGTGGCATGCTTATCCAGTGGTACATCATCACTTTCGTTCAAATCAAAAGTACTTAGGTATGGCTACCCGTCTTGAAAATACATATTTTATGACTTATTTGGCACTGATATTGATTGATATTCAAAATGAAAATTCTCTTCTTTAAAATGCATTGCAAGCAAGAAATGTAGACATCATAAAGGCTGAAAAACTTGTGATAAGATCAATGAAAGCATTTGAAATGCTTAGAAAGGAAAAGGATGCATATGAAAGAAAAGTCGATGTATTAATTACTTCAAACCTTCAAAAATAAAAAAAATGTAGAAAATCATTGATTTGTTGCACTTCCTCAGGAAAGACTTTTAGAAAGCATCTTAACAAATTTGAATAAAAGACTAATGGATTGTGAATATTTAAAAACAGGTAGCCAACTTCAAGACAAGAATAAATTAAAATTTCTCAATTTTGGGGAGCCAGATTCCTGGAATATCGAAGAAGTAGTTCCATGGAAAGCAGATGAAGAACAATTGCTTGTACTTGTTGTTGTTAGTGGCAAATTCGTCTTCAACCCATCATGACCCCATGGACAACGTTCCTCCAGGACTTCCTGTCCTCTACCATCCCCGTAGTCCATTTAAGATCAAGCCTATTACTTCAGTGACTCCATCCAGACCCCTCATTCTCTGCCGTCCCCTTCTTTTGCCCTCAATCGTTTCCAGCATTAGACTTATATTCAGTGACATTTTAAATTACCAAATTAATATTTATTTATTTATTATTTATTAGTGGGATTCTATATATGCCCCATCTCCCAAGACTCAGGCGGCTCACAATTAAAAACAACAACAATAAATACTTAAAAATATTAACAATTATTTTGATTTTGTAGAAAATGTTTTTTAAAAATTCCCAGAAATATGCAATTCCTGACAGTATTCAAAAAACTAAATATATTGTCAGAAAAATTGCTATAGGTTCAGCAGAAGCGGAAAGGGTTTTTTCACAAATGAACATTGTATGTTCAGAGAAGAGAAGTTGCCTGTTTCCAATATAACGAAACTTAATGACTATTAGTCTAATTGGCCTACCTCTACAAGAATGGGACCCTATTCCTACAGTCAAAAATGGTTAAGAGTCACACAGCTGATGATGCTAGAGTAAAACTGAAGAAAAATGCAAGTAATTCGGAAATATCTTAAATAACAGTTTTATTGTTTTTTGTCAAGTATTATCTAATAGTTTTTCATTAACATTTTAAAACTTTCTTGTAACAAAACCTAGTTTTGTGTACCTTTTTTATTGTTCTTATTTAAGTATTAAATGTATGAAATAATAAACTACCTTTTGGTATATCTTTTTTATACTTAAAACAGTCATTAGGGCAAAGAAGTGATGTTGAGTTGGCCATGCCCATCCAGTCACATGCCCACCCAGCCACATCCACCCAGCCAGTCATTAGGGCAGAGAACCAGTTTCTTTCAACATAAATAACAAGTTAAAAAATAAAGGAAATAGTCCACTAAAGAGAGAAGACTGCAAAGAATTAACAGGCAGCAGAGATAAAGCAGAGCACACAAAAAAACTATACCTCAATCTACTAAAAACATAACTAAAAGAAACAAAGGTGAAACAAAAGATAAAATAAGCAAAAAATGGCAAAAAACACCTGTCTGATCTTGATTAATATAACTGGGACCTGATGGATTACATCCTAGAGTTGTAAAGAAGCTGGCAGATGTCATCGCAGAATCACTGTACCATATCTTTCAAAAATCCAGGCACACCAGGGAACTACCAGAGGACTGAAAAGAGCTGATGTGGTTCCCATCTTCAAAAAGGAAAAAACACATACCCAGGAAACTATACAGACTAATCAGCCTAACATCAATACTTGGGAAGACATTGGAAAAGATAATCAAAAAATAGATCTGTGAACATCTACAAACAAGTAAAGCAGGTGTGTCAAACTATGGGCCAGATCTGGTCCATGGGGTGTTTAGATCTGGCCCGCAGGGCAGCCCTGGAAACAATGAAGAACTAGCCCATGGTACCTCTACCAGCAAAAATGGAGCTTGGGAGGGCCTCCTGCAGCCCTCTGCCACAAAAATGGAGACTGCTCATGGGGGGGGCTCTGTTTCTGCTGGCAGAGGGCTACCAAAACGAACTAAAAGCAAAACAAAGAAAAAGGAGAAATGTTTCCCCTTCTTGGATTTGAGCATCCAAGAAGGGACAGGAAAAGGGAAAGAGGAAAGACAAAGAAAAAGAAGAAAAGATGGGAAGAGAGCAAGGAAGGAAAAAGAAGGAAATAGGGGAAGGAAGAAGAAAGGAGAATGAAGAGGAAAGGAAAAAGAAGGAAGGAAGGGAAGTCAAGTCCTGCCTTAGCACTTGGTCACCAGCAGACAGCAAGGCTCCTCTGGAGGACAAGGGTTTGGCACTCTCCCTGGTCTCGCTTTCCTCCGCTGGAGACAATGGAACCCCCAGCCACACCTGGGCCACTACAGATGCCCTGCCATGAGTGATGTTGAGTTGGCCATGCCCAGCTCAGCCATGCCCCCCCAACCACGTCCCCCCTCGAGGTCAAACACAACCCTGATGCAGGCCTCAATGCAATTGAGTTTGACATCCCTGGAGTAAAGTAATAACTAGATGTCAGCACAGGTTTGTTAAAAACAGATCATGCCAAGCCAATCTTATTTCATTCTTTGACCAGCGAAATGCTGTGGACATACTACACTTAGACTTCAGCAAGGCATTCAACAAGATAGACCACAACCTACTTCTTGGTAAGCTAGAAAAAATTGGGATAGATAGCATCATTATCAGATGGACTTGAAACTGACTAACAAACTACTCATTGAGTAGTCCTTAATGGTACTAAGTCTACATGGAGGAAAGTTAGCAGTGGGGCACCACAAGATTCCATCTTACGCCCAGCACTCTTAAATACCTTCATATACGACTTAGATGAGGGAATAGACCAAATTTGGAGGAACTTACCAAATTTGCAGGTGATACTAAACTGGCAGGAATAGCCAACACCCTAGATCAGGACTATCAAATTCTTGGCCTGCAGGCCAGATGTGTCACATGCTGGCCACACCACACCCAGTTTAGCGAAGGGGGAAAAAGTCCCAATATGTCATGTGACGCTGCCATGATGATGTGAGTTTGACTCCCCTGCCCTAGATGATAAGCTCAAGATCTAGATGGATCTTGACAGACTTGAACACTGCTCTAACTAACAAAAGGAAATTCACTGTAGAGAAAAGTAAAGTCAAAAGTAAAGACAAGAAAAGTCAAAAGTACACATATAGTTTGGGAGAAACCAGGCTTAATAGTAACTGTGAGAGGGATCTTGGAACAATCAATTAAATATGAGCCAACAGTGTGCAGTGGCAGCCAAAAAAGTAAGTGCAATCCTAAATTGCATTAACAGAAATTCAATCAAGATCATGTGAGGTACTAGTACTACTCTGTAAAGCCATAATAAGTTCACACCTATAATACTGCATCCAGTTTTGGTCACCACACTATAAAAAGGATGTTGAGACTGGAAAGAGTGCAGAGAAGAGCAACAAAGATGATTAGGGAACTGGAGGCTAAAATATATGAAGAACGATTATGAGAACTGGGGATGGCTAGTCTAATGAATAGAAGGACCAGGAGAGACATGATAGCAGTGTTCCAATAGTTACGGGGCTGTCACAGAGAGGAGCAGTTCAAGCTATTTTCCAAAGCACCTGAAGGCCAGACAAGGAATAATGGATGGAAACTGCTTAAAGAGAGATTCAACCTAGAAATGAGAAATATTCTGACAGAAACATTGGCACAGCTTGCCTTCAGAAGTTGTGGGAGCTTCATCAATGGAAGCTTTTAAGAAGAGACTGGACTTGCCATCTGTCAGTATAGCGGTCTCCTGCTTGGGTGGGGGTTGGACTAGAGGATCTACAAGGTCCCTTCTAATTCTATTATTCTGTTAAATCAATTACATGTTTTCCCAACTTTGCCCCGATGAAAATACCTAAAAGTTTACATTAACAACTTCCATATTGCTGAATTCTAGTCTTGGCAGTCTTTTAAATATCCTTAATAATATTAAAAGATGGAAAATTTTATGAATGTCCGTGTTCAAACAATTCAAACTTTGAACTTATACTATTTCAAAATTCTGTTTTATTCTGAAATAAAAGTGTCAGAAATGTCAGAATCTTAGAATAATGTAATAAAATGCTTAAAGGAACAATATTGCCAAAGTTAAAATAATTCCTAGTTTCAATGGGATTCATGGACCTATTATATGCAGAATCTATAATTGGAAAAAGAGAGCTACATATATCCATAATTACAGTGCACAATTTCTTTCAAGGATCTATTTCTTGGTAAATGAGGTGAGAAAAACGTATGCTGTGCTGTCTTTGATTTTGTGTGTTGTATGCACTGCACTGCAATTGTATTGAAGATATTCCAAACTTCAAAATTGGTTTCAATTTTATATTGATTCTAGAAGGTATGTTTTTAAAAGGCATATTGATATGATGTGTGCCATGCTATATTCTCATTACTTTTTCTAACTTGAAAACACCAACAGCCCAAGTAAAAGATAGAGCCTTCTTAGCCAAATTATTATTGAATAATGAATATCCATTTTTTACAATCCATGTTAGTTTCAAGTAATTATTAAACATTGCGTCTCCACTTTGGAGGGCAGAACATGTTGGTGCAATTCTGGCATAACCAGTCATAATCTTGAATAAATTTATAGACAAAAATAATTTCTATTAGTAAGTGTTGAGTTGGCATTTGAATCATTTATAACTGCAAAACTATTATTTTAACATGCCAGGAGCATTATTGTTTCTGAGATAAAGATGCTAACCAAACTAAGTGTGAACCAATGTTAAAAAGCATAAAATTGTTTGCAATTTTCATTCCTGCTTTCTCCATTTTTATATTAGGCCAAGAAGGTTCTGGATATGTTTCATGCTTTAAAGATACACTTCACACTTCTTAAAGGACTTCTTAAACCAGAACAATTGGTATCAAGATGTCAAGTTATTAATGTTGCTGTAGAAATCTTTCTCAAATGTGGGAACCTTGATGGAGCACTATGGGTATTGAGAGGTAAATTTAAATTAACAAAATTGGATTTATTGATCAAATGTATATAAATACTTATAGTTTGCTTCTAGGTCCAATTCAGGGTGCTGATTTTAACTTTTAAGGTCCTTCTTAGCATGGAGCCAAGTTGTTTGAAATACTGCCTTTCCACAATTCCATCTGTTCATCCATCAGTTCCAGCAAGAAAGGCATGATGTGGGTCCTGTCTTTTTTTTAATTATTATTATTATTATTTATTTATTTATTTATTTATTTATTTATTTTTGGACAAACATACACAAATAAAACATAAAACCATCTTCCAATTATGTACATACAGTGTCAGTTAGTTATAAATTTTTTGTGCATCTTCTCCATAGTCTTGCTTATAATTGTTTGTATAGATTCTCATATTATCCATCAGATATATATGTATACATTAATATCATTATTACTCATTTATTAGATTAAACTATTATTCCTTCATGTTATGTGAGATATTCAAAGTTTTAAATTGATTTATAATATAACAATTCATATTATCATCCTAAATCCATCCAATAATAATACATCTTTATATTCTGTATAATTCTATTCTCCTTATATTGTAAAATTCTACATATTTCATTACCATATTTTATTTTCTAACCAATGATAAAATAAATTCCATATCTTATAAAATGGTTTAACTTCTTGTTCACTAATTTCAAATGTCAATTTACTCATTGTCAAAGGCTTTCTGTGCATCTAAAAATATCAAAGCGATTTGTTTTTCGGGGTGTGCCTCATAGTATTCCAAAGTGTCCAGAATTATTCTCATGTTATCTTTAATTTGTGTCTTTGGCAGAAACCCATTTTGGTCAGGGTGAATAAAGTTATTCAAATATCTTTTAAGTCTTTCTGCCAATATTGAAGATTTTATAGTCTGAATTTAGCAGGGAAATAGGTCTATAGTTCTTGATTTGCTATGGGTCGGCATCCTCCTTTGGGACAAGTGTAATATATGCTTCTAGCCACGATTTGGGTATCCTCTTCTTCAACATGACTTCATTCATAACTTCTAACAATGGAAGATTCAACGATTCCTATAATGTCTTGTAAAATTCCGCTGGAAGTCCATCTGGACCTGGTGCCTTTCCATTGTTTTGTTTTTTAAGTGCTTCAGTTAATTCCATCATGGTTATATTACTTTCTAACATAATTTCAGTCTCTTTAGGTATCTGGGGCAAATTCGCTTCCTGCAGGTATTGTTTAATTCTTTCATCATCTATATTCTCTTGTTCATGCAATTTTCCATAATATCCCGTATAATTTTTTTCTTCTCTTTATTTCCATAGCAAACTTGCCCTTGATCACCTATTAATTGCATTATTTTTCTTGATTCTCTCTCTCAATTTGTATGCTAACCATCTACCTGGTTTATTTGCATCTTCAAAATAATTCTGTTTAACACCTCTGATTTTTTGTGCTAGTTCCTCCTTCTCCATTAGTCCCATTTTGTGTTTAATTGTGTCCATTTTTAATTTAATGTCCTTTTTTGTGGCAATTTGTGTAACTCTTTTTAAGTCTCTTGTAATCCTCTAATGCTTTAGAAGCTTGTCTTTTCACAATATTTCTTTTCCTTGTGTAGTCTATTATCAAGCCTCTGGCATAAGCCTTCATTGTGTCCCAAAGATTCTGCATTGATGTATCCTCTTTTGTTTTCTTTGGAAAAAAAGCCAATTCTTTCTCCATTTTCTGTACGAAGTCTTTTTCTTTTAATGTAGTATTGTTTAAGGTCCATCTAGATTCCACCTTTGGTCATGGAGGGGAGAGGTGTTGCCCCCCGTGGACAGGGCACGGAACCTGGGGGTCCTCCTGGACTCACGGCTCAGGTTGGAGGAACAGGTGGGAGCCGTGGACAGGGGGGCCTTTGCCCAGGTCCGGCTGGTTCGCCAGTTACACCCATACCTGGACTGAGATGCCCTGCGCACAGTCACTCAGGCACTTGTTACCTCTCGACTTGACTACTGCAACGCTTTCTATTTAGGACTGCCCTTGCATACCATCCGGAGATTGCAGCTGGTGCAGAATGCGGCCACGCGGGTTGTGATGGGAGTTTCCTGGTACTCCCACGTTACACCCCTCCTGCGCGACCTGCATTGGTTACCGGTTGCACTCCGGGTGAGATTCAAGGTTTTGGTGTTAACATTCAAAGTCCTGCAAGGCATGGGTCTGGGATATTTATGGGAGCCTCTCCTGCCGGCATCGAATGCCAACCGCCCTGTATGAGCGTACAGGCAAGGGCTCCTCGGGGTGCCATCTGCGAGCCAGTGTCATTTGGCGGTGCCCCGGGGGAGGGCCTATTCTGTGGCGGTTTCCACCTTACGGAATCAATTACCCCTGGGGCTCCGTCTGGCCCCTGACCTTCGCACCTTCCGCCACGACTTGAAAACCTGGCTATTTGAACAGGCCGGGCTGTGCTGACCTCTTGGGGGGGGTGGTTTTAAATTTTAAATGTTATAAGGGTTTTAGATCAATTGGCTTGTATTATTTAATTGTGTTTTAGATAATTAATTTATTGTCTGTTTTTAGTTGTGAGCCGCCCCAAGTCCTTTCAGAGAGGGGGCGGCATACAAGTCAAATAAAACTAAACTAAACTAGATCTTCTTTGTCCTTTCCATTTGATTGTCATTGGATTGTGGTCTGCCCAAGTACTTGTTTCTATATCAATTTCCTGCACATTAGAGATCAATTCTGTTGACATCCATATATCTATTCTGGACCATGATGAGTGTCTGTTTAAATAAAAAGTGTATTGTCTTGTTTTAGAATTTCTTTCTCTCCATGCATCTTTTAAATTTATTTCATCTGTCATTTAAAAAAAAGATTTTGGAAGAATCTTTCTACTTTGCTTTATTATTTTCTATGTTTTATAGTCTAATTTATCATCAACTATTCCTTTGAAGTCTCCCATCATGCAAATATTAACATAGTCCAATTCAATTATTTTCATATGCAACTTTCTATAAAATTCTTCTTGATTGTCATTTGGAGCATAAATTGCTATCAAAAGTATTTTCACATTATTGTCCATTATTTCCACCATCAAAATTCTTCCATCATCATCTGTGTAGATTAATTCCGCTGGAATTATATCTTTGATATATAAAACCACTCCTCTTTTCTTACATCGTGTCAACACAGTAAATATTTTCCCTAACTTTGGCTGTTTCAATATTTGTTCATGTTGTTTTTTAATATGTACTTCTTGTAGGCAGATTATGTCAAATTTTAATTTCTCTAGTTGATGAAATGTTTTCCTTCTTTTAATAGCTGAATTGAGTCCATTTATGTTGATTGTAATCAATTTTTTCTCTTCCATGGTTATACTTTATATGTAGGTTTTGCAGCCCTAGTAGATCTTGGTTCTCGTTCTCTAACTTCCACCTTTCCTCCTACTGCACCTTCTTCTTTTTCAGGTGCTACTTGACATTCCTCCTGAAATTCAATTAATGACACTTCTCTTTCTGTCTCCTCCTCCTTCCCTCTAAAATATTCTGCATGAAATAATTCTGCTTTCTCAATTAAATCTATTCTGTGTCTTTGATCTTGCCATGTAAACATGAGGCTTTCTGGTATCAGCCATCTGTAATTCACGCCTTTTTAAAGTAATATTTTGGTCAAAAATTGATACTCTTCTCTCTCTCACTCTTCTGGGTATTTGTTTCAGGACCACAATCTCCTTGTCTTTATATTTCAATGTTTTCTCTCTTGCCATCTGTACCATTTGCGTTTTAGTAGCTTTCTTTGTAAATCTGATATGGACTTCTCTTGGCAATTTATTTCTTATTGCATATCTTGTAAAAACTCGGAACACCTCATCTATTCCATCCATCATCTTCTCTTTACTTATTCCCAATGCCTCAGCCAAAATTTCTGTCATTATTTCTGCCAAGTTTTCACCTTTTTCTTCCTCTATATTTTGAAATCTGAGATAAAATTCTGATCTGTTGATCTCTAATCCCAACTTTCCACTCTTGTCTTGTTCGACCACATTTAGTCTAGAGTTGGTATCTCCAATCTTCTTGTCTCTTTGTTTATCTTCTTCAATTTTTGGGAATCTGTCCTCATATTTCATCATCAGTTGATGGATATTCTCAACTTTTTCATCTGTTTTCTCTGTTCTTTGTTCAATATTCTCTGTTCTCTTTTCAGTGTTCTCTGTTCTTGCTTGTATGTTTTGAATTCCTTGCATAATCATCTGCAATGTCACTTTTTCCTGTTCTTTTTCTTATTGCAACATCGTCTGTATTGATCATTGTCCTCCAGATGATGAAGAGGAAGAACTTGGTATTGAAGAACCAGCCGCCATTATTTTCCTACTCATTTCACAACAATTATAAAATTTCAAACAATACACAATCTTCAGTTCTTCTGCACCTTAATCCACTCGTATGTTGAACAAATATAATTCCAAGTAAAAATAAAAAAGGAAAACAAAATAAAAAGAGAGAATTCTTCAGGTTCTTGTACACCTTAATCCAATCAATTAATTAATTAGCGAGAAACCAAAAAAGAAAAAAGAAAATTGTCGAGACAATCAGTATAAAAAGAAAGAAAAAATTCTTCAGGTTCTTCTACACCTTAATCCAATTAATCAGAGTGAAGTGGACCAAACAATACCATAAACAGTCTCCAAAATAAAGAAAGAGCCACAGATAGATCCAATTTAAAAAAGGAGATGAAAAAAGGAAAAACGGAGGAGAAAAAAATCTATTCCCTTAAAAAAGAAAGTAGAAATAATAATAATAAAAAGAAAAAGTAAAAATAAAATAATAAAAAAGGTTTCCGAAAAGCCAAAATCACAGATATCCACCAAAAATAAGTAGCTAAGGGGGGTGCTAAGTAGAGGATAAACACAAAGCAAAAGAGTCAATTCTCTATCAGAAAAAAAAGAAAAGAAGAACACACTGCAATGTGTCCAAGGCTTATTTTGTTAAGATCCAGACAAATTTTACAACTCTCTTCCCAAGGATCTTATAATCTTCTTTCTTTAAGTTCCAAACCTTCTTTCAACACAAGACTCCAGCCGCTGATAGTAACCTTGAAGAGCACCTGTAATAACATTTTTCCATGCTCTTCCCTCTATCTTATCAAACAGGCCCAAAGTTCTTGAAGAAAAGCCTCAGTTCTTTCTCAACTTTATCATAAAATAAGCCAATGTTTCCAAGCCTCTGGGTGGCAGTGTTACTTATTTTCCTCTACTTTCACTTCCCCCCCCATCCAAAACAAAAGAATTAAAAGTATTTTAAAGAGCAAAAATTAATTAAAAATTTAAAAGAAAACTAAAAAAAAATCCCTAACATAAAATATTATAAAAGAAAAAAAGGAAAAGGAAAGACCAGTCCAGTTTTGAAGTTAAAAAGCATACATAAGCAAATCCAGCAATAGAATAATAAAAAGAAAAACCACTAAGTTTGACTTCCTGTTTAAAATCACTGCTTAACCTCTTCTGTCTTCAATTTTTACAATTTCTTTCTTTTTCTTAGGGTGTTCTCTCAAATAATAAGATTTTTTTAAAAAAAACTTCTCACCAAACTGACACACTTTCCCTTCTATTCTCTTCCGTCCAAAGCTGTCCCAGCTTCAGCAGCTTCTCCTGGATCTCCCAGGGACTTTGCAATGTCCCCGGGATCGACAGGATGTACTCTTCTCTGTCACCATCTCTACGGGACGGTTTAGGCCCAAAAGGACCATCCAGCAGCAAAGATATCGACGGCGATCTTGGAGCTTCAAGATCGCACGTCATACTACCCAGATGCCAGCTCCGCCTCCCCCTGGAGTCCTCCTTTCTTCGATGTGGGTCCTGTCTTTCAGGAAGCTACATTGAACAAGTTTGAGAAAATGGGCCTTCTCTATCATGGTACCACCTTATGGAATATTCTCCTCCTCTATTCCTCCTTATTTTCCAGAAGTTCTTCAAAAATCTAACTTTGTCATCAGGCCTGAGGTTTTTAGGGGACCAGTGAGTTCTTTCTTTTTTTTTAAACAAGTTTTATTCAATTTTCCACATTTTAACGTCTCTTTTCAGTAAACA
Source organism: Naja naja (assembly GCA_009733165.1). NCBI lineage: Eukaryota > Metazoa > Chordata > Lepidosauria > Squamata > Elapidae > Naja > Naja naja. The sequence goes on along the minus strand of CM019155.1, from coordinate 55,298,214 downwards.
GCATGATTACAGGTTTGATAAATATGACCATAGCTACACACTCAATTTTTGTATTCAATTTCTTATCTTAACAATGTTTTAATATATTTTCTATTTTATTATATTGTTCCAAATACTTATCTCATTATTTAGTTCACATATATTAACTTCATAATTATTATATTTTAATACTTTTGGCTGTCACATTTGTATATTCCTCTTAAATTCTGATTTATAACACTCCTACTATAAATTGGTTTCCCCCCTAAAATAGTTTAAGTGCACCACCTTTGAGTTACATATTCTCCCATTAAATATTAACATTTTATTACCTAACAAAATTAAAATTACTAATTCCATATAAGATTATATAACAGATATATATCAGGTTCTGCATGGTTTCCCCTTTTTAATTTTAATTTCATAAGGTTTATCTACAGTTTCAGAAAAAAAGGACATATTAATCTACTCATTTGATAGGCCCTGATGTTAACTCCATTTCATCTCTCCTCCTATATCATTTCATTTATTTTAATATATTTAAGATATTTCAATATATTCAATAAACATATTTCGTTATTTATTACAATTATCTCTATGTGTAATAAAGAGCATAAAATTCCATTATCAAAAAAAATAACAATCAACCCTAATGCCAATTTCACCTTCAAATCTCCTCCTATATTATTACATTTATTAATCATTCCATTCATACTTAAATCAAGAGAAATGAAAAAGAAAATCAGCATTCCAATCCTCAGAAAAAAAATTCAATATATTTAATAATCATATTCCATATGTTCATTATCTTTATTTCTTATACATAGAGGAGGAGAGCTTTACCAAAAGATAGCACTTCTATTATCCATCTTCTATGTCCCCTTTTCACAACTAAAAATTTATCTATATTGTTCCCCAACGCCTTGCAGAACCCCCTCTCCCAAGTTTATTCAACCATTATCTCTATGTAAATTTACTCCCATTTTTTCAAATTTCCCATATTCCTTTATTCCCAGATCTTGTTTCTTCTGCCTTCCATCCCCTAACATTTCCCCTTTTATTATTTCACTCCAATTTTTAACCCCTTCCCTCCTTTTGACTATCTTGCACCCTTCAAATTTCTGCTGATTCTTTTCCCCTTTTTTTTATTGTCCGGATATTTCCCTCTTTACTCAATTTCTCAACCCTCCGTTTTTTTTTCCCGATTCTTTTCCTCTTTCCCTCTGGATTCCTTTGTTCTCGATGATAGTAGTTAAAGATGGCCCCTTCTGAAATTTGCTCCACCTCTTCTTCTGTACTTTGTTGTTCATACTCTGTGACTGCCTCTTCAAGAAAGTTAAAAACGGGGCCAAAAGTTTCACCTTTTTCCTGCAAAGTTTTCTTAAATTTACCCAGTTCCAGTTTTAGTGCCTGAAAGGATATTTCCATTTTACAATTTTTTATTTAATCCAATTAATGTCTTTAAAGTTAATTCCAAAAACAAAAACCGGCTTCTGTTTCTTTCTTCTCAACTTTTAGTCCTCAATTAGTCCAATACCAAGTCCATAACGAAATCAGCAATTAATCCAAAAGCAAAATCTTCATATATCTTTGTTTACTTCAATATTTCAATTTTCAGACACTCTTATTTTATTATGTCAATTTTCTTTGTATTTTTAGGAGACAGATTCTTTAAAGAAAAAAGTTAAGTTTGACTCAGATGGCACTCTTCGTTCTAGCAAATCCACAACTCCTCTTTTCTTTTCCTTCCCAATTATTCTGAGCTTTTCAAGCCACACAGTCCACAAAAAAGATCCAAATGGTATAAATTTCCTCCTTAACAGTCTTTAGCAATCTATGATTCAGCTTAAATTAATGCTTAAATGACATCAAAATATACTCATCCAGAATAGCTGTATAATTTCTTTATGGCTTCTACCTCTCTCAGCTCGAAGCTCCGTCGCTGTTACAAAGAATTCACACCTTTTTAAAACCTCTTCCAGTTCGCAGCTGAATTCTTTCTTAAGAATGCTTTGTAGTGTTTATCCAGAGGGTAATTTCCATTTAATTATATCTTCCTGTATTTCATGCTGTCTGCTTCTTTAACTCTCTCCTGCCCAATGCTTCTTCTAGTCTTATCCTCCCCTTCGGGGTGGCCATGTTGGACCACCACTTCTGCCGTCTTCGGGAGGGAGCTATGCCAGTCCAGGGAGGGGATTTGCTACTCCCCTCCACCTGGCTGACGGTCTCCCCTTCCTCCGCCACCCCTACGAGGCAGCTTCTGCTCCAGATCTAAAAGATCGGGGCTCTCCAACGCTGAAGCACAAACCAAGCCACGGACAATCGCGGAGAGGTCTGTCCTCGGGGAGGCTCAAAACCAGAAGTCCCAGGGGACCAGTGAGTTCTTGAGGTGGCTCTGTTGCTGATTGAATCTCATATGTGTGCTATATATATTGACGAGTCTTTTGTTTTTTATTTTTGTTGCTATTCACCATCCTAAGTCACTTCTTGTGAGATAGGTGGCCATATAAATGTAATAAATAAATAAACCTGTATTTTTATTGTGATTCTCTACATTTATATGTGTAAAAATATATATATTTATGTTTATATAAATATTTATGGTTTTATTTTAGCATAAGCTGCCCAGTCACCTTTGGATGAAACAAGCTTAATAAATAACTAAAAATAAGTAAATAAATAAAAATCATATTTGGAAGGACAGGTTTAGTTCTTGGAATATATTTAGAATAATGTCATAACAAAAGCATATGCTACATTTGAAGCATTTTTATTCCACTATTTATCAAAAAAGTATCTACAAAGAGGCTATAATAATTACTAAAAATATTCTTATTAGCAAACTTAAAATCTAAAATTTCAGGAGTATTAAATAGAGATAAAAAGCTTATTTTTCAGTTGTTTTTCATTATTTAATGAGTCTCAAAATAAAGAAGAAATACGGTGCATGCAAACATTTAGACACCATCCTCTCTCATGACATTGTATATTTTCATTAATCCCTAAGTGAACAAAAGCTGAGAAACCTTTACATGTTGAATATCATATCTTTCCTGAACTTTTGCACACAACTTCAGACATCTAATATTTGGCCTAACTTTGTTCTACTTCACGGAGAACTGTTTTTTAGTTCTATTTTAATTAAGTAGCTTTTCCTAGTTTCTAATACATTCTGTGCAATGAAGGACTTGTTCTTCAAAAATATTACATAACAAGTTATACTCAGACGTGCCCTTGTTTTATATCCTTGCCCTGTGATGTGTTGTTTTAATAATGCTTATGGAAATTTTTCAGCAACTGTTCCAATAATCTAATATAAGGACGCTGTTTTTGTAAGGATACTGCTACATTCTCTCAGACTATGTAATGTTGCTCAAAAAATATTAGGAACCTAAATTTCTGCTAAAGGCTATTTTAAAAGCCTAGTATTATTTGAGATTAGTCCTATAATTTTGTTTTTTGCTGTATGTTCTAACAATTTTAAAAAATCGGCATTAATCTTCCCATAGGGGCAAAATGGATAATAAATACAGCAGCATGGCCTTGTGAAAAAATGGATGTCCTCAATCGACATAATCTGCTATATGCTTTAGCATCTAAATTAATTACAAAAAAACAGTATGATAAAACGTTTGAAGTCTTAAAAAATCTCCCAGGTTTTCAGAATACTTGTGGTAAGTTGTTAGTTACGTTACAATACTTAAAATAATGGACTTTTAGTTTGAATCTGCATCATTGGCATTTTCATTTATTTTTTATTTTTTATTTATTTGTTTGTCAAGCATGTATGAGAAAATAAATATAAGTATGAATATAACATATAAGTATATAAGTATAAACAGGTACAAGTATATACATAAAAACAAGTATGAATAAATGGATAAATGGGAATAGTAGGATGCCCGCTTACAGACATCTCAGAAACGGAGTGAGGTCCACGGTAGGCAGTTTAAGGTTAAAGTTTGGGGGGTTTGAGGATGTAACAACAGAGTCAGGTAGTGAGTTCCAAGTATTGACCACTCTTGCTGAAGTTGTATTTTCTGCAATCAAGTTTGGAATTGTTCACTTTGAATTTGTATCTATTGTTTGGCCATGTGTTATTGCAGTTGCAGCTGAAGTAGTCGCTTACAGATAGAATGTTGTAGCGGACAATTTTGGGTACTAAGCTTAGATCAGACCATAGGCGGCATAGTTCTAGGTTGTTCAGGTCCAAAATGTCAAGCCTGGTAGCATAAGGTATTCTATTGTGCAGAGGAGTGGAGTACTCTTCTCATGAAATACCTCTGGACTCGCTCAGTTGTATTAATGTCTGTTATACATTGTGGATTTCAGGCAGATGAGCTGTATTCGAGAATTGGTCTGGCGAAGATTTTATATGCCCTGATTTGCAGTACAATGTTACCAGAGAAGAAGCTTTGCAAAATTAGGTTAACAACACTTAATGCTTTTTTGGCAATGCTGTTATAGTGAGCTCTGGGGCTTAGATCTTTTGAAATGAGTACTCCTAGGTCCTTGACAGAGTGAGGGTCATCTACGAGGTCGTATCCGCTCAGTTTGTATTTAGTGTTCTGATTTTTGTTGCCAATGTATAAGACAGAGCTTTTTTTTTTTAATTCACATTTATATGCCGCCCTTCTCCGGAGACTCAGGGCGCACAATCTTTGAGTACAACCCAATGTGCTCAGCAATAGCCTTCATTCTATTGTATATGCCTGTTTATTACTAGGGCTTTTGCCCCCAAGCGGCATTTTTACAAAGCTTATTGCCCCCAACAATCTTGGGTCCTCAATTTACCTACCCTGGAAGAATGGAAGGCTGAGTCAACCTTGAGCCTGGTGGGATTCGAGCCTGCACTAATTGCAGGCAGCTGGAGCTAAGTGCTAGTGTTTTACAGCCTGCACCACCAAGGCATTTGTTGGTTGAGATTTGAAATTGCCAATTGTTCGACCATTCTGACACATACTCAAGGTCGCTTTGTAGGTAGCATATTGTCAGTGATGTTAAACAGTTTTATGTCATCAGCAAAGAGGACACAGTTGCTTATAATATGATCACAAAGGTCATTTATGTAAATTAGAAAGAGAGTAGGTCCTAGAACATTATCCAGAGGTGCTGTGATTTGGGAATGTATAAATTAAATCTTAAACAAATATTTGTGTTTTCAGTCACCTAATGAATCAGGTTTCCTAATTGAATTGAATTGAATTGAATTCTTTATTAATCGTACGTTTATACATAGTATACATACAACAAAATTTACATAACACCCAGAGACCAGACTCAACATGCACACACACACATGATAATCCCCAAACAGCTCCCCACCCGCCAAAATTCCCTGCCTCCCAAAAACACACAAGCATCCACACAACAGACAAGTAATACTGTCCAAAAGCTCATTGATGGTGGTCCTTAAGTTCATTGTTAAGTGCAATTATAGCTCTGGGATAAAAACTATTAAGAAACTGTGTGGTCCGAGTTTTAATTGTTCTGTATCTTCTGCCAGGATGGGAAGAGTCCAGGGGTGGGATCCGACCAGTGTAACTACCGGTTCAGTGATTTTATGTTTTGCGCATGTATGCGTGCCTGACACGTGCTACATGCACATGTATATCATCAGCTAGTTGCCTGGACAGCTGCGCAGCGCTGCGCGCAGGTGCGCAATGGTAGAAAAGGCACTTTTTTCCTGCTTTTTCAACCACAGCTGTGCCGCGCAAAGCAGCTGCGGTTGAAAAAGCAGGAAGTAAAGGTCAGATAAGAGCCCGGGCGGGTGAGCCAAAAGAGCAGCAGACATAGAGCTGGTTCTATGTATGCTCTCTGTTTGCTGCTTTTCAGAGCAACCGGTTCTACAGAGGTGGATAGAACTGGTAGAATCCCACCCCTGGAAGAGTCTCTGAGAATGTTGTGCAACTTCCTCAAACATCGAGATGTGAAGATGTCATCCAGGGCTGGTAGCTGGAGCCCAGTGATATTCCGGGCAGTTTTAATGATCTCTGAAGAACTTTTTTGTCCACTACAGAGCTGCTCCCATACCATACGAGAATGCAGTATGTCAGGACACTCTCAATGGTGCTGCAGAAGTAGATACTGAGATAGATTTATCTTTCTGACCATTCTCAGGAAGTACAGCCTCTTCTGTGCCTTTTTTACAAGCATGTTAGCATTCATAATATAGCTAGCTCTACTTATTCACAGAGATTCTGTGCCTTCTCTGCCACAGGACCTGTCCTTTGAAAAGGCCTGAAATCCAGATGGTCATCCTTTGTCAATATTTACTTACCAAAAATGATAAACAATGGCCATAGTGCATAAAAAACAGTAGGAGCAGGAGTGATTTCCAATTTTGGGAGAAGCTGGCAGAGACCACCATTTAAGAAGCTTCAGTATGAAATTGAAAGAGAAAAAAATTGTTCTTGGCATCCATATAAAAACTAAAATTAAGAAAAATGTTTTATATAGTTTGCATCTTTTCACTGATGGAAGAAGTTGTATGCTTCATAGCTGAAAAATATTCCTAAATTTTCTTTTACAGGTGCTCTGGATGTATCCCAGTACTTCCTTTTGTTTAATAAATTGCTAAGGGCTTGTTCAGAAAGCAGGGACATTGAAATGTCATCTACTGTAGTAGAATTCATGTTTGCAAGAAATATTTCTATTGAATTTAATTTACTTCGAACATTAATCACAGCACTAGGAAGAAGCTGTTTGTGGCTTAAGGCCAGGAAACATTATAAAAGTAAGCTTTCTTAAAAACATGTCATTTTTTATGTTAGACCAACTTCTTCTGAAAATGTTTGTGCTAAAAAAATTTATGGTTACATTAATATTGAACACTGTCCAGAGTAATTTGGAGAACATATTCTTGGATATCTTTTTAAATTTATGAAATAACTGATTACGCAAAATCTGTTGTAGACTGAGGAGCAAACAGTAAAATGATTTGAGATTATTAAAAGCATTGTGTAAAACATGTCTAAATTCACCATTCTGTGAACAGATGGAATAGAGTTTTTTGGGTGCATCATGCCCGAATTAAAACATGCTTTGAATATTTTGATCTGTTTCTGGGAAGAATGGATCTCATATTCTAGATGCATATTAAAACACATTTATTCTAGGCTTGAATGGTTTGAACAGGATAAAGAGTGGGAAAAGCAAGGCTGGAATTTTCTTGGAGAGCACATAGAGAAGGCCATAGGGAAGGTCTGGTAGCAGGCAGGTCAGCATGCTAGCCCTACAAAGGATAAGAATAAGAATCAGTGGAAGAATGTTAAAAATAGTTTACAGTTTCCTAGTTGTACTAGCATATCTAAAACATCTGAGCATTCTAAATAAGCTATGAGATTAGCTATGCTAATTCTTCTTCTCTTTTCCATTTACCAAAATATCCAGAGATCAACAGTATGAAAATGGAGAAAGTTCAGAGCTGTCTATATATTAAAGTAACCTTAAAATTTGTAATAAGCTACCGAAACAAGAGATACATGTTTAGCTAATATTAACCCTTCTAATATTTTTTTTTCATTTTTAGGTGCTTTAGCATTAGGTTGCTATCTACCACCAGAGGGAAATCTTTATCGTAAACTTTTACTGATTCCTTCAAATATGAGTGAAATTGAAATGCTATTAGCAATGGAATTTTTTTTTGTTTCAAATGCTAGCAGTATTCAGAGTCCTGGAGCTTCCAGCCAAATTCTTCAAATAGTATTAAAAAGGTTAGTATATATTCCAAAAGCATGTCTAATCAGCTGAAAAAGTTGCTCATGTATTGATTTATCCCCTGCAAAAGGTGTATTATTTTATTATTAATTTAGATAGTTATTTGACAGCCAATAGACTAATAAAATTGACATAAACTCTGCTATCATTTCTAATCACAGAAATGAAATGTTGCTACTGAAAGTCTTCCAGAACAATAGAATATTAATCATAACTCTTGTGATTTTGAATTTTTTTCTAGATGTGAAGATAACGATATTCGAAACAATGACGAATATCAGAATGCTACAGAGAGACTGTTTCAGGCTGCTCAGATATCTAATCCAAAGCTTTTCATAAAGCATTTGACAGTCAATGTTAATAAGGACCAAATTTATAGTTTGGAGCATACTTCCGTTCTTAAATGGTTGAAAGAGAATATGAAATGGGCAGGAAAAGCCTGGCTTTTTTAGTCAAGATTTAGTTACAGTAATCATTGTTTAAATAAATCAATAAAGGTTGTTTCTGTTGTTTTCAGATTCTTAATAATTCAATCTTTTGGTTTCTAACATTAAAAAAACAATTCAGAATATGGCTTTCTAAGCATGGTCATTCAGAAGGATCTGTTCTTGATCATTTACTCTCTTTTTTTTCTGTGTCAAAATATGCTCACAGTTCAGGGTTAGAATTACAGGTTTCATAATCTTCACCCATCTTTCAAAAACAAGGCTGTTGCCATGCAAATAATAAGTTTATAATTCTGAAGACAGTATATAATAAAATTTTATAGTTTGGACATACTTGTGTACTTAAATGGTTGGCTTTTTATTGTAACTTTCATTACAGTAATCATTGTTTAAAATGAATCAATAAAGCTTGTTTCTGTTGTGTTCAGACTCCTACTTACTTTGTTCAATATTAGTTTCTAAGAAAAGAAAATAATACAGAAATTTGCTTTCTAATGTGATCAGAAGGACCAGTCTTTTTTTTAAAGTAACTTTTATTAGATTTTTTAAAACTAAAAAAACAAAAACAAACTAATATTTGAGATAGAAAAGAGTAAAAAAAAAGCAAAGTCAAAATGCTGAAAAAAGTGAAGTATAAAGAAATGATTTCTGATTTTATGTTACAATAGACATAAATATAAATTCTCTAGTCTAAGATTGCAACATAACTTGCATTTTTATATTACTACCGTATTATTGTTTCTAATAATCAAACCCATATATTATAATTTCATTTTTTTCTGTTTCACACTAAAAGTCCAAAAAGTCAGTCATCATTAAAATTTACTCAATGTCTTCTTTAATCAAAGCTATCATTTTTGCAGTCTCAGCCACCTCCATCTTTACAATTGTAGCTGATGTCCAGTTTTTCTACCATTGTGTATATAAACACTGCCATTATACAAAAGAGCAAAGTCCGTGAATTTGTTCTGTTTGTCCATCAGTTCCCTAGGAACATCTCTGATACCAGTATTAATCTTTAAAAACTTCTGAGTATATATAATTGAATCTAAAACTTTTTGGCTTTTTTATATGTCCATGTAAAATGTTCCATCATGTTTATGTTTCTAACATAAATTTGAAGTATATATATTTTAGACAATTTTTCTGGTGATAAATACTAACAGTACATCATTTTATAAAAGTTCTCTTAAGATTGTAATGTAAATTTTAATCCTTTCACCCACATATTTTCCAATTGTTCCACTTGTATATTATAATCAACATTTTAGCCCATGTTATACATTTTTTCACTTACTCTATGTCAAATTTTAGTAAACATTGATAGATTTTAGCAATAACATGTTCATAATTTGCACATAATTCTGTTTCAAATTCTGTAGTACAGTGTTCACAACCAAAAGTCCTTTTAGTTATTATAAATCTCTAGTTCTTGTACATAAAAAAATAAATGACATATATATATATATTATATGATTTTATTTTGAAATCTTGGAAAAATTCCAATATATCAGTACAGCTTAACCATTTATGTTTAGTTATAATTTTTCATCTATGTTTATTGTGATGACAAGAAGGACCAGTTCTTGATAAAAACATTTCCTATATTAAAATGTGTTTCTAATTTATGTTTAAAATTTCAGGCTTCATAATCTTTAAAAACAAGGCTATTGTCATACAAACCATGATTTTATAGCTCTGAGGACAGTATAAAATAAAAATCCACTATTCAAAGTAAACAAGGTAAGTTTTAAAAAGAAACTAACCATAAGCAGAAGCTTCAAAATATTGAAATTATTAAACAGAAATAAAAGATAAAGTCTTTTTTGAGCTTAGCTCCAAATGACAGGCATGTCCTTATGTAAGTTTTTCTGTTCGCAACAGTTAAGGAGTAGTTTCCCTCTGTTTTATTTCCCTGTTGAATCTGCTTCTCAGGCTAGCAATATTCTGGTGTTGCCAGATGGTGTGCCATGACTAGATCAAACCTACTTACTAGTCTAGTATACAAGATTAGGTTGTACCATTTAGTACCATTAAATCTACTTGATACAACCAAAATCCAGCTGGGCTAGATGGCTTGATAGCATTAAAAGGTCTTGAGAGACTGTTCGGTTGGTCTTTCCTAAAGAATGTTTCATAATGAGATGTCTAATGTTAAATGTAGGGAGTAATCATAATTTTAGCCATTGTCTATCCACTGCAGGATAAAGGCTTCTTCCGCATGTTTCCAACCAATACAGTCCTGAGCTTTCTTTTGCCAATTGGGCCCTCAATACTTGCTGATGTCGTCAATCCATCTTGTTTTAAGTTTCTTTTGTGGACACTTTATCTTTTTATATATAAACCATTTTATTTTACAAACATTCCATCTTTTCTTTATACAGTGTGTCGTCTGGGTACAAATCTCTCGTGCATAATATTTGTGGTTAATACAATTTCCTTACCTTAACAACAACAATTACATTCTTAATTTGAACTAATATACATAATATATCTTATCATTTTAACTTTTCCCTTTTTAATTCCTTCCTCTCTCTGTATATATACCCTATATATACCCTGTATATCTCTCTTCAATGTTCATATATTTAATTTCTAATTTCCATTTTTCTTTTCCAACCATTGATAAAATAATTCCCATATCATATAATCAGATTGTTCTTTTCCTTTAATTGCCAGTGTTATAATCTATTCATTTCTGCACATTCTAATATTTTCCTAATCACATTATCCTCTATCAGAATCTTTTCACTTCCACTTTTGAACAAATACTATTCTATCTGCAGTTAATACATGAATAATTAGATATGTCTTTTCTTTACTATAACTTTCTGCTTTCATCCCTAACAAAAAAAATCAGGTTTTAGGTCTATATGTTGTTTTATCAACTTTTCCAACTACTTGTGTATTTTTGTCCAATATCTCTTAGCTTCGGTGCATGATCACCACATGTGGTAATATGTTCCAGGTGTCTGGTGACATTTCCAACATTTAGCTGATTTATCTTTAAACATCTTTGCCAGTCTTGCCAGTGCAAAATGCCATCTGTAAAACATCTTATATAAATTTTCTTTATATGCTGTTGACATTGTTAATTTATAATTTCTGTCCCATAGTTTCTGCCATTTATCTAATTCTATCGCATAGCCAAAAATTTTTGCTCATGCTATAATCATCTCTTTCACTTGCTCTGCTTCCAATTTAACACCCAATAAGTAGTTATACAGTTTTTCTCCATTGTACTGCTGTGAGAGTCCAGGACAGGGAAAACTCCGCCTCTTTCATCTTGGGACTGAGTCTGCCAAGCTGTTTAGACCCACCTCTGTTGCCATGGTTACCCAGCTTTCAACTCAGTCCCTCATTGGAGTTGGATGTGTGTGAGCTGTCGCAGAGCATAACAGCGAATTCAAGCCTTAATTCAAAATTCTGGTCCATTTCATCTGTGTTGGACTTCAAATCCTGCTCCTGGGGATCTGGTAGAGCAAGCACTACTAGGATTGGGGCTAGGAGTGATTCCAGGCAAGTTTATTCCCAAACTAACAGCACAAGGAGCCCCGCGCCACCGGGAAGTCTCACAGCCAGCCAATTTCAGCAGCAGAGTGGCGCAAAGGACTAATTTATCTGAGTCTCCCGCCCTTCGGCAAACAAGGGCTATTTGAAAAGGCCTCACAGCAGCGTTTGTTTCGCTCACCTGGCCATATTCAGGGGAGATGAGGCTAAGGAGGCAGCCCCATTCAATTAGCTTCATTGGGCCAGTATAATTCAAAACTGAGGGCACACGAGACCTGTCGGCCAAATCAGGTCACGAAGAGGCCCTATCCCCTAGCATCTCATAGGTCCTATCTAAAAACAGGAGACAGGCCAAGGCCCATTCATCAACTCAGGAGGAGGAGGCCAAGATTCAAGCCAAGTCTGTTGCAAAGAAGAAAAAAACCAAAACTGAGGAAAAAGTTGAGAAGACATGAGGCCCTGGAACAGCAGTTTGCCAAGGGCCTGGAACAGAGACAGGGGTGGGGCCAACCATCACCCTATTCTGGTGGTTTGCAGGACTCCTGCCATAATGGCAGATCAGAATCAGAACTGGGTGTATTCCAACTTCCCCAGGCTTGGTCACCAGATGGGGCTGGTGAGTCATATTCTTCCATACCACAGGATCTTAGCAAAGTAGGCCCTAGCAACAGGCCTGCTGCTTGGGCAGAACCTTCTACTTGCTGGAATCAGACAAATATATGGAAGAAGCCAACAGTTGAGGCCACTTTTACTCCACTGCAGACCCTCATCCTGGGGGTTACTCATGAACAGATGTCCCAGACCACATGAAAAATGTGTCTGTAGCCATTAGGCAGGGGATTGTCGATGATATTCAACAAATCTTAGGATCTACTGGGTTAGCACCTGGACTATTCAGAGTCCCTGTGCAAGCCTTCCCTCAAGAGGAAGGCCCATCTGGGAGGGCAGATTATACTAGAACCCCTGTGCAGGCCTTAACCTCTTTCCACAGTGAATGGCTGGAGTACCAGGAAGCTCGTTCCATGGGTCAATCCAAACACAGCCATTCTTCAGGTTCAGAAGAGGAAGAAGGAGAAGTGAGGGATTCTAATCTATCTGAAGATGAAGGCATGAAGCCTGAACAACCATTGTTCATGTGTTTATTTAAAAGCACAGTTCAAATCCTTTTTGTATAAGGACAAGAACACAACCCAACTAGCACTGGATGAGGACACTACAATCTATAAGAGGTATTACCATTGCCCAAGCTTTTCCTCAATGTGGTACTTAAGCAATGCACTTCTCCAGGTTCTGGTCCTAACCCTACCTCAAACAACAAAAGGTTTTATAATGTGAGCCCAAATTTGGCCAAGGTCTTACAAATGCCCACTGTAGATTCCCCTGTAGCTATTTTAGCATCCACTTCAGGAACTCCTACAGAGCCAGAAGATGTGCTGAAAGGGGATGACAAGTGGTCTGAGCAGCCTCTGCAGAGGACCCATCAGGCAGCTGCCTGGGCAGTTCGGGCCTCGACCGCGGACTTGTTCTTCACATGGGCATTATTCTGCTGGCTAAGACAATTACAAGAGTGCATACCAGCAGGGGATATCCAAGCGCACCAAGATATAAGTAAGATCATTGCATCCACTGAATTTACAGTGGATGCAACACTTAATTCTGCAAAGTTTGCTGCCAAGGCGATGGCATCTTCAGTGGCAACACGGAGATTACTAACTCTAGGAGGAAATGGAAGGTTGCTTCAGCCCCAGTCAAAGGGGACAAGCTCTTCGAAGATTCCCTGGAGCCTTTCCTGGTAGAGACCAGGAACAACAGGAAGATACTACCTTCCCTCTTCAAAAGATCCAAGACTTGGATGTCTCCATACTTCTGTTCCTCTTCCTTTCGACAAGATTCTGGTTCCAGATTTTTGTGAATTCACAGGACTTTTCCAGCCTGCAAGAGCAGCAGCCAGAACATTCAGGTAGACAACAACCACCATCCCAGGGCAAGTGGCCCTTTTGAGGTGGAGGGGGATGTTCTTTCCAACGTTCCAAGTGACCGCATGTCTAACCCCACCCCCCATCAGAGGCCACCTCTCCATCTTTGCTTCTCAACGGGAGAATATAACATCAGATGCCTGGGTTTTGCAGACTGTGAAGTCAGGCCTTCACCTCGAATTTATCTCCTCTTCTCCGAGGTTCTTTATTCACTGTCCTGTTTATCGGAAACCACCATTCAACACTTAGTGGATATCCAAGCTATCCAGGTGGTACCAGAGGATCAGCAAAGGCAGGGATTCTATTCCTGGTTATTTGTCATCCCAAAGACTTTGGGGGGTTGGAGAGCAATCCTGGACCTCAAGTGTCTGAACAACTATATCCTTTATCTGCGTTTCAACATGGCTAGATCAACTGCTCCATGGAAAGAAATTTCTATGGATTTTATAGTGGAATTACCTGAAAGTGGGGGAAATACAGTTATTTGGGTAGTAACAGATTTGTTTTCCAAACAGGTACACTTCATACCTTGTGCAAAAATCCCATCTGCAAAAACATTGGCTAAACTGTTTATTTTACATATCTACAGGTTACATGGTGTTCCCGAACACATAATCTCAGACAGGGGTGTCCAGTTTACTTCAAACTTTTGGAAGGAGTTCCTGATGTTATTGGGCTCTGCCCAGGGCTTAAGCTCCACCCACCACCCACAAACCAATGGGGCTTCTGGGAGGACTAACTCTGTATTGGAACAGTATCTTAGATGTTATATAAATTATCAGCAAGACGATTGGGCTGACCTACTGCCATTCGCTGAGGTGGCATATAACAATTTGGTACATAGTGGTACCGGGTTTACTCCATTTAAAGTGGCTTCAGGACAAGACTTTGTACCCAGACCCGAGCTTCCACAGGAGAAACCTAACATTCAGTCATTGAATGAGTGGATAACCCAGCTCCAGCTTACCTGGCCAGTTACCCATAAAGCATTCATTCATTCTTTATTTATTTATTTATTTATTTATTTGTGGGACTTGTATGCCACCCCATCTCCGAAGACTGGAACAATTAAAACAACAACAACAATAAATACTTAAAAAGAATTAAACTAAACAAGCCCCAGGACATTACAAAATACAAAGATAAGAACCACCCACCCGAGGGTCACAGCCCGGATTGGTTAAACAACCAGGTCTTCAGGTCATGGCGGAAGGTGCGGAGGTCAGGGGCCAGGCGGAGCTCCAAGGGAAGTTGATTCCAGAGGTCAGGGACCGCGACAGAATAGGCACGTCGTTGGGGGAGCACCCGCTGGCATTGCCCGGCCAACGGGACCCCAAGGAGTCCTTGTCTATGTGCTGCGGGCGGTTGGTATTCAATGTCGACAGAAGTCGCTCCCTTAAATAAGGACCCATGTCAGGTAGGACTTTGTATGTTAGAGTTAGAACTTGAATCTCACCGGTGCAACGGCAGCCAATGCAGGCGCGGGAGAGGGGCAACATGGGAGAACTGGAAACTCCCATCACCACCAGCGCGCGCATTCTACACCAGCTGCAATCTCCGGATGGTGCATAGGGCAGTCCTAAATGAGGCGTTGCAGTAGTCGAGTCGCCAGTAACAAGGGCATGAGTGACTGTACACAGGGCATCTCGGTCCAGAAACAGGCGGAGCTGGCGAACCAGCCAGACCTGGGCAAAGGCCCCCTGGCGGCCGGCCCCACCTGCTCCTCCAATCGGAGCGTGCATCCAGGAGGACCCCAGGTTCCTCGCCTATCCACAGGGGCAACACCACTCCCCTATGGTCAGCGATGGACATTACAAACTGGACCAGATGCCGGTATGCACAACCACGCAGTCTTGGCGGGTTGAGCCGAGCATGTTTCCGTCCATCCAGATCCGCGCATCCAGACAGCGAGTCATCACGGAGGCGCATCACTGATCTGGTTTGGGGTGGAGATATATAACTGGGTATCATCAGCATATTGATGATACCTCACCTAAACCATGAATGATCTCACCCAGCGGTTTCATGTAGATATTAAATAAAAGGGAGAGGACCGACCCTGAGGACCCCACAAGTGAGCCCTGGGGCCGATCTCTGCCCTCCTGCCAACACCGATTGCGACAGCCCCATGAGGTAGGAGGAGAGCCACCGAACAGTGCCCCCCACCCCCAAACCCTGGGCGTGCAAAAGGATACCATGGTCGATGGTATGAAAGCAGCTGAGAGGTCTAATAGGACCAGGACAGAGGAAAAACCCTGTCCCGGGCCCTCCAGAGATCATCCATCAGTGCAACCAATGCCGTCTCTGTGCTGAAACCAGGCGGAAGCCCGATTGGCACGGATCCAGGTAGTCCGCTTCATCCAGGAAGAGCAGAAACTGCCGAGCCACCACACTCTCAACAACCGCCAAAAGCGAAGGTTGGAGACTGGACGAATTGTCTAACTGCGGTGGGATCCAGGGCAGGCTTCTTCAGGAGGGTCTCACCACCGCCTCCTTCAAGGCGGAGGAAAAACACCCTCCCTTAGCGAAGCGTTGACAACTGCCCGGATCAACCGCAGGTGACCTCCTGGCGGCATAAGCCAACCAGGAAGGGCGCGGGTCCAACAAACATGTGGTGGAACTCAGGCACCGCATAATCCCGTCCACTTCATCCTCGGAAACAGGATCGAACTCATCCCAGAACACACTGGCCAGACTACCTGTATCCCGTTCCTCAGACCACTGCAAATCAGAGGACAACCCGCTCGGTTCGAGCAATCTTATCTGACAGATGTTGACCAAACTCTTCAGCCCTTCCCGCGGGTCGCCCCTCCTCCAGATGAAGGAGAGAGCGTGTAACCCGGAACAGGGCAGCTGGTTATCTCTGGACGCTATGAGGGCAGAGATAAGACCTTCTCACCGCTCTCATAGCTCCCAGGTAAGTCCTAATGTGGGCTCTTAGCTGGGTTCGATCGACCTGGGAGCGGGTGGCCCTCCACCTGCTCTCTAAGCCCCTCCAACGGCGTTTCATCTCCCGGAGCTCCTCCGAGTACCAAGGAGCCATCTGGGATCAGCAGCGTGTGAGGGGTCGTATGGGGACAACCCTGTCGAGGGCCTTTGATGCGGCCCGCTGCCAGCCCAGATCCTCAACAGAGCTGTGGGCAAGGGAAGAGGCCCCAGTTCCGCCTGGAGCCGTTTAGGGTCCATGAGGCGCCTGGGGCGGAACCATCTAAGCGGCTCCTTATCCCAGCAGTGGGGGACGGCTTGTTAGAAGACCAGCCGCAGGAGATAGTGATGATGCTCATCAAGCTCATAAAAAATTTGCAGACAAAAAGAGAATTCCACAAAAACCATATCAAGTTGATGACAAGGTCTTTTTATCCACCAGATATTTGCAGACCACACAAAAATCAAAAAAGCTTGGACCTAAGTATGTTAGACCTTTCCCAATTGAACGAACTGTGAACCCTGTGGCAGTCCAACTGCAATTACCAAAAACCCTCTGACGAATCCACCCTGTCTTCCATGTGAGTTCATTAAAACCTGAACATACCTCCGACTTGAGACCGACTCAGGTCGATCCCCCCGTGCCATTGCTAATTGAAGGTGAACAACATTTTGAAGTTAAAGAAATTTTGGATTCTAGAAAACAAAGAGGTCGACTCCAATATTTGGTTGTTTGGAAGCATTTTTCTCCTTCCCAGTCCAAATGGGTGAATGAGAAGGATGTTAGAGCTCCTAAGCTTGTCAAGGCATTTTGTACTAAATATCCTGATAAACCTTATAGTATTGTGGTGTTACATATCTCTTTTTCTTTTATCTTCTATTTTTTCTCTTTTATAGGACTAATGCCTCTTTTGCAGGAGGGCCGAATGTCAGCCTTCAAGATTTTCTTCCTGTGCTTTGCATCTTTCGGCTGTCATAAGTAATGGGGGGAGGAGGGGGGACATGGTTATGGGAAGCGAGTTGGAGGTTTTACAAAATAGAATTGTGTAAGTTGGGGGGGAAGTTTTGCTTAGGTTTCTATCTTATGCTATGCGCAGCCACAGCTCTTTATCAAAATATGTCAAGGTCAACGGACAGAGGCCTCATCACCACCTGGAGATGCCCACATGATGTTATATACAACTTTTTTATTGGGTGGACAAATTGAACTATTGTGGGTGGGAATGTTGCCATCACTTTGTATATGTAATTTGCGCGCTCATTTTCTCAGATTCAGAATTCTTTTGTTGCTATCACTTGACTTCCAGTAAAAGATATCTTTTCTCTAATTAATGGAGTCTAAGTATTTCTTTCTTGGATTTTGAATGGAGAACTATCTGACAGTGCAGGCCTTTCTATCTTGTCTTCTAATGCCGAGCATGTATCTTTCCATGTGCAGCTCTTGTATGTATCTTCAGGGCATTGGAAGAAGAGAATAACATCATCTGAAAATCTTAAGTGATTTAAATAGGTGCCGTTGATTTTTATTCCATCTTTTGCCCAGTCAAGTTTGCGAAATACTTTTTAAAGGCAAGCCGAGAAAAGGATAAGTGATACTGTAGCCTTGTTATATAACTCATTCGATGTTGTTTTCCACTTTAAGATTATTAAGGCAAATTGTTGCCATTGCTTTTCCATATATTGATTGGAGTAAGTTTAGGTAAGCAGTATCAATGTCTTGGTTGAGCAATGCCTTAATTATTCCTTGATGGAATATTGAGTCAAATGCCTTTTTGTAATCAAAGCCATGCACAGTGGCCTTTCATTGACTTGCTGAACAACCTTGTAAGCTATACATATAATATATATATATATATATAGAGAGAGAGAGAGAGAGAGAGAGAGAGAAAGAGAGAGATTGAACTATCTTGTAAGCAATTGACTACATAAATAAATAAATACATACATACATACATATACATACATACATACATACATGCATACCTGGGTGTGATCTATTGTGCTGCAACCATTTCTGAACCTTGCCTGCTCCTTTGGCTGTGCATTATTTAACGTTCTTGATATTTCTTCTGCTATTATCTTAGATTGCTATAATAATAATGCTATTATTTTAGATTGAAAGAAGGTTTATTGGGCAATAGTTTTTTAAATCATCTTACGCCCCTTTTTTGTGTATAAAAATTATCTAATCATTTGCCATGTATTGGGTATTTTCTCTGAGGCATCTTGAATATAGTTTTGTTAGTATCTTGTGTAAATTATAGCTTTCAGCATTTCTTGTATTTATAAGTTTGCATTTTGCTCTAATGATCCCTTTGTTTTTTTAAATTGCCATTTTTACAACTTCATGTTAAACTGATGTGTTTCTTCTTGCATACGTTTTCTTGCACAGTTCAACATACTCCAGTTTATTAGTGAAACTTCCGGTATTCTTTATTGTCCATCGTTTTTTTCATTAAATGAATAGTTTCATCAAATTTTCAATTATAAAAAGTGTTTTACTGGTAATGTTATAGATTTAGAAGATCCAAGGATATTTTTGACCATTTGTTCATTTTGATCGGTAATGTTCATCTCTTTCAAATCTTGCAACAGAGTAAAGCGATTTGATTGATTAATCTCAAAATTGTTGTTCTTCTTTAATAGCTGATCACTATTTTTGTTTTTCATGATGTCTTTATCATGTAGAGCACATATTGTCAAACCGCAGCCCGCAGGCCAGATGCATCACATACTGGCTACGACCACGCCCGGTTTAGCAAAGGGGGAACTGCTGTGATGCCACGACTTTAACACCCTGATGTAGGGAGTAATATAGGGAGTTAAATATTCTTCAAGCAAGAATATTTAAAAAGAAATATTCTTCAGATACTCAGGCCTTGAAATAACTTTTGAGTTAACACCAGCTGATTATACCACACTCATAACACTAATTTGAATCGGTATTCAAGCCATGGCATTTTGTATTAAGCTTTTGTGCAAACTTGTCTTGTTCAAATTTGAGCTTTGAAGGCATGAACAATTATTGGATGTGTATGTTAGTTCTATAATTATTCTTTAACAACTCTTATTTTCAGGACTGAATTATTTCATTATTATAAAAGATGTAAAGCAAATCTAAATCTCAAAGAAACATTAAGAGCTTTTAGTAGTGCAGATTTTTTCTTTTGTGATGTTTTATATAGTTTATATATAATGGGGTTTATTCTAATGAACTCCATCAATGAGATAATTGGCAACTTAAAGATTCATTCTCAATTCCGCTTATATTCCTATGTAGTTTTAAAGATTCACTTGCATCTACATTATATTCTTTGAAAACTCATAAAGCATTTCTAAGTTGTTCAATGTTGGGGGGGAATCAATATAATTAATCCTTAACTAATTGAACAATACATTTACTATTATATATTTGGATGTCACCATAGCACCCGGCTGACCAATTGTTCAGACCTTGTTACCCGTTTGATAGAAGACCACCAAGAAATCTCAAGATTATAGATTAAATTTGGAAGTAAAACTTATAGGAAGGCAAAAGAAACCCTGTGTGTTTGTTTATCACCATAGACATTTAGGAAAGCCATGTAACACTGTTGGAAGTTAAAACCCATCCCTCTCCTAGAAAATTGAAATATCCTATTAAAAAGGCAGAATATTTCCCCTAAAAGGAATAGAAACTCAGAAGCAGAAACTCACTCAGAAGCAGAAACTCAGCACCACCACTACCTTTGCTAATGGGCCATTACTCTGGCCTAGGCCAGCCTATTTTACATAACAAAAATCTCCAGGTAGAGGTATAGGAATTGCCCAAAGCACTTTCATTACATCATCATCAAGCAAGGCTCAACCAAGCCTGGGATTCAGGACAGCCTAGAGTTGCCCCTGCATGGCCCCATGGGAGTCTGACAACCAATCAGAATACAAGCTCAAATTCAAATCTCAACAGAGGGTATAAAACCAGGCACTTTTAGCATCTTAGCCCTTCCTTCTTTGGAGCTCCAAGCCATGTGGTCCTATCCACCGTTGAACTATCTTTCCAAACAGACTCCATTTTTCCAGTGTCTTTTTCCTCGCTTGGAACTGAACCCAGAAGGATAATTCTTCCAACAAGACTATATTGCCAAAAATCGGGTTTGGTAATTATCTTTTCAGATTTAACACATTTCATCAAAAGGCATCAACTGCATCCTGAACTGCATTTTCTCCATCACATTTGACAGAATGAACTTCAGCTCAGGAAACCTGATGCCTTTAAAATAAAATGCACTTTCCAAGCGCTACTAGAATTCTGATGTGTCCCTATTAGCTGCTACTGGCCAAGGCCAACTGGAGGAGATTTTACACGATAACTGCACTGAATGATTTAATGTTTGTGCTGCAGATAGTTGGTCTGGAACTTCATTGTTTCCGCAGTAGAGATGGTGGCCTGCTTACTTACATCTCCTCTGAAGTCTAGAATAAAATGAACGCTAAACGCTTGCAGGGAATGTGCCTGCCAGCCGGTTGAGGGCTGGCCCTTGTACATGCGCTCCACGAATCCCCCAAATAAAGACAAGGGTGATGAGCTGAATTCCAATTCCAATTAAAGGAATCAAGGCCTTTCAACTGATATTATAAAGGGACCTCGATGCAGCTAAATTCGTCTGCTATGCGATGCGCCTTCCTGAAACGGCAGCGGCGCAGAATTGTGAGCGATACCGCTCCGCCTTTCAAAACGCGGAGTTGGGGAGGTGTTAGGGGCGGTGTTAGTGACGTAGAGGGGGCAGCAGAAATACGTTCACGTTGCTTGGCGGGCGGAGCGTCTCCTACACCTCAAAAGGTCTTGGGCGGAGGAGGTTCCTTGCGGAGGGATTGTATTAGGCCATCTGCACCTTGGGACTTTTCCGTGTGAAGCTATATCCCGATTCCTTGAAGAAGCAGCTGGGATGGGGAGTGGCAGCAGATGGGGCGGTTACTGTGACGAGAAACTCTTAGTGTAATATCTCAAGCGCCTAATGACTGAATTGTAAGAACAAGGATTTGTTTTCACTGCTTTAGTAATTTCAGGTTTGAAAACCTATTAGGCATTTGTCTGGGTTGTTGTACGACTCTCTCCGCTGATGTCCTTCGCGTAGGCCTTTAAAGTCTTGAATCCAAGTTGGCCGTGTGTGTGCATGTCCAAAGAGGCTAAGAAATAAATGGATTTTGCAATAGCATGCAGTCTATATTGTATACCATTTTCTGTGTATATAATAAGTATATTTTATCTGAATTTTAAGTACATGAAATTAATTGCCTTACATAGGCTTCTGAAAAACTTTTACAACGCTAAGAATTAAGAATCTTTGATGAATGAATATCGTAACTATACCGTTAGACATAACATTTAAATAAAATAGCACTTAGATAGCATTTGCTGTTCTTGAAAAATTAAACATGTTTAGATCTGTTCAGTCCTTCTATAGGAGGCTTCCAGAAAATCCCAGTGCTGTAAATTAGAAAGAAGGCATTGGCTAACAATTTCTGTATTGTTGAAAGAAAAACGACAAGTTCAGTTTTTAGTAGCCTTACATTTTATAAGTACACAAAAATTTAAATAATGGAGAAGACAGCAATAATTCTGATTCAATATCATTTATCCTTCTAATCCATTTTATCTTAACTGGATTGCATGCCAAGGGAAACAGCTGTAATATTTTTGTATAAGAATGATTGGGATTTATTGTTTTGAGGACACATCTGTTTTTATCAATTTGTAAGCTATCAAGGTTTTGTTTGACAATGATAAGCAGAAAGTAATTTCTACTACTTAATTTAATATCAAGTATTTTTCAGTTATATTTTGTAACTTGAAATATAAGTAGCACTAGAAAATATGCATTAATGATTTTTGTCTTTGTTTATAGAAATTTAGATTCAGTTTGGAATCCAGATTAAACAAAGATGTTTTGCCATTGGTTGTCAGTAAGGAGGTAAAGTGGTTCTTTGTACAGTTTTTAACATACCATTTTAAATACCATTTTTAATATACCATTTTAAAAAACATACCATTTTAAATGGTATGTTTCTGAATAAAAAGTGAATTGAGTTCCTAGAATTCTTAACTTGATTCAATAATTTAATCTTATAAATTACATTTTTTTATGTTAAGCAAGTACTTTTTTTTCAGAAAAAATAGGTAGTCCTCAACTTATGACCATAATTGAGTCCAAATTCATTGCTAAGCGAGATAATTGTAAAGTGAATCACTGCAGTTATTAAATTAGTAACATGCTTATTAAGTGAAACTGGTTTCTAAATTAACTTTGTTTCTCAGAAAAAAGATGCAAAAGATATTCCCATGAACACATGTCATAAATATGAGCTAGTTTCCAAGCATCCAAATTTTGATCATGTGACGGTGAGAATGTAGAAACTTTAATTAGTATGAAAAATAGTTAATAAATCACTTTTTTCTATGCTGTTGTAAGAAGGGTCAAATCTAATTTTACTGCTTTATACATCCTTAATGTAACATGTCATTACCCTGAGCAAAACTTGGTGTTCTGTTTGGTTGCCTAACAGTGCTTATTTGTTTGTTTAAGATTACGTTTCAAGAAACTACAATTGCAGGCAAGAGCGTTATCTGGGGCTGATGCTATAAATGCTCTGCGACCGTTCTATTTTGCAGTACATCCAGATTTTTTTGGTCAGCATCCCAGAGAAAGGGTAAAAAACTTACATTTTTTGAGATACACTTCTATGTATTTAAACAAATCTGAATTTTGAACATACCTAAGACTGCACTATTTAATACTTCTAGGTTAACTGAAGTCTGTACTTAACTAATAGCTTGTTAATCTGACGTGAATATTGTAATGTATTCCACACACAAAACACATGCAAATTGTTTACTATTAAATTATGGCCTATCTGTTTAAAGAGACATACTTTTGTAAGAGATAAAGATTTTCAGATATGCTTTCAGAACATATACATGTATTTATAGATCAGACAGACTGGATAAATCAGACTGGTGTAAAATGAAAGCAGTAGGCTAAAAACTGGGAGAAACTAAGAAACCATGAGTTCTGATCCTGATTTATGCATGAAGCCAGATGGGTTAGTTTGAGCCAGTCACTTCCTCTCAATCTTAGGAAGAAGATAATGCCCTTGAAAATACCAAGAGCACACATTCAGAAAGAATTTGGAAATGAGAAAAATATCGCTTACTTATAATAAAGAAATTAAAATGTATACAGTTAACTGGAGCCTTCTGTAAAACAAACACCTGGAATTTGGCTGATCCCAACCTTCTTAGATTTAGAAAAGCCATTAAAATTTGATAGTTTTTGGCAGACTTGAAAAATGGAAATTACATCATTTGTTGTTGTTTTGGGGCAATTTAGATAACTTCTTTATTTGATTGGTTTGCCCAGACACATGATAGCTATATGGTTTTTGTTAGTTTTACGTTCTTTGTATTCCATATATTTATTTAGGTATACAATCTCCTCATAGATAGACGTTAGCATATAATTCTAAAATAAACATGCAAAAAACATGTAAACAATGTTTCATTAATTGAATGATTGCTGGGAGTCTTTGGCAAAGACAGTGGCACAGGTGAATTTTCTTCATATACCATTGAAGCAATCATAATATGTTACTTTTTACCTTAATAGAAATTTTGCAATATTCTAAACAATGCACCACATAATATTTCAGCGTAACTGAAAAAAAATCAAGTTAAAGAAAAATATTTGATCATCTGGAATATATTTTATTAAGCAAGGTGGTTGTAATCTATTTCTTGGGATGTATCTGCTTTAATGTAACCAGTCTCTCCATTTGAGTATTTTCTTATTTTCAGGAAATCAATGAAAATTCTCTGAAAAGATTAAATGGGTATTTGGAGAATCTCCAGAAACCAGGCTTCAGATCATTTAAACCAACTCAACTTACTTTTTATATACGAGAGAGAGAACAAAGCCCTTCCAGTGTTCAAGAACCATTTGGTGCTGCAGGTATTTTTAATATTTGGAATTTTACTAAATCACTGACAGATTATGGATAATTGACACTCTTCTTGTGTTTGAAATTTTTTTTTACATTATGTGCCAGAAAATCTTCAATACTTCACGACTCAACTACTGCAACACTCTCTATTTAGGACTGCCCTTGCATACCATCCGGAGATTGCAGCTGGTGCAGAATGCGGTGGCGCGGGTAGTGATGGGAGTCTCCCAGTTCTCCCATGTTGCCCCCCTCCTGCGCGGCCTGCATTGGCTGCCGGTTGCACTCCGGGTGAGATTCAAGGTTCTAACTCTAACATACAAAGTCCTACATGACATGGGTCCTTATTATTTAAGGGAGTGACTTCTGCCGACATCGAATACCAACCGCCCTGTGCGAGCACATAGACAAGGACTCCTTGGGGTCCCGTCGGCCGGGCAATGCCGGCTGGCGGTCCCCCGGCGACGTGCCTATTCTGTCGCGGTCCCTGACCTCTGGAATCAACTTCCCTTGGAGCTCCGCCTGGCCCCTGACCTCCGCACCTTCCGCCATGACCTGAAGACCTGGTTGTTTAACCAATCCGGGCTGTGACCCTCGGGTGGGGTGGTTCTTATCTTTGTATTTTGTAATTATGTCCTGGGGCTTGTTTAGTTTAATTTTTTTAAGTATTTATTGTTGTTGTTTTAATTGTGAGCCACCCCAAGTCTTCGGAGATGGGACGGCATACAAGTCCCACAAATAAATAAATAAATAAATAAATATATATATATATATATATATATATATATATATATATATATATATATATGTTTTCGTAGATTTTCACGGGTAAAGGTATGTAGGTCTTGGTGTATTCGGTCTTGTCCCGTGTGATTGAGAATACCTTGGCAACGTTTCGACGAAATCTCATCCGTCATCTTCAGGCTGGTGTCTTCAGCTTCGTTCTCCTGGGAGAAGTGTGTGATCGTGGCTGTTTTTCCCTTTTAAACTCTAGAGTTGGCTGTGTTGTTACTTCTTGATTGGTTTGTGGAGTTGATGTATGCAGATTGGATGGCTTTTTCCTGAGACCCTGTGTGGCTGAGGTGCTGGCTGTGTGTCTCTCAGCCTTTTGTGTTGTAACGACCTGGGTAATGGGCTGAGTGATGACCTTCTGAGTTCTATTGTTGTGACGTCCTGGGTGTGGTGCTGTAATCTCCTGGGTCGTTGTCTGTGCTGCAACCTCCTGATGTTTTGTGTTGTGATCTCCTGAGTTCTGTGATGTAGTATCCTGGGTGGAAGGCTGTGATGTGGCATTCTGGGCCTTGGTTTGGCTCCGAGTTTGAGGTCTGGCTATGTGTTTATAGCATGTGTCAGTTTGCTTAGTTTGGGGTTGGAGGGGGTGTAGCAGCTGGTGTTGCAGCCATGGTCTGGTTTCTGGATGGTGGTTGCCTTTCATCTGTGGCGTGGGCTTGGGTTTGAGTCTGGTGAAGGAGATTGGTGGTGGCATCATATGTTATTTTGGGTCCGGTGTTGGTTTTTGTGGCTGGGGCTCGTTTGTTGATTAGGGCTAATTTCCAGATGTCTGGTAGGCGGGAAGTATCATCCCGTTTATTCATGTTGTGGGGTGTTTCTCTATTTCGATGGCTTCCTAATTATTCTCTTGTTGAAGTGTTCAGTATTGAGATAAGTTTGGATCCCTCAAAATCAATTTCATGTCCTGTGGCTTTAAGGTGCTGGAAAAGGGAGGAAGTTTTTCTTCTTTTCTGACTGCGTTCTTGTGTTCTTATGCGTGCATTTATTCTCCTGTTGGTTTGTCCAATGTATGTGGCTGGGCAAATTTTGCATGGTATTTTATAAACTCCTTGGTTTTCTAGCTGGATCTTGTCTTTGGGTTTCTTAAGATGTTGGCTATTTTTTGGTCAGTGCCAAAGGCTGTCCTGATATTGTGTTTGTGGAGAATTTTGCTGATTTTATCTGTGGTGCCTTTGATGTAAGGGAGGAGGGCGATGCCATTGTCCTGTTCTGTGTCTTGGTTTTGGGGGGAGTCTCCCTTCGGATTAGGTTGGTGATTGTGCTTCTTTGGAATCCATTGGACATTAATACGTTAGTGAGGGTGTGTAATTCTGTTCTCAAGTGGTCTTTGTCAGCTAGGCGTTTGGTTCTGGAGATGAGGGTCTGGCTACGGAGTTGATCTGTGCAGGGTGGTGATGGGATTGTGCATTTAAGTAGCGGTTAGTGTGTGTCTTTTTCTGGTAGATGGTGTGTCCTAGGGAGCCGTTGGGTTTTTTGTAAATTAGGACGTCCAGGAACGGAAGTTGATTGTTGGTTTCTGTTTCCATGGTAAATTGTATTTTGGGGTGTAGGCTGTTGAGATGTGTGAGGAAGTTGTCCAGTTTTTCTTTCCCGTGTGGCCAAATTACGAAAGTGTCATCTACATATCTAAGCCAGAGTTTGGGTTTGTATTCGGATTTGTCTAGAGCATTGGTTTCAAAATGTTCCATGTATAGGTTAGCGATGACGGGTGAGAGGGGTGTTCCCATAGGTGCTCCTTCTATCTGTTTATATCTTTGTCCATTGTTTCTAGAAAACCAAGGAGTTTATAAAATACCATGCAAAATTTGCCCAGCCACATACATTGGACAAACCAACAGGAGAATAAATGCACGCATCGCAGAACACAAGAACGCAGTCAGAAAAGAAGAAAAAACTTCCTCCCTTTTCCAGCACCTTAAAGCCACAGGACATGAAATTGATTTTGAGGGATCCAAACTTATCTCCAATACTGAACACTTCAACAAGAGATAATTAGGAAGCCATCGAAATAGAGAAACACCCCACAACATGAATAACGGGATGATACTTCCTGCCTACCAGACATCTGGAAATTAGCCCTAATCAACAAACGAGTCCCAGCCACAAAACCAACACCGGACCCAAATAACATATGATGCCACCACCAATCTCCTTCACCAGACTCAAACCCAAGCCCACGCCACAGATGAAAGGCAACCACCATCCAGAAACCAGACCATGGCTGCAACACCAGCTGCTACACCCCCTCCAACCCCCAAACTAAGCAAACTGACACATGCTATAAACACATAGCCAGACCTCAAACTCGAGCCAAACCAAGGCCCAGAATGCCACATCACAGCCTTCCACCCAGGATACTACATCACAGAACTCAGGAGATCACAACACAAAACATCAGGAGGTTGCAGCACAGACAACGACCCAGGAGATTACAGCACCACACCCAGGACGTCACAACAATAGAACTCAGAAGGTCATCACTCAGCCCATTACCCAGGTCGTTACAACACAAAAGGCTGAGAGACACACAGCCAGCACCTCAGCCACACAGGGTCTCAGGAAAAAGCCATCCAATCTGCATACATCAACTCCACAAACCAATCAAGAAGTAACAACACAGCCAACTCTAGAGTTTAAAAGGGAAAAACAGCCACGATCACACACTTCTCCCAGGAGAACGAAGCTGAAGACACCAGCCTGAAGATGACGGATGAGATTTCGTCGAAACGTTGCCAAGGTATTCTTAATCTTACACGGGACAAGACCCGAATACACCAAGACCTACATATATATATATATATATATATATATCTCCTTAAAATAACCCCAAATTTCCTTCTGTATCCATTATGACTTTACTATTCCTTTTGTCTGTATATAAATGCAATATGTACTGATAGTCCTTGAGTTATAACCATTCATCCAATAACTGTTAGAAGTTACAATGGTGCTGAATGTTCAATGGTTACAGTTGGTTCTTGGAGATATAGCTGTCTAAGCATTTGCACCATCATGATCATATTTATTTATTTATTTATTTGATTGGATTTTTATGCCATCCCATCTCCGAGAGGACTCGGGGCGGCTTACATGCAATGTATAAAAACATATTTATCAAATTCTCAATCCAATTATAAAATCAATTAAAATACCCTTAAATTAAAATTCCCAACCCTGCTCAGTCCAGGCCAGCCTGTACAAACAGCCAAGTCTTGAGATCACGGCGGAAAGGAGCGCAGGTCCGGGGTCAAACGCAGCTCTAGAGGTAGCTGATTCCAAAGGGTGGGCACCTCCACAGAGAAGGCCCTCCCCTGGGGGACCGCCAACCGACATAGTCTGGCCGACGGCACCCCAGGAGGGCCTGCCTATGGGAGCGTACCGGGCGATTGGACCTCGATGCTGGTAGGAGGCGCTCCTGCAAGTACCCTGGACCCAAGCCATGCAGGGCTTTATAGGTTAATACCAGCACCTTGAATCTTACACGGAGGGCAACCGGCAACCAATGAAGGTCACGCAGGAGGGGTGTCACATGGGAGAATTGGGCCGCTCCCATCACTGCCCGCGCGGCCGCATTTTGTACCAGTTGAAGCCTCCGTATAGTCCTCAAGGACAGCCCCAGGTAGAGAGCATTGCAGTAGTCAAGACGGGAGGCAACAAGCGCATGAGTGACCATGAGGGAATCTCGGTCCAAGTAGAGCAACTGGTGCACCAGGCGAACCTGGGCAAAAGCCCTCCTGGTGACGGCTCCCACCTGCTCCTCCATACTGAGCTGTTCGTCCAGGAGGACACCTAAGTTGTGCGCCTTATCCACAGGGGCAACACCTCTCCCCTATGGTCAAAGATGGAATATCTTGAACCCGAGATGCCGGTCTGCACTCAGTCTTGTCAGGGTTGAGCTGGAGCCTGTTCCTCCCATCCAGATCCGCAGCCTCCAGGCATCGTGAAAGCACGGGAGGGCATCACTGAGGTGGTCTGGGGTAGATGTAAATCTGGGTATCATCAGCATATTGATGATACCTCACCTAAACCACGGATGATCTCACCCAGCAGCTTCATGTAGATGTTGAACAGGAGGGAGAAAGCACCCACCCTGGGGAACCCCACAAGTGAGGGTCCTCGGGCTGATCTCTGCCCTCAACACCACTGCGCGCCGAGAGGAAGGAGGAGAACCACTGTAAAACAGTGCCTCCCACTCCCAACTCTCAAAGACACCGCAATAAGATACCATGGTCGATGGTATCAAAAGACGCTGAGAGATCTAATAGGACTAGGACAGAGGAATGTCCCCTGTCCCGAGCCCTCCAGAGATCATTGATCAGCGCGACCAATGCCGTCTCTGTGCTATAGCCAGGCCTGAAGCCCGATTGAAACGGATCTAGGTACTCGGTTTCTTCCAGGAAAGCCAGAAACTGTTGTGCCACCACGCTCTCAACAACCTTTGCTAAAAAGTGAAGGTTGGAGACTGGACGGAAGTTGTTTAAATTGGCTGGGTCCAAGGCAGGCTTCTTAAGAAGGGGTCTCACCACCGCCTCTTTCAAGGTGGCAGGGAAAAACCCCTCCCGCAGTGAAGCGTTGGTAACTGCCTGGAGCCAGCCACATGTGTCCTCACAGGCAGCATAAACTAACCAGGAGGGACATGGGTCCAATAAACACGTGGAGGCACACAACGCGATAATCCTGTCCACTGTATCTGAGGATACAGGGTCAAACTCCTCCCAGATGACATCGACAAGACTCGCCATTGATTCCATTCGACTCAAGCCAGTTGGTGTCCAACCCGTCCGATCCGAGCGATCTCTCCAACAGATGTTGACTAAACTCTTCGGCATGTCCCTGCAAAGGGTCCAACCCCACCTACCGATTAAGGAGGGGCTGACCCTGAACAGGGCGGCCGGCGATTATGCGGATGCACGAGAGTGGCAAAGTAAGATCTCCTCGCCACTCTCATCGCTTCCAGGTAGGTCCTCAAAAAGGACCTCAACTGGGCTCGGTCAGATTCAGACCGGGAGGACCTCCAACTGCTCTCTAGGCCCCTCCTCCGACACTTCATTTCCCGTAGCTCCGTGGTAAACCAGGGGGCCAACCGGGATCTGCATCGGGTTAGGGGCCGCAGGGGGACAATCCAGTCGAGAGCCCCAGAGGCCGCCCGTTGCCAGGCTTCCGCTAGGGTCTCAGCCGAGTCATGGGCCAGGGAGGCAGGTAATGGCCCAAGCGCCATCTGGAACCGCTCAGGGTCCCATCAGGCGCCTGGCGCGGAACCACCTCGTCGGTTCCGCCTCCCAGCGGTGGGGAGTGGGATATTGGAAGACCAGCCGAAGGAGATAATGGTCTGTCCATGACAGGGGGCGAATAGTTGGCGCTCCCCCCCAAACCACTACACCACTGTCCCGAGATAAAAACCAGGGCTAGAGTGTGACCTCCCTCATGGGTCGGGCCTTGTATAATCTGGGTCAGGGAGGCCATGAACTCCCGAGCCATCCCCAATCCCTCCCCCAGGGAGGGCAAATTGAAGTCCCCCAGGACCACAAGCCTGGGGAACTCCAACGCCACCCCTGAGAGGAGGTCGAGCAGCTCGGGCAGGGCCATTGCCACGCAGCTGGGAGATAGGTACACCAGCAACAGGCCCCACTGACCTCCTGGGCCCCACTCCATGAGGAGGAGCTCACATCCGCCTATCTGTGGGACAGCGATCTCCGTCGGACATAAGGTCTCCCTGATGACAACAGTTACTCCCCCACCCCTACCCCGGGCCCTGGGCTGGTGTAGCACCCGGAAACCTGGCGGGCACAAGTCCACCAGCGGGACACCTCCCTCCGGTCCCAGCCAGGTCTCCGTGATGCAAGCCAGGTCCGCAGCCTCCTCCCCAATCAAGTCATTGAGGAGGGGAGCTTTATTAACCACGGACCTGGCGTTCACATAAACCAGCCCGAGCCCGGGTACCTGATCTCCCGGGCCCCCAGGGGAACAGGCAGGTACATGGGGGTTGGAGCGCGCCACCGCTTGCAAATAGTGGGGGCACACTCCCATTGCATGATATGGCCCCCGACCTCTTCGCCTCCCACCACGTCCAATCACCACCGATATCCCAAACCCCACCCCATCCCCCAGAGCCTCCGGGCCCCTGAACCCCGCCCCCCCTCCCACCACGATCCATTTCTGGCCCGGACGGAGCCAGGGAATGACTAGGCAGAACCCCTCCAGTTTTCTGCTCAAGTCTATCACCCTTCCTCCTCCCTAACCCCTTTAAATAATAAAAAGTTATAAAATTTAAAAGTGCCCCTTTAAAACCCTTAACCTTAGAAAAATTAAAACCCTCCTTCTGGCAGTGCCAGAAGATAATTTCATTCTGGGCATTTGGATATCCATTTGTACATATGACCAGTTCTGCATCACATGATTGCCATTTGTCAACTTCTTTGCTGTTTTCCCCAGAAAGATAATGGGAAAACCAATAGGGAAAGTTGCTAGGCTGACAACATGTAAAAATTTCATTTTCAGTTAACAGTGTGTTGTCTGGGTACATATAGTTTTAGAAAATAATGAAGTGTTTACAACAATGTTCATCACAATGGTATTCTATAATAATAACAATAAAATTTGCTTATTCATTTTAACAAATCACCCTTACATCATTAATCCTCTTCTTATATTTCCATGTTTCTAACTTCTGTTTTTATTAACCATTGATAAAATAAATCCCATGTCAAAAATTCATTTTCTTTCTTTTCCTTAATTATAAGTGTTAATCTATTCATCTCTGCACATTCTAGTATTTTTTTAATCACATTTTCATCTGTAGGGATACATACCTGGTTGGAAATGCTAAAACAACATATAGATTTAAAACCAGAACTATTTTGGTTGGGCATTTTATCGGATAAATATAACAAGAGGAACACATATTTGATTATTTATTAACTGCAGCTAGAATTGTATTTGCACAACAATAGAAAAGTGAAGAGATCCCTACCTTACACCCTTCTTAAACACATGCAGGGCTCTCATGAACCCCTGCGTACCATACCTGACCTGCTTAATGTCCCTTGTCTATCTTATGCAAACCCCCCGCCAAACTTCTGAATCACCTCTTTATGCATCACTGTGCACCCTCCCTGATCTGCATGGCACCTCTTATGCATCTACATGCATTCTTCCTGACCTCCTCCACATCGCCTCACTCTTCCTTACCTAGCGGCAGCTACTTGCCTGCTTGGCTGGAATCTGCAACTTTATCAGGCTTCACCACTGACTGATTGTGGAAAGCCAGCAAGAAGTTGCCTTGCTCAATTATGAATGTAAGTTGATGACTATCTGTAAAACTGCATAATATCTTGCCTGATTTAGCGATAGGATATTCATTTGAAACTAAAAGTTACATATACTCTTGTATTTCCAAATGGTAGAT
Organism: Naja naja; assembly: GCA_009733165.1. Lineage (NCBI taxonomy): Eukaryota > Metazoa > Chordata > Lepidosauria > Squamata > Elapidae > Naja > Naja naja. The sequence goes on along the minus strand of CM019155.1, from coordinate 55,265,488 downwards.
TGGGGCTTAGTTTTTTTCTGTTGTTAATATTTTCCTTGTGAGGGGCAGTTTGGTATAGTGGTTAAGGCATCAGGCCAGAAACTGGAAGACCATGAATTCCACCTTCATCATCAAGCCAGATGGGTAACCTTGGACTAGTTACTTTTTCTCAGTTCTAGGAAAGAGGCAATGTGAAATCACTCCTTAAAAACTTTTGTCAGGAAACCTACAGGGATTTATCCAGGCAGTATCTGAGAATCAGACATGATTAAACAGGAAAAAAAATCCCTCAGAATGTTATTGTGGAAATAATTGCATAATTAAAAATCATCGGGGTAATTCAGATATTCTCCAATCTGGTGTCCTTCATGCTGGCTGAGTATTATAGGAGTTTCAGCTTAAGATAACTGGAATGCACCAGGTTGGTGAAATTGCTGTAAATGATTAATGTCTAGTTTGTTTGTTTGTTTTATTCCATTTGTATACCATTTAACTGATTACAGAATTACATAAAGTTGTAAAATATAGTAATGGATAAATTATGCATAAAATGGATAATTATTTTGAAATGTCAGTGTAATTATGTTTATATATTGATAGTAGCATTATTTATTTAGAAAATTTATATGTTGTCACACACTTATTGAGCTGTGTGGCTTATATAAAAATAGTATCCATTTATATATTTTTATCAAGCTCTTGCAGATCAAATATCTGACCAAACATAATGATCATCAAAAATAAGATTAGTAAAGCTCTTTAGATGAAAATCTATTGCTATCAATCTTGGTACAAGTTCTGCTGAATTCATGAGACAGAATTTGTATCAAGTATTCTCAATAGAAATCAGATCTTTATAAAAATCTCAGACTTAGCATTATGATTAACAATAAAAGTTTAGTCTTCAGTTTTGATTTGCATTGTCTTTTAAAGCAAGTATAGAAACAATATAAATGCATTCATTTAAATACAACCTTGTTCTGTGCATTTCATAGGATTTCGAGCAGTGAGTTTTACTTTGCGTACCAGAGACTTGTTAAGTACAGTGTTAGATATCTTGAACTCCTGCAGTTTATCTACGGATCATGTCCAAAGCTTGAATGGCAGTGTAAATACTCAGTCTAAACAGGAAACCAAAAGAATGTTTCACAGGCCTATTAAATGGGACAAGACATACTACTCTTTTACTGGATTCAAGGATCCTGAGGAAGAACTGGAGCAAGCCCAAAGGATGGAAACCACCCTGAGGTAATAATATAAAAACATGTTCAGTTGACTGTATTTTTCGGACTATAAGATGCACCCCCCCCAAAGTGGGTAGAAATGTCTGTGCGTCTTATAGAGTGAATATTGCCGAAGTCCCGCCAACCCTCCAGCCCCCACCCTTTGGCCTCTGCCTCCCAGCAATTTGCCTCCTTGCAGCAAACAGCCTGGTCAGCTTCAGCACAGCCTGATTTAGCATGAGCAGCTGATTGGCAGTTGGATCAGCTTCCCAGAATACCACCAATCAGCTATTCCATGCTGCTGGGATCGCCACCACCCATTGGTGCCATCTATCACCGCCTCCATGCACCCCATTTTCGGCTTCTGTGTATCCCATTTTTGGCTTCTGCGTGCCCTATTTTTGGCCTCTATGTGTCCCATTTTTGGCCCATTCCAGGCGGCAGTGGCAATCCCTGCTGCTTGGAACAAGCCAAAAACGGGATGCGTGGAGGCTGAAAATGGGGCACACAGGGGTGGTGATAGGAGGCAGCGGCAAGGGGCAGCACTGGTGGAGTTCCCCACAGCCTGGAACATCTGATTGGTGGTATTCCGGGAGGTAGATCCAATCACCAATCAGCTGCTCGTGCTAAATGAAGCTGTGCTGAAGCTGACCAGGCTGTTTGCTGCAAGGAAGTAAATTGCTGGGAGGCAGAGACAGAGGCAGGTTGTTTTTTCCTTGTTTTCCTCCCCAAAAGCTAGGTGTGTCTTATAGTCTGGAGTGTCTTATAGTCCAAAAATACAGTATTCTGTTTGAGGCAGAGCTCTTTCCTAGCCAATGAGCCCATTGTCTTTCTTTAACCATGCACTTTTGTATTTTAAGCTTGATATCAAGAAGCTACAGGATTTCTGCCTAAAAAATGTCTTCACCTGCATCAAATAGTTTATATCTTCCAATTTTCACTGTGAATATTGACATGAAAGTGTTTGCTTTTTAGATTTAAATTTCTTAAAAATAAAATTATTAAACAGGAATGTGTTTTCATTTAACATCTCATGAATAGAGAAGAGTCTGTATGAGAAAACACTGTAAAGAAATACAATCCCTCTATATGCAGTAGGTGTAGATAGCATTAGAATCTTAAATGCATGTTTATAGCTAGAGAATTTTGGAGGGATGAGGAATGCTGACTTGCATGCACACAAAAAACTACTCCCAGTTCAATATTATATAAAATTAAACTATAGATAATTTTAAATTATGTATAAAATGGATTTTGTACTGGGTCTTAATTTTATAGTAGTTGCAGGTGAAACTCAAAAAATTAAAATATCGTGCAAAAGTTCATTTATTTCAATAATGCAACTTAAAAGATGAAACTAATATATGAGATAGACTCATTACATGCAAAGCAAGATAGTTCAAGCCGTGATTTGTCATAATTGTGATGATTATGGCTTACAGCTCATGAAAACCCCAAATCCACAATCTCAGAAAATTAGAATATTGTGAAAAGGTTCAATATTCTAGGCTCAAAGTGTCCCACTCTAATCAGCTAATTAAGCCATAACACCTGCAAAGGGTTCCTGAGCCTTTAAATGGTCTCTCAGTCTGATTCAGTAGGAATTACAATCATGGGAAAGACTGCTGACCTGACAGTTGTGCAGAAAACCATCATTGATACCCTCCATAAGGAGGGAAAGCCTCAAAAGGTAATTGCAAAAGAAGTTGGATGATCCCAAAGAGCTGTATCAAAGCACATTAATAGCACAAGCAGTAGGGATGACCACAGCCTGGATAGGATTGTCAGGAAAAGTCCATTCAAAAGTGTTGAGGACTTTGACAGGGAGTGGACTGAGGCTGGAGTCAGTGCATCAAGAGCCACCACACACAGATGGATCCTGGACATGGGCTTCAAATGCCATATTCCTCTTGTCAAGCTGCTCCTGAACAACAAACGTCAGAAGCGTCTTACCTGGGCTAAAGAAAAACAGACCTGGTCTGTTGCTCAGTGGTCCAAAGTCCTCTTTTCTAATGAGAGCAACTTTTGCATCTCATTTGGAAACCAAGGACCCAGAGTATGGAGGAAGAATGGAGAGGCACACACTGCAAGATGCTTGAAGTCCAGTGTGAAGTTTCCACAGTCTATGTTGATTTGGGGAGCCATGTCATCTGCTGGTGTTGGTCCACCGTTCTTCTTTAAGTCCAGGGTCAATGCAGCTGTCTACTAGGAGATTTTGGAGCACTTCATGCTTCCTTCCTCAGACGAGCTTTATGGGGATGCTGACTTCATTTTCTAGCAGGACTTGGCACCTGCCCACACTGCCAAAAGCACCAAAACCTGGTTCAATGACCGTGGGATTACTGTGCTTGATTGGTCAGCAAACTCGCCTGACCTGAACCCCATAGAGAATCTATGGGCCATTGCCAAGAGAAAGATGAGAGACATGAGACTGAACAATGCAGAAGAGCTGAAGGCCGCTATTGAAGCATCCTGGTCTTCCATAACACCTCAGCAGTGCCACAGGCTGATAGCTTCCATGCCACGCTGCATTGAGGCAGTAATTGCTGCAAAAGGGGCCCAAACCAAGTACTCAGTACATATGCATGCTTATACTTTTCAGAGGTCCGATATTGTTCTATGTACAATCCTTGTTTTATTGATCGCGTGTAATATTCTAATTTTCTGAGATTGTGGATTTGGGGTTTTCATGGGCTGTAAGCCATAATCATCACAATTATGGCAAATCACGGCTTGAACTATCTTGCTTTGCATGTAATGAGTCTATCTCATATATTAGTTTCACCTTTTAAGTTGCATTACTGAAATAAATGAACTTTTGCACGATATTCTAATTTTTCGAGTTTCACCTGTATATATTTTTAGTGCTAAAAAGCCATTAGATATTCTCCTGTTCTCTCATGGTTTTAACTTTTTAACTGAGAATAGCAGACTCCCAACAATAATGTTTTGTTTATCTATTGTGCTGCTAATTTTTAAATGCAGTGGTAATCTGTATTTGTTTCTTACCATCTCTTACCATGTAGCTCTTGGTTAGATAATAATGAAAAAAGTGCCATGAAGAAACTGAAGGACAGCTTACCACTCAGAAAAGAATTAGATCGTTTGAAAAATGAACTGTGTCAGCAGTTACAGCTCTCTGATATTAGGTAATACATTAACTTTTTGGAGAGAAACAAACTTTTCATACAAGTTTCAGGATAAATAGAAAAATAGACCTAAAATAAATTGGCCCTAGCAAATACATTTTAAATTATGCTAAAACATGTGCTGTATTGAAAAATAGTTTCTACTTTCAAAAAATGCACTATTTGTATCACAAGTGCTTTTCCAAGAAATAATTGCTTGCTCAGTTTTTCTATAATGTAGTGGATACATTTTTATATAAGGCTTATAATGCTCCAAGTATTGTAACTATTTTGTTTCTCTAATCTTTTTTATTTTATTTTATGTATTACATAAAGATTAATTATACAACATCTAATATTTTAGTAAAAAATATTAAAAGATAAGACTATTCTTGTCTATAAACTACCAATTCAATGATTTCTAAAGGAAGTTATTTCAAAAATGCGTTTTTTTTGTAATTAGCCTGTGACCAGGTTTTTCACAGGATTTGTGGAAATACATAATGCAAATGAACCTGTTTTATATTTTGAGGGATTTATTAAGAAAATTCATTAAGGTAAAAAAAAACCTCACTGGTAGAACATCTTACTATCAATCACCATCAATTTATGAGAAACCCTTTGCATTAAGTAAAAAAAAAATTCATGATGTATTTTCTTCTGAGAAGCATTTTCTGACTCTTACCAAACAACTGTCTTCAATCTTTGGTGAAATTGCACAAACCAATCAGCTTTTAGCACTACTCAGACCAATTTAGGTTGGCAATCTTCCATAAAGCTATAAATTTTCAACAGCCATTACTGTTGTCTTAGAACAACTTTGTCACTTTGAATGTACACTAATCGACATACATTGAAATGAAATGTCATTGCATACAGCTCTCAAAGGGTCACCACTTCCAATATACTCTACAGAAACATGACAAAATAAATAAATACTTAGTTATCTGCACCTCCAGATACTTAATATTGACCACTTCTACGCTGCACCCTTGATACTGAGTGGAGTATGATTGCCAGCTCCTTCTAAAATCTACAATGAGCTCCTTTATTTTATTAACATTTAGAACCAGGTTGCTTTTATTGCATCTGTCCACTAGAGCCTTCACCTCTTCCCTGTAAGCATCTTCATTGCCATCCTGGATAAGACATCTTACTATCACTGCTGTGTCATCCACATACTTCACAGAATTATTGATAGCAGATTTGTCAGAGCAGTCATAGGGCATCAAGGTGAACGGTAGCGGATTCAAGACACAAGCCCTGTATGGAACCTATAGTCAAGGAGATGGAGTTAGAAACAAACTGGGGTCTATCAATAAGGAAATCTAGATCTACTCTTAAATTCTGCCTGCCATTATACTTCTTCTATCAAAGTTCTAATTCTTTCCAGTCCTCTGTCCTTAACTTTTTAAGTAATTAATGTCAACCCAACAGTTCTTCCTTTTTCTGCAGGAACATTTTCAACAGAAATTTGTTCTATATTCAGCTTTTACTTACCTGGTCATGTAAAAAATGTATGACTGAGTGGGCAAGTACAGGAATAGCCAGCAGAAACCAACGCTGAAAAAATGTGTTTATATTTACATATATTGTTTTCCAAATACGATTTCTTTTTAAAAAATATCCTTTGTTATTATTTTTAACAAATGAAATTATTTTTAAACTGGGAAAATTTAGGCTGAATCATTAAATCCTTTTAGTACCTATGAGCAATTAGTATTTTTAATTAGTATTTTTATTTTACTGAGAAGACAACTTCAATTGAGAATTATTACAAGAGAAGGCTTGGGTGCCCTTATTATATATCTGTCAGTATTAGACAAAATCAGATTGGTCCATTTCTTCCTATTTCCCATCTATCACTATGTAAACATTTAAGTATGATGCATTTTCTTGCATTGATGCACTTACTAAAAACCTCCTGTCTTTAATAACAAAATGTTTTTAGCCAAATCTTAGATACTCAAGTTTACCTTCAAATAAGACCCGTTTAGAGTTAGGGTTTGTCACCCTAACCCAGTCTTATTTTCTTTTGGCTCCAAAATAAAGCACTTCAGGGGATATCTTATTTCTTTTGAGTGCCGCCACTGCAAGGCAGAGCATGGAACTGTCCCACACGCCCTGCACCAGCTTTCCTCAGGACCCCTGCAGCCAGGCCATCCACACCCTGACACCTGCCTTGTCACTGGCGCAGCACCAGAGTAGGAGGCCAAATGATGTGTTGATGCCACAGCCATGAGGCAAGGCAGTTGTCGGGGCATGGATGGCCCAGCTGCGGGGACCCTGAGGTAAGCCAGTGTAGAGCATATGGAGCAGCTCCACCCCACTGCCTCGCTTCATGTCTGCGGCACTGGTGCATCTTCAAGCCTCCTGCTCCGGCATCATGCCAGAAGAAGTGAGTCAGCTGCCATGTGGACTCCTGCTGCACATGACTGCTTGTGCTGCCACCACAAGGCAGTTGTCGGGTGTGGATGGCCTGGCTGTGGGGGCCCTGAAGTAAGCTGATGTGCGTGTAGAGTAGCTCCACCCTCCCTCACCTCATCTCGTGTCTATCTGCAAGTAGAATGGGTAGCCGGGTGGCTGTGCAGGCGCTTAGGTAGGGCTTATTTTAGTGGTAGGGCTTATATTGGTTATGTATGCATAAACCATGCTAGGGCTTATTTTTGGGGGAATGCGGTTGTGTAAGTTATTACTGATGCAGAAGGTTGTAGCTATAGTCTTAATTTCATTGTTACTATTTAAATAGAAGAAAACTGTTCCTAAACAATCATTTAAATAATATTATGAAATTGGAATTATTTACATTGCAGTAACATTTAAAGTACTGTTTTTTCAATCAACTATCAATATTATGTATGGCTGTAAAATTTTGAAAATACAAATTTGAATTGCTTTTTTAGATGGCAGAGGAGTTGGGGTATTGCTCATCGATGTAGCCAGTTACATAGCCTAAGTCGCTTAGCACATCAGAGTCCAGAAGCACCTAAGAATGCTAAAGGTACATTTTCATATTGCAGTTTTCTTTAATTGTAATTTCATCAACAAAAAGAATTCAGAACATTAAGCTTAATACAAAACTTATTAACACAGACCTAGTAAAGCTACCTGCTTTTCTTCAAGATAGAAATTAGAGTAATATATTTGTTCTAAAGAAACTCACTTTATACACCTATAAGCAGAGTTTTCCTCGTCAGTTTATCTTGAATTCCAATAACTAAGAATATTTACCTTTCCTTACTATAGTCTTAACCTGTTTGTCTAACTTAGAACACTTCCACATGGCACCATTTGTACTTTCTATTTCCACTAATTCCTCATCAGTGTTAATTGTTTTTATCTTTTGCTAACTTTCAAACTTTGGAAATAGACAGAGAACACCATGAGCTAATTAGTTTTCTTCTAGTTAACCAACAGAGTACAAAAATAATTTAATTCAATACCCTAATTCTTGGAATAATGGCAGCTCCTAGAATTTAAAAAAATATCTTTGCTCCTGCTTCACAGAGAAAGAGAATTGAAATACTATTCTGTCTTCCCACCAGCCCATATTATATTTATATGTGCTGTACACTTTTGACCCATTTTGGAAAAAAAAATCTCAGCCTATTCAAGAAAGTTTCATTCTCTCGCATACTTGTTTCTTTTCTGTGAAATGACAATTCCAATTTCTACTATGATTTCTCTTTCCAACAGGACAAACAGTGATATTTACAGACCGCTCAGGAATGAATGCAACAGGCTATGTTATGCTAGGAACAATGGACGTTCATCACCACTGGACCAAAGTAGGATTTTTTTAGTACTTTGGTACTTTGGGCCTGCCTGCCTGCCTGCCTGCCTGCCTGCCTGCCTGCCTGCCTATCTATCTATCTATCTATCTATCTATCTATCTATCTATCATCTTATTTATTACCTGAGATTGTATTCATTATACACTGTAGGTGGCTTTTATCCACCACAATAACAAACAAAAATAGTCACAGTCATATAATCATTAAAACATAATCTCATCTCTAAACAATCATTTCCCATTTGATAATTGTTCCATTCAATGGTGTTCCCTGCACAGAATGCTTTCTGAAATATTTGTTTATTTATAGAAAGGAAGAAAAATCAGACCAAGTAGATGCAAACCTTGTCATTTAGAAATCTTAATGATAGTTTGATAAATCAGCATCTATATTTACCATTTAATATGTAAAAAAAATTAATTTGTTTGAAATTAGTTTCAGTGTGTCTCTTAACCCTGGTAAAGGGGACAATGTTGGGATGCATTTATTCTCTGATTGGCTTCTGAACTCTTCCCTTGCTTCAAATAAAAGCTGACATATGCATCAGCACTTTAGTTAATTGCAAGTATGACTTTTCATGTTTCTGCACATTAATGTTATTTGGGGCACAAATAATATAAGTACTAAAATAGCAAGTAGGGTATTGTATATAGTAATACTAGTGTCTCCTGTGTATACTATTTCTTTTAAAAAATTACATCAGCTTTTTCCAACAAGTTGCCAATAGGTTGAAATTTGTGAAAATTGTACAGTGAAAATTGTACAGCAAATTCTGGGCAAATTGTGTTGAATAATATAACAATGTGCATTATAGTAACAACTGAAAACTGGTGTGTATCTTTTTAAAAATTAGCTTAATGCTTACGTATTTTCTAAAATTGCTTAGTTTGGAGAATTGGAGGAGTGTTTAACCCTATCATGAACTTTTAAGAAAATCTTTCATTTTGTGCAGATTTTTGAGAGGTTGCCAAGTTACTCTACACTGCAAAAAAAAGTGCTGTTTCTAGAGGAGCGCATTAGCGAACTTTTGGGAGGCATACAAATAACTTATGTTGAAGAGCTTCAGCCAATGTTGACAATTGAAGAGTATTACTCTATTCTTGACAACTTTTATGATCAAGTGCATAATAAGAGACTTCCATTTCACCCTAATAGTCTGCGTGGATTGCAGATGATTCTAGAAAGGTGTGTATCTAAAAAAATAGATATTGTTTCCTAAGTTTATCTTTAATGATAGTTATGTTGTAGTCAGTTGATTTTTCTGAAATACTTATTTTGACTAAGCTTGGAGGGAAATGGAGGGAAAGTGCTTGAACATAAGGAAATTTATTTTCTGCTGTTGGATATAGTTGCTGAAAAGGAGACCTGTGCAGGAAGCCACCTAATTTACTTCAAGGGCTGAATCTCATGCTTTGAGAATGGTCCAGTCTCCCCAGGCTGCTGTAGGGGTAATGTGTTCTAATTTATTTCCAATCCTGAAGCATAATTTATGGAAAAACAACAATAACAATGTTCTGTTTTCATTAAGATTGCCACAAATTATTTGTTAAAAATCATGCTTAGTCATCTATTTTTCTTTTCTCCAATTGATGTAGTTGCACCCTGACTCTTGGTGACAAGTCCCTGCAGTTCCCTTGATAATTTTTTTGAAAATGACTTTTTCCTAGGGTCTCCTAGTACCTAGGGATTAAAAACACATAGTCAAAGTCACCTGGCTGATTTATATGATTAACATGGGATTAGAATGTACTATAATCTCTCAGATTCTAATCCAGCATCTTTAACACTATACCAAACTCTTTGACTGCCTGCATTATAGTCCTGTGGCTCAGTTCTGTAAAGTGGGCATGTACTGGTTATTTGCGCAAGGAGAAACCATTTCAATCCAAATCACATTCTTGAATTTCTTGCCATTCCTTTTGACAGTAGCAATTTCAGTATCTCCCTAACTCTCCCCTCAAGAAAACCTTTTCTTGAATCTGACATCATGTTATAGATACATCGTGCTACACAGTTCAGGCAGTAACCACGTGGGCATAATTCCTCTCCCTATGCAAAATATATTTTTATTTAAATTATCAGGATATCTTGATATTTTATGTAATAACAGATTTTTTCAAGATTGGACTACCTTTTATTAATTGTTGACAAATTAAAAATTCCTGGCTTGTCTTATTTTTGTTTTTGTATCTAAACTTTACTACTTGCTTCCAAAGTGTTTCTAGAATTTCCAGTATCATTAATAGACCTTTCATTTTCCTATTAATACTCAGTGACGTCAGGTGGCAGAGCAGTCTCTTTCTTTGCCTCACATGATCTTGTCACCTATCCTTCATGCTGTGATTGTGGTTACTGATTGTGGTATGATTACAAAGATCTCTCTGAATAAAGACAGACCTTCGATCACTGACCAATTGTTCTTCTTTCTTCCCTTCCCAACATATCATTTTACATAAGCAGCAAAGTTTTTGTTCTGTTTGATGTAACTATTTGCAGTAAAATGAAGCTTCAGAACTTAACATCAGTACAAACGTAATGGAGTTTTGAATCAGGACAAGGTTGGTTAATATCATATCTTACACCCTCTTTAAATGGGAGCCTAATCATGGTATAGCTCCACTGGAAAATATTCCTGCGTCATCTATTACAGTGTTTAATGTGAAATGCTATATTATAATTGGAAGGAAATTTCTTTCCTAATTTTTTTCTCTTTTTCTCTCTCATTCTCACTTTCTGTCTCACACACACAACACATAGCTGCATGCATGCACATACTGTTACTTCAGAGCTATGCTAATCTAACTGATACTGTACATTCATTTGAAATAAGAGGAGACCCCTGCTGTTATTCCCATTTTACATAAAACTTTATTTAATGCTTTTTAATTCATGAATAAGGTCAGTCTTAATCTGGAACATCATATTTGTCACCCAGTTCATTACATCTGTTTCCATTGCTTCATTTCCTACAAATGCATATCCATTATATTATTTCAGTTTAATTCTTATGTTGGTTCTTTGCTTCAGAAGACTTATGTGCATATCAAAATATTTTTAAAGTGATATATTTTGGAAAATACTTAAATAGCAAGAAGTTATAAAAGGAATATTTACCATATGATCCACAGAAATTAATTTAAGCCAACTTTCCCATTTTCACAAAGAAATCCCTATTTTGCAGGACAAATGAATTGTATGTTAGCAGGCAGTTTTGTAGTTGAGGACAAATAGACTATTTAATGTTACTAACAAGTTTGGAGACATAATGTTAAAGGCATGGCTAAACCATAAGATAAATTTTGAAAGGCATGTATGTGTTGAAAATTGGCAGAATTCTAGTTATAATTAGGCTTTAGGAAATTCCTATTAATTTTTGGGGTATCACGAAACTATTATTATGGATGGGATATCTGTGACGATGGTTCACTTGGCTTTGAGGCACATTGTCAGAATATTAGAAACTTGAAGCTTTTTAAATAATAAGTGTGTATGTTTCAGTTCTTTTCTATATTTGTTTAGATTATTTATCAGATTACAGTAAAATGTATCTAATGAATGTCACTGGCTAATCAGTCTGCATTTGTGACTGAATTTAGAAAAAGTCTTCAATAAATAAAGCTACATATTTCTTTATAAGCATTTCTATTGCAGAGCTTCTGAAAAAGGATAATTTCAAAATATTCTGGCATTTTATGTGTTGAACAATTATTTTAATTAAAGTCTTTCCTGCTTCAGATCTTTCCTTAAAAATAGAGCAATAAAAAAGCAGTCACTTAAAATGAAGGAAGAACAAGCTACAAATAAAAATTATTATAAATCATTTTAAAATAATGCATTTTCAGCTTCTCTCTTGTACAACACTCTTCAAATCACATTCCATAGACTGGAGTAGCTAGCAATACAAAAACTTTTCCTTGAGTTCTCCATGTTCCACATGATCTCCAGGGAGGAATTGAGGGGGCCCTGAATTTTAAATCAGGCATAAAATTTTCCTAGCATAATTATTTTCTCTTATTCCAGAAATAAACTGGTAGAAGATGTTAGGGTTACAGAATTATAGAAACATACAATTTTCTGCATGTCCTAAAATACGCATGATATGAAATGAACCTCCATCCTTCACTTTATAATCTTCTAGTATGCAAAGCAGACTTGAAACTCAGAAAGATCAAATGATAAATATAAAAGGCTGCTAATTATGAATTCAAAGCTGCAAAAGTACTAGGGATATAACTTGTTTAATATTTTTAATTGGGTGGAAATTATATTGCGGTATTATGTTAAATCATTGCATATTCCCAAATTTCTAAAGCTTATTTTCTTTTCAATTAATCTTTTTTGATATGAACATTACATAATTTTGGCTACAAATAGCAAGATCAACTTCTTTGTTATATCGTTTATGCAGTGACAGATATGCACCAAGTCTTCATGAACTCGGTCACTTCATCATCCCGGTAGTGTGTGATCTAGTAACTCTTCAGTGGTTTATCATGGACAAAACTCAACAAGCAAGAGAAAAACTGAAAAGAAAGGAAGAGTAAGTATTACTCAAAACACACATTCCAGTCTGTATTTGATAACTTGAGAGGTTCCAAGGCAACACTCCACAGCATGTGTAAATAAAAATGAACATTACTCTACAAGATTCTCTTGCACCCAGAAGTTTCTTATGCTCTTGAGTCTTAATTTATAGTGTACATATATGTATATTTAAATGTATGTACTTATTATGTAGATACACATATATAAATCAGATTTTAAGGGAATAATAAACTTGAGGTGTAGTAATTGAAATCAGTATTAGCCAGATGTTAAGCAAACTTCTCAAATTAATTATAAAATTGAATTTCAATTGGCAAAAAATGTGGAATAGGGGACACTTGAGAAAGTACTTGAGAAGATAATTGAGAAATGCTTCAACTGCTATATATTTTCATATTTCTTTAAACTCACCTTCGAAAGAATGTTGCAGTTATCTGCAATTTGAGGAAGGGAAGATTTTTTTAGTAATTCCAAAAATGCAGTCTTTTTAAAGCCAAGAACTGATTTGGTATCTTCCTTTGTGTTTTATAATATTATTAAGGTGTGCATGGGATGCTCATAATTTCAGGTCCATACTACTAGAAAAGAAGCTGATCAAGGCTGCCATAGAGAAATTTTGTCTTCAACAGCTATATAAAGAACCCAGTGTTTCCAGTGCACAAATGATTCATTCATGCAGCAATCTACTGGAAGAATCATTGCCATATTTGCAAGGTATGCATCTCTGCATTTCCCACTTCTTTTCTGTTCTGCAAGATGGAGACCTCTGTATCCCTTGGAACTGGAAAAACTGAGAGTAAATGGTGCTATACTCAATGTAAAAGAGAACAAATGTTATTTATGCATTGGTTTAAACAACCAGCATCACTCTCCGGACTCTGTTCGCTCTCATAGGAGGGGCCTCCTTGGGGTGCCGTCAGTCAGATATTGTAGGCTGGCGGTCCCCAGGGCTAGGGCCTTCTCTGTGGGAGCACCTGCCCTTGGAATCAGCTCCCGTCGATCTCCGCTTGGCCCCTGACCTCCGCTCCTTCCTCGGGACCTGAAGACTTGGTTGTTCCAGCGGGCCGGCCTTGAATGACCCGGGGCTTTTATTCTATCTTAACTTTATTTGGCTTGTTTACTTGTTTAATTTTGTTTTATTGTAAATTTTTCTTTGTTTTATGTTCACTCTGAGTCCTTAGGGAATAGGGCGCATACAAGTCGAATAAATAAATAAGTAAATAAATAAATAAATAAATAAATAAATAAATAAATAAATAAATAAATTGAATATTTTCCAAAGTAAATTATGAACAAAAATTCCATGCCAGTATTAGGAAACAAGGCATAGCATTTCTCTGGATTTTTCTGCTGTTCAGAAAATCGCAAAGTATTATGTCTATGCTTTTTTTTTTGCAAGATTCTATATATAAACGGGGGTGAATCACTCCATTAAGTTCATATGACTGGGTTTCAAGACTAATGAAACTATATAGTGGGAAATGAGGTACACAAACTTTGAATGTAATCCAAGAAGCACACAAATGTGAATCTTACATGTTAAAATTTGTAAATCCCCATGTAATATAGGAACATAAAGATTTCAGTATGCACAAGTTGTGTTTGGAGAAGCATTCTCAGAATGAAAGATGGTAATTGAAATTATTCTGTAGTGGAAATATTTTTGAAAATAAATATTTCTGCAGAATCCTAGTGGTAAATATTATTGATATACTGTATTTGCAGAATTATTGTACACCTTGTTTGACAAAGATTTTATAAAGGTCCATTGAAAAGTTTTGTCTGTTAGATCTTGCACTTTATATTTTTCATGTAAATAAAAGTAGTTCTGTATATGATCAATACTTTCTGAACATGAATTTTAAGCATTTCTGCTTTTGATTAAGATAGTAATATGTGCTTCTTTGTAGACACTTCAGTAGATATTATTTGGGACTTTTAGGTCAGTTTACCTCATGCCTTTACAGAGAATAGCCACTGAGGACCTATTAGCCTTGCTGCCATTCAGTCATATATTTTTCGTATCTGATCCAGGTTGATTAGGCTTGAGAAGCCTTCTGGGCAGCCCTGATATACTTTCATGCTAATTCATCAGTAATATAGATTAGACTATGTCCTTACAGAATCCATCTGCATATATGATCATTGGATGCTATGTAAAAGGTATTTAAAGAAAAATATTTTAGGACCCACTATGGCAGAGGAGAAACCAGTTTGTACTAATTAAGGTCTTTTCCTGCTAGGCATGGAAGCTAGTGAAGATGACCACCTTACATGGAAGTTCTCAGTGTTTGGGACTAGGATGGATTTATGGGAAGGAAAAAGCATTCTGAACACATTTTACAATCTTTAGATAGATCGCTCTTTTCCAGTTAAGTACTGTATCTTTCAGATACATTGAGCTACAATTAATATCCTGACAGAGGTTGATAGAAATTGTAGGCCGCTCAGTTTTGCACTAGGTTGGGAAAGGCTGACATATATGAATAATTCACAGCTGACACAATTATGGCCCTGCAGATTTTTGCATTCCAGCTCCCACCAACCTCTGTTACCCTAGCCAATGTACCAATGTACAAATACATTGGCTAGGGTAACGGAGGAATAAACATCTGCATTATCTAGAATCCACAGATTGCTCCTTCCTGGATAGTCATATGTATCAGATCAATAGCAACTTTGCCAATTTGATTTTTCTAGCATGAAAAGAGAACCAACAGCAATTGTTTGCTAAGAGATTGTGACATATTTATTCTTATCTGAGTTTATGTATGTCTTACCTGAAGAAGAGAGGCTTTGATAGTCTACATACAAATAGTATTTGAATAGGGCACATTGTTTTGAATATTATTGAACTAAAATGTTAAAGTTTTTAAAATTTTAACCTTCTCAATAAATTTCATAAAATGCACTTACAAGTTGTTGTTTTTTTTAAATTACATTTATATGCCGCCCTTCTCCGAAGACTCAGGGCAGCTTACAATTTCTGGGATACAACCCAATGTGCTCAGCAATAGCCTTCATTCCATTGTATATGCCTGCTTATTACTAAGCAGCATTTTTACAAGGTCAGCTAATTGCCCCCAACAATCTTGGGTCCTCAATTTACCTACCCCGAGAGGATGGAAGGCTGAGTCAACCTTGAGCCTGGTGGGATTCGAGCCTACAATAATTGTAGGCAGCTGGATCTTAAGAGCAGGCTTTTAACAGCCTGAGCTACCAAGGCTCTTTTTGTTTAAAATGGATGACTATCATGATGAAAACTCTGAATAAAGACGGAAGAAAGATGTTAGTATTAATTCCTACAAATGATGAAGCACTTTTGTCCTAAGTAAGGACTGTTGATCTTGCAGATTCTCAAAAAACAATCCTAAACTTCAGGAAGGATACATCTTTTACTGTTATCTGATGTTATAATCTGAGTCTTTACTGACCTGTGCCAAAATGTTTAAATGACTCATAATGAGATATCTGTGTGTTCTAAAAATAAAATGAGTCTTAAAATTATGAGTGAGTATGCTACTTTTTTATGGCTGAATTATTTTAGTAAAGGTAGATTATAAAAGTCTTTGTTGTGCAGTCTACAAACTCTGCTTGTTTCCTAGCAGAGGCTGAGTAACTATTTTGCTTGCAATGTTCCAGCTGGCAACAATAAAAATTGCAGAAAGAAAAAAGGGGATTTATTAGAAACTTTGTAAAACCATCATGGTTTTTTGGTTGCATTATGGCAAATGATAAATTCATGACAGCTTATCTCACAAAACATGCTGTGGTGTATTAGAACAGGAAAATAATAGTGTAGATTTCCATCTTCACAAGCCTCGAAAGCTGAAGACCAAATTGGTTTAAGGAGTCTGTTACGTTATTCCTGACCTTATCAGAAGAGGGCGAACTTTCCAAAAGAATCCTGGAAGAAATCCTAGATAGGGTAAGAATGCAAAGTAGGGACCTAGCTGGGAAAGATTTGATAGGTGGAGTCCAGTTCTCCTTTCTCTACTGTCTTGTCAAGTTTCTCGCTGCCTCATCTTCTGAAAATAAACCTTAAGGTATTGATACCAATAAATAATTTTTAGAGAACAAAATTACTGATAGTGCCATTTTCAGGGAGAGGAATTGTTAATTTTACATTTAACAGTATTTTTTAATTGTGTTCTTAGGATTGCAAAAATTTTAAAAAAGATAAATGTGTACTATTTAAATGCCTATCAATGTTTACTGAAATGATTTTATCTTACAGCTTCAGATTATTAGAGCTCAAAAGTCAAAATCTAATTTTTATGGTGTGTAGATTATATTATGTTGTAGCATTCCAGTCATTATGTTCATATGGAAAACAATTGTCTCAAATAGTCTTTTAGTGGTCTCAAAGCTAGAAGAGTCCATGCATAATGAAAAGCAAGGATGTGGTAAATAGATACCCTGCTGGTTTGGTGATTCTCAGCAAAGAAAATGGAAACTATTATTGGGAGATATTTCCTAGATAGCTTTTAGTAGAAAACTGAGTCTTAAATGCTCTCTAGGGAAAACAAAATTAGATAACAGATAATCAGAGTTGGAAGGGACCTTGTAGGTCATCTAGTCCAGCCCCCTGCCTAAGTGGGAGACCCTACACCATTTCTGACAAATGGCAGTCCAATCTCATCTTGAAAGTCTCAAGTGATGAAGCTCCCACAACTTCCGAAGGCAAGCTGTTCCATTGGTTGATTGTTCTCACTCTCAGAAAGTTTATCCTTATTTCCATGTTAAATCTCTCCTTGTTCAGTTTCCATCCATATTTCTTGTCTGGCCTACAGGTACTTTAGAAAATAGCTTGACCCCTTCCTCTCTGTGGCAGCCCCTCAAATATTGGAACACTGCTATCATGTCTCCTCTAGTCCTTCTCTTCACTAGACTAGCCATGCCCAGTTCCTGTAACCATTCTTCATGTTTTAGTCTCCAGTCCCTATCCTCTGTACTTTTTCTAGAGTCTCAACATCTTTTTCATAGTGTGGTGACCAAAACTGGATTCAGTACTCTAGGTGTGGTCTTACTAAGGCTTTATAGAGTGGTATTAGTATCTCACTTGATCTTGATTGTATCCCTCTGTTAATGCAATTTACGATTGCATTAGCTTTTTTAGCTGCTGCTGCACACCGCTGGCTCATATTTAGCTGGCTGTCCACTAAAACACCAAGATCCCTTTCACAGTTACTGCTATTGAGCCTGGTTTCACCCAGTCTGTATGTGTACTTTTGGTTTTTCTTGCCTAAGTGTAGAACTTTACTTTTCTCTACATTGAATTTCATTTTGTTAAATAGGGCCCAGTGTTCAAGTCTGTCAAGATCCATCTGGTTCTTGAGCCTATCTTCTTGGGTGTTAGCTATTCCTGCCAGCTTAGTATCATCTGCAAATTGCAAGTCTTTGTTCATACTGAGCCTTTGCTTTCCTGACTTTGTCTTTGCAGATTCTGGCTATCTGCTGATATTCTGCCTTAGTTGTATGCCCCTCTTTCCATTTTTTGTACTTGTCTTTTTTTTCTTTCAATTTGCCAGAGAGATCTTTGTGCAGCCATGCTGGTTTCTTCTTGGATTTCTTGCTTTACTTTCTCAGTGGTATTGTGCTAGTCTGAGCTTCTATGATCGTACTTTTCAGAGTTTCCCAAGATTCTTGAGTTTTCCCCTTTAGGATTTTTATCCATGGAATCTTTCCCAAGTTATCCCTCAGTTTATTAAAATCAGCTCTTTTAAAATCTAAGACTCTGGTGTCAATATGTTCTATTGCTTGTGTTTGTGTTATGTTGAATTCTAGTATGACATGGTCACTCTCACCCAAGGTTCCTGCATTTCAATTTCTTCTATCACCTCTTCTCTGTTTGTAAGAATTAAGTCCAGTATGGCTGTCCCTCTAGTTCCATCCTCTACCTTTTGGACAACAAAGTTGTCAGCTAGGTTGGTTAGGAACCTATTTGATTTCTCATTTGGTGCAGAATTAGTTTTCCAATTGTTATCAAAATAATTGAAATCCCCCATTACTATTGTGGTGTGTTTCCTGCATATGTTTGTTAGTTGGTTGGACATCTCTTTTTTCTGCTTGATATACACCTATGGCCATGTCATTCTATTTTTCTTTTATATCGACCCATATGCATTCTAGGAGATTTTCATCTTTGGTTTCATGCATTTCTGTAGCAATATAGTGGTCCTTTACATACAGTGCAGTTCCATCTCCTCTTTTATGCAGTCTGGTTTTTTTTGAACATTTTGTATCTTTCTACCAGTATGTTCCAATCATGGGTTTCATCCCATCAAGTTTCTGTTATTCCAACAATATATCTATTTTCATGTATTAGTTCGAGTTCACCCTGTTCCCCAGACTTTGTGCATTTGTATATAGGCACTTGAGATCTTTATGTCTGACACTGTGTTTACTGTCTACATAACCTGTTTTCTGCCTGACTGCCCCTACTTTCTTGCCACCTGTTTGATTTGTGCACATGGTATGGCACTCATTTATTAAATGCTTGGTTTTGCTTGACAGCAAGGTTGATAATCTTACCTGCACAAACATCTATGTTACATGCATTGGTAACCCTATTATTCTCCCTTGTAAGGCTGCAAGAGGTCAGGAGTGGGTGTTGCTCTTGTCCTAGCTGCTTGGACTGAGTCTGTCTAAAAGGCTTATTAGCCTAACTCCACCCATTCTGGGTAGCTCCTCCTAGCTTTTGACTCAGTCCTCAGCCAGGACTGACGCAAGTCACTTCCTCTCCTGCCTTTGGAAGTTTTTTTCTCCAAAGGCATCCTTACAAAGGAAAAAAGCCTCACTTTTGAATTTACGCAGTTCCACTTCTCAGCTGTTTTTCGGCCCTCTGCAGCGAAAAGGAGGCTGTTGCTCTACTGGATGGCCATTTTCAAGAGCAGGGGTTTCTGTCCTCTCTAGCAGAGCCGCAGGGCCATTTCAGAGCCTCCACGGCAAAGAAGGAGGCCGCGCTTCTCAGGAGCTGCCCTTGCCATCCAGGGGCCAGCAAAAGGCCAGGGAGTCCTAAGGAGGTGAAGCAGGCAGCCTCGTGGCCTGAAGTAGCCATTTTGGAGGACCTTGTGGTCGGGTGGCCATTTTGAAGAGTTCCTGGCCAGAGGCAGCCAGTTTGAAGAGGCTCAGCCTGCTCCTTCAATCACTCCTGCACCTTGCCAGCACTAGGCCAGTGGTTTCTCATCGTTGCTGGCCAGAAGACACCGAAGGGTAGGAGCTTTTTAATTCATTTTCATCCTGGCGGGGGATTGGTTCCCTTTCCCGAAGTAGACCAGGGCCTCCAGGATCCAGAATGGGTCTGGTCTATATTGGTTAGCCCTCCTAGGCCCAGGAGGGTATGAGTCCCAGTAGGAAGTGTTAAAACGCCCTACTGAAGATAGTATAGGGCTGAAGAAGAACGGTTGTTGGAGGTAGGGGATTGGAAGGAAGATTCCCCCTGAAGTTCATACATAAATCACTTTGTGTGTTTCTCCTCCTTGCATAGGACTTCAGTCCAGAAAAGACCTTTCTGCTTTCAAGATGGCTGAAGCCTCTAGGGACACCAGAGCATCTAGAGCAGCTAAATCTCACAGGGCAGCTCCTGCTGCTTCAAGTAACGAAGGAAAGCAGCCTGCAAAGAAGGTCTCTAAAGTGGAGGAGAGATATGCTTCCAGGCACCATCAGATCTTAGAGAAGCATATTGCCAAGGTACAAAAGGACTCTACAAGCAGATCTCCAGAAAGAGAGTCTTCTCCTGCTTCGCATCTCAGTGAGGTGCATCTTCAGGATCAGGAACCTGGACCTTCCTCTAGGGCCATTGTCCAAACTTGGTCCCCAGATGCAACCAGAAGAGAGGGGAGTCATCAAGGTGATCCCCGTGGTGGATTCAGGGCTGTATCTTGGCAGGAGCGTGTGTGCAATAGGCCTGGGGTGGAAGCCTTCTTTACCCCTACTGCAGCAGGAATTAGGCCTGCTGAGCCTTCTGATCCAGATGTCCTGGTCAATCTGCAGCTCTTGATTGACAAGGCCATCAGAAAAGCTATCTCTGAAAGTATGCAGAGATTTGCCCGACATTCTTCGGCAGCTTCTGAGAAAGAGGTTCCCTGGTTCAGGAACCAAGTTTCTGTTTCAGCTTCGGCCTACGCTCCTGCAGTCGCTGCTGAGCAAACCCTAGTTAGTGAACCTGATAAGAGGGAATCTGATATGTCGGAAGATGAAGGGCCTTCTCATGAGGTTCACGGGATGTTTTAAGCATGCCTTATTCTCTCCTTTGCTGTACAAAGCGAGAAACACGGCCAACCTGAGGGATGCAGATAATGAAGCTACACAGCCTCCTGTGGAGTTGGATCCCCCAGGCTCTTTCTGAAGGTGGTTCGGAAACAGCTGGAGTCACCTGTCTCAGGGCCCAATCCCCTGTCTTCAGATCTCAGGTTCTTCAATGTTGGCCCCGAGCTTAGCAAGACCCTTCAGGTGCCCTTGGTGGATGCACTGGTGGCGGCTTTGGCCTCAACCTCTTCAGCCCCTTCTGATCCAATGATGTCCTCAAGGCGGAGGAAAAGTGGATCAAGCAATCACTCCAAAGGTCTCACCAGTGGCTGCCTGAGCAGTCGAAGCTTCTACTGCAGTTTTGTTCTTCACCAGTGGCTGCCTGAGCAGTCGAAGCTTCTACTGCAGTTTTGTTCTTCAGCCATCACTTAAATGGCTTAAACAATTGCAGGACAGGATCCCAACTACAGATATGTGGGCCCATCAGGATCTCAATAAAATTGTGGCTGCAACGGAATTCACGACTGATGCCACCCTCCATGGGGCTAGGTTTGCCACCAAAGCTATTGCTTCTTCAGTGGCGGCCAGGCGCATATGCTGGTTGCGCAATTGGCAGGCTGATGGAAGAAGGAAGTGGAAGCTGGCCTCTACTCCAGTTCAAGGAGACAAGCTCTTTGGGAAAGCCTTGGAACCATTCCTGGTGAAAACCAAGAATAAGAGGAAGCTGCTTCCATCTCAGTTCAAGAGAGCATAACGTTGGCCTGCTCCATACTTCAAGTGCCCTTCATTTAGGGGTGAATCCAGTTCCAGCTTCCAGCACCCAGCCAAGGCCCCTTACCTCCTGAGCCTCCTCCAGATCGTTCACGCGAGGGCAGACAGGCCAAACAGCCCTTTAGAGGAGGAGGAAGTCACCCGTACCATCACCACCGCTAGTGTTGCCCATTCTTTCCCCTTTGGAGGTTGTCTAGCTTGGTTTGCCAACAAATGGGGAGAGATTACTTCTGACGCCTGTAAGAGCACTGAGCACTGTAAGATCAGGTCTTTCACTTGAGTTCCACTCCTCCAAGGTTTTTCATCTCCTGCCTGGTTTCTAGAGATTCAGGGAGAAAGAGGCTCATGGAGTCAGCTATCCAGCACTTGCTGGAACTCAGAGCCATCCAAAGGGTTCCTGTCTGGACCAACAGGGGATGGGGTTCTACTCCAGAATATTCGTCATCTCCAAGGCCTCGGGGGTGTGGGGGTGGAGAACAATTCCTGACCTGAAACGACTCAATAAGTTTATTGTTTACAGGCGTTTTAAAATACATTCCCTCCAGACCATTCTGGAGAGCATTAGGCAGGGGGACTTCCTCACGTCCACTGATTTGACAGAAGCTTACTTACACATTCTCATCTGTTTTTCCCATAGGAAGTTCTTAAGCTTTTGTTATCGGGGCAGCACTATCAATATAGAGCTCTCCCCTTCAGTTTATCTTCCGCCCCTAGAGTTTTCACCAAAGTTTTGGCTCCCCTTGCAACGCACTTCGGTTCCTTTCCAGTGCGTCTGTTATTTAGATGACATTTTGATATTGTTGTCTTCTTTTCAAGGGGCTCAGTGGGACTTGCAGGCCACTATCTCAGTGTTGCAGGATCTTGGGTTTCTCTATTAACATTAAAAAGAGCCAATTCACTCCATCAACTCATCTACTTCATTTGGGGGCCATCATTGACACAGGAGCGTGCCAGGTTCTTTCACAAGAAAGGCAGGACTGCAAGGGTTGGCCAAGTGCTTTCATAGTGTGGGTTCTATTCCTCTAGCTCATCTCTCCCAACAATTGGGTAAGATGATTTCTTGTATTGGTATTGTTCCCTGGGCCAGGCTTCACGCCAGGGCCCTAAAACTCGCAGCGCTGCGATGACTGCAGCCTGGGCAATGCAGGCATCTGTGGAAGAGGTCTGCAAAGCAGCCTGTGATGACTCAGAGTATCTCAGAAACATAACAAAATCCAAAACGTAACTAAAAGTCCTTTAATGCCTTCAACTTGGCTTCACTGTTTAATTGTTCACAGTGGATGAGTCAAAATAACATTTCAAAGGCAAGAAACGCAGTTCACATTTAAAGAGTCGATAAAAGCCAAAAACAAACTGCATTAAAACAGTTCCTCGGCAGACCAGGATAGATAATTGCCAGCTACAGGAAGATAACCAGGGACAGTCCGTTGGAATAACGCCAACCAAGATAAACCTTCTTTAGAACTAAAACACTAACCTTGACTCCAGCAGCCTAACTACGCATTTCTGAACTTATATACATAGCTCCCAGCTGTAAGCTCTGAGGAGGATCATGGCCCTCTCCTCCTGAATAGACCACGCTTCTTTCTGATCCTCCCTGCGTGCCCTGGGATGGATAGGCGATGGGCCTGGATCCTCCTCTAATTGTTCAGCCGGCCTCTGCCCTTCCCCAGCCTCCTCCACCACCTCTGGAGCCACACTCCCACTCCCTGTTGACTGTTCCTCCTCTTCCTCGGAGTCAGTCTCCACCAGGGGCATGACACAGCCACTGGACGTCCCCATCACCTTTCATCCACCACTACCGGCTGAACACCTTTGCTTCAGTAGATGTGGCATTTGGCAGAAGGGTCCTGCAACAAGTGGTCATGGAACGTGGGGACCAGAACCAGTCTTAACCCTCCCGAGGACAAACCAGTTTTGGTATGTTCCACTCCTGACCTGTCGCAGCCTTACAAGGGATGATGGGTGTTGGTTTACCTGAACACCTGTTTTCCTTGTAGGCAAGACAGGGCAGCCCGCCCTGATAGAACTGGTCCTTCCAAGGCCTAAGAGAGCGGGGAACCGATAATGGGTTTTTTTAATTTTGTTTTTCTCAGAGGCAGTCCTGTCTGTCATGATGACTTCGTAGAAAGCTGGGAGGAGCTACCCAGAGAGGGTGGAGCTAGGATAATAAGCCTTTTAGACAGTGCAAACAGCTAGGACAAGAGCAACACCCACTCCTGACCTGTCTTGCCTACCAGGAGAACAGAAAAGATCAATTTACGTTGTCAAAGGCTTTCTGGGTATCTAGAAATAAAAAGGCTGCCTATCGATCACTGTGTTCTTTGTAAAATTCAAGAGCATCTAATAGTAGTCTCACATTGTTTGTCTATTTGGGAGCAAACCATTTTGATCGCTATGTAAGAATTCATTTAAATAATTTTTAAATCTTTCAGCAATGATCGCAGTAAATATTTTGTAATCTGTATTTAAAAGAGATATCGGCTGTAATTTTGGATTCTTGTCTGGTCTTTACCTTTTTTAATCAATACTATATTGGCCTCTCTCCA
This sequence comes from Naja naja, assembly GCA_009733165.1. NCBI lineage: Eukaryota > Metazoa > Chordata > Lepidosauria > Squamata > Elapidae > Naja > Naja naja. The sequence continues at coordinate 55,241,249 of CM019155.1, read as the reverse complement.
AGATTTTGGTATTTTCCCGTCATTGAGCACAGCATTGAAGACCTCTAATAAATGTTGGTTCAGGGTATTCTGATGTTCTTTGTATAGCTCTGCAGGTATAGCATCTTGGCCAGATGCTTTGTTGTGTTTTGTTTGTTGATTGCTTTAGCTATTTCTGTCATGGTAATTTCTTCATTGAGCATTAATTTCATATCTTCTGGAATCTTTGGTAAATCAGCTTTCCTTAGGTAGGTTCTAATCTTTTCTTCTGAGTAATTTTCATTTCTTGTATATAATTTTGCATAGCATCTCTGGGAAATGTCTTTTTTAGAGTTCTCATTGTAATGTATGATCCCTTCTTCATCTTGTAATTTGTTTATTCGTTGTTTTTCTCTGTGATTTCTTAATTTTTGTGCCAGCCACCGTCCAGGTTTATTGGCATTTTCAAAATAATTTTGTTTAGTTAGTTTAATTTGTTGTGCTATTTTCTCTGTCTCCAAAATATGTAGTTTATGTTTAAGAAGATCTGATTCGCTTTTCAAGTTTTGATTATTAGGTTCTTTCTGGTGCAATGCCTCCATTTGCTTGAGTTCTTGTTCCAATTTTTCTCAATGTTGTTTTTTTGCCTTATTTCTTTTTGCTGTATATGAAATTGTTACACTGCGTATGTATGCTTTGGCAAGGTCCCAGAGAGTTTGGATTGAGATACCATCTTGTTTATTTTAAAAAAGGTATCCAAATCTTTTTCTATCATTATATTGAATTCTTTTTCTTTGAGAATTGCCCTTTGAAAAGTCCATCTTGGTGTAGCTTTATGTCCTTTCCACTGTATACTTATGGGGTTGTGATCGGCCCAGGTGTTAGTCTCTATAGTCACTTTACATATTTCGGAATTTAAATCTTTGGATATCCAAACCATATCAGTCCTAGACCAGGTTTTGTGGCAATTTGAATAAAATGTATAATAATTCTTTTCATTATTCCTTTCTCTCCAAAGATCTATCAAGTTTAAATCTCTAATCATTTCAAAAAATGTTTTGGGGAGTATTTTTTTTCTTGTGTCATGATGTTTATGGTCTCTTTTCCTATATACCAATCACATTGAAGTCCCCAACTATTCATAATCCATCGTACTCTGTATCACTAATTATATTATGCAAAGAAAGACTCTTGGGCTCCATTTGGTGTGTATATCGAGGCAATTATTATATTTTTGTTATTTAATTTAATCTCAACAGTTAGAATTCTCCCTTCTTTATCTTTGTAAATCTGTTTTGCCTTAATTTTATTTTTCACATATATAGCCACACCTCTTTTCTTTTCCTGATCTAATGATACAAACAGGTTCCCTAACTTTGGTTGTTCTAGTAAATGTTTTTGATCGTGTCTTATATGGACTTCTTGCAAAGCAATTATATCGGTTTTCAGTTTTTGTAATTTGGCAAATATTTTCTGATGTTTTATTGGTGAGTTGAGTCCATTAATATTTATTGACCAAATCCCACATTCTTCATCTGTTTTCTTAATTGTATCTTGTTCTCATACTTCTCGTGATTGTAGATTCTTTGGGCTCTTCATATTTCCTTCCATAGTATTCTATCTTATCTCCATCTCCTCTTAGGTCTTTCTGTTTCTTGTGGTCTTTCTGTTTCTTCCATTACTTTTCCTAGGTCTCTACCTTCTATTATATCTTTCTCTTCTCCTTGATCTCCTGAATCTTCTTAAATGTCGCAGTGTTGCTTGTAAAAATCTTCAGCCTTTTCTATGGTATCAAGCTTATATCTTTTTTCCTGCCAGGTTACCATTATACCTTCTGGTGTTAACCATCTAAAATTGATGTTATTTTTGTTAAAAACTTGTCGTCAAAAACTGGTAGTTTCTCCTTCAATCCCTCATTCTTTTTGGAACTTGTTTTAATTAATATTTGTTTTCCTTTATATTCAAGTTGTTCGTCACGTGTTCAATGTAAAATTTAATCTCTAATCAATTTTTTCATAAATTTCACGTGAACTTCTTTAGGGAGATGGTGTCTTCTTCCATAGCTCGTTTGGACCCTATATATTTCATCCATTTCAGAGATCATTTCCTCTTTCCCGGTCTCTAAAGCTCCCGCCAATAGTTCAGCCATCTTTTCTGGTAAATCTTCTTCCTTTTCTTCTATTATATTTTGGAACCTAAGGTATTGGGCAGCTCTCCCTGCTTCTAAGAAGATCACTGATGTTTCTAATTTCTTGTTGGTTGAAATTAATTTGTCATTCATCTCCATGAGGTTCTTTTCTTCTTTGGAAAGTCTTTCTTCTACTTCCACCAGTTTTTGTTCATTTTTAGTAACTTGTACCTGGAAGGCTTCAAACTTCCCATCTATCAGTTATATTCTTCCTTTTAATTCGCTTGTGTCATTCCTTATAACACCAATCTCTTTTCTGAAATCTTCATGATTTTTTAACATGGCTTCTTGATTTTTTAGCATAACTTCTTGCATGTTCTGCATCATGACTTGGAGATCCTTATAGAAGTTAGATCGTTCCCTCTGAATCATATCTTCGATCGACTTTTGTGTTGAAGGACTAGAAGACGTCATAGAGCCTTGTGTAGTATTTTTTCTCCTGCCCCTACCTTTGTCCAACTTGGGTTGCTTGCCATATTAAATAGACTTTTCCAAAAATTATTGTTTAACAAAATATCCCACTTATGGCTTCCACCTCTTTGGCCCTCCACTGCTGGTTTATATTTTACACTTTTAATTGGGTATTAACCAATCATCTATTGATGGTGTTTTTAAACTATTTTTCCCTTTTGCCCCTTTAAATCCTTTATTCAGTGGAGGGTGGGAGAGGTCAACAATCAGAAAGCAACAGTAAAAATATCCCAGTATCAATGTTACTATTTTTAACCTTATAAGATTATTAATTATAGTAATTGCAATAGAGTTCTCTTCAATATCACCGAAGTATGATTAGGCTATCTTATTCCAATATAACAATTTTAGCAAAGATGTATCCTATATTAATATTTAATAATAGCTATATTCAATAATCAATGAAGATTTTATAGAATAGATTATAAATTATTGTAAGTGTTTATATTCTAAAGAGATATAGAGATATAAAGATACATTATTTATAAAGGTATAGATTGATTTGCAAGGTTTTTTTCGAAATGCAACTTATTAGTTCAATATGTATTATATAGGTATATTTCAGTACAATATAGTTTTTTAACAGTCACTTCTCAGGCTTGTTTTTTCTTCTCTTGTTTTTTTTAACACTAGCAATTATATCCAACAGATTATCAGTAGATGTCTCTCTCTTCTAGTTGTCACACTCGATATTACAAAGTTATTGTTCTTGTAGAGACTCCATTTTTCTTTAACACTTTACCACAGTTTCAAAATTTCCAAGTCTCTATTTAATTTATTTTCTATTTCACAGATTATATAATACCAAAAAGTTAATGCTCTATGAAGTTTCTTCTATATTTCTCTTCTTTTTGCCCCTTTCAGCTTTGTTCAGTTCTTACTATTTCCTGGTTTCCTTTTCACTAGTTCTTTCACTGTCTAGCACCCTCGCCGCTACAGTTAAAACTTTCACAGCTCTCACCTCTCACCAGGTTCCACGGCTCCAAAACCTTGTTTGCGCTCCCTTCTACCACTGCACAAAAAGCCTAGGAGAAAAAAAGCCTCCGTTGAATGTATATCACCATCATTCCACTTGTTGACTCTGTCCAGCTGTCAGATCATCTCGGCTGGTCGCCTTCTCCCGGTCTGCTCGGATCCTGATCTCTCCTGCCGATCACTGCCAGCTGCTGCTCACAAACAGTCTGCAGGATGCCCCAACTCCTTCAGCTGTCCCTCCAGGACTTCTGTCAGCTCCGACAAGCTCTGCAAACACAGGAAAAGTGCCTTGCAAAGCAGAGATCGCTCGCATCACCGCTGTCTCCAACAGCGCCCCCCAAGTTCATTTTATTGAGTTTGTTAAAAGTTTTTTTCCTTTTTTGAGGAGAATTCAGTCCATTTATGTTCAATGACAACATCCATATTTCTTCCTGAATTCTCCTACTTATATCTAGTTTTTATATCCCTTGTTGTTCTGGTTTCTCTTAGTTCTTCTCTCAATTCTCTTTTCTTTCTCTCTTTGCTTTCAATTTCTTCTCTTTTTTCATTTTCCCTTTCACTTGTATTTCTTTCTCTTCTCTGATCAATACTCTTGATTCTTGTTCTCTTTCTTCTTCTACTACACTTTCTTCTATTTCTTCTTCACCGCCGAAAATCTCTTTGTATCTGCCTTTTCCAGGGTGTCCACTCTAATTCTCGTTTCCTGCCATATAATTATTATTCCCTCTGGAGTCAGCCATCTAAAATTGATGTTGTGCCTGGTCAGTTTAGATGTCAAAAATTGATATGCTTTTTGTAGGTTCCTAATCCTTTTTGGCACTTGTTTCAGTACTATCAGCTGTTCTCCCCTATACTCTAATGGATCATCTCTCGTTCTATGAAGAATCTCGTCTCTGATTGATCCTTTGAGGAATCTTACATGGATTTCTTTCGGTAAGTTATGATGTCTTGCATAATTAGTATCTTTTCTGTAATTTTCATTCATTTCAATCAACATTTTATCTTTTCCTATTCCCAAAGCTTTCGCCAACAATTCCGCCATCATTTCTTGTAGGTGTTCTCTTCTTTCTTCTTTTATGTTTTGAAAACGTAAATAATGGGCTGCTTTTTCAGATTCCAGGACCATGATCATTGCTTCTAATTCTTTCTTTGTCCTAATTAATTTCTTATTGATTTCTTCCACTCTTTTTTCTTCTCTTTCCATTCTTCCTTCCATTTCATATAATTTTTGTTTATTTTTCATAATTTGTTGTTGAAAGGGTTCCACTCTTCCATCCATCGTTTGTATCTTTTCTTTAAGTTCGCCAGTGTTGTTTCGTACCTCCCCAATCTCTTCATTTTTTTGTGATTTCTCGACATGGCTTTCTGCATTGATTGCATCATGGCCTGCAAATCTTTGAATGAGTTGGACCTATCTCTTTGCAATAATTCTTCGATTGACCTTTGACTAGATGGGCTTGAAGTAGCCGATGAGGTGGCCGACGAGTTCTGTGCCATTTGCTTTCTTCCTGTCCCAATCTTAGATAGATTTGTAATGCTCGTCATATTTAATATCTTTTTCAACCAAGACACCCACTTCTTCCCTCTATTATATCCCTCTGCCACTCTAATCCTTTTTACTTATCCATTTTATTACAGATTCACCAACCTTATCCTAATTCTGTATCTTTAATGTTTGTATTAATTTGTCTGACCAACCTGTTTATCTAGTTGTAATAATATAAATTATATACTATATATAATATCCAATAACAATAGAAGTATCTATAGAGAGAATCATAAGTAGCAGTAAAAATTAAATATATTTTTAAATTCTATTGTTTAAGAGATATTGAACTATGTTAAATATAAATATTAGTCTCAAGAATATCAAGATCTCACCCAATTCACAATCATATAAACTCTTTAAGCTATAATTTTATTTTAGTAATAATAGTAATAATAATACATTAATGGCTTAGTAATAATAGTAATAATATATCAGAAACGTACCAAATATACCAACAATTCTAACGTTATCAATGTTCTTCTATATTTCTTTTCTTCTTTCTCAATTGCCACTACTATGGAGTCTTTGTTTCTTCTTCCAAAAGGTTCTCAAACAGCAAAAATCCACGAGTGTAAATAATATTCCATATTCAGTTCTCAGTTTCTTCACTCAGACACTTTGCAGATAGGTTCCCCCCACCCCTTTTTTTATTAACAAATAGTCAGCAAATGTCTCTCTTACGCTTCTTCTGTAATGGAATTCTGTGCCAAAACTGCTCTGTCACTCTCAGCCAGCTCTGCCTGTTAGTCACTTTCCCTTTATTAAGGGTTGTTACCAATATCTTTCATAAAGTCCTCCAAAGGAAAAAAAAACTACCCAGAATCTCTTAAGTTATCACAGTCTCACTTCTTGTTGTGCAGTTCTTTATTCTTAATTTAATTTACTTTGGGATTCCTAATTTCCCCTAAGATCTTCTTCACCGCTATGAAAGAGGGGGAAGCAAACCCTCCTCCCTCTTTTTGCTTGGGCTTTTCCTCATCTTTAATCCTTTGGAGAATCCTCTGGAGAGTTCTTTCTCCCAGATTCACTCACGTTTCTCATCAAGATTGCTTTCTGCCAGCTCCAGTCTCTCTGATATTCTGCCTCTTCACTGCTTTCATTGTCCAGCTGTCAAGCCTCTGTGATGGCCATTACTGGCCACTTTCCTCTTTCCCTCAATCGCCAGGACCTCCTCAGCCTTTGAGTTTTGATCACCACCTGAAACTTGCTCCGCAAAACTTCCTTTCCTTCCAGTCCCCCTCCAACAGATCGCGGCTCCAAAACTCTTCGTAGAGCCGATTGAAAAGGTAAGGGACAGCTGTGCATTGTGGACTTGGCAGCTGGCCCCGTCTCTGGTGGAAATGCGTAAAAGCAAAAAAGTACTAGTGAAAAATAAAGGTATGGATGGAAGAGATGGTCAGCCAAAAAGTAGAGTTTAGACCAGAAATGTTCCTATTGGGAATTATATATGAGAAATATAGTAAAGGAACAATATATTTAATGACACACATAATAACTGCCCAAAACTGGAAGAATGAAGACATCCCTATAGAAAGTGAAATAATAAGGAAAATATTAGTCTGCGCAGAGATGGACAAACTAACTCTAGAAATTAAAGATAAGGATGAAACAGAGTACTATGAAGTCTGGAGTAAAATGCATCAATGGCTTGAGTCGAGGAAAAAAAAGAAATTGTTGACACTTTATGAGAATGAAAGTAAAAGCTTTGTAAATAAAGAAAATGAAATATAATGGACAAATATGATATGAATATAAAAACTTCAAAGGAAAAAAGGAGATGGATAAGCTAGGTTGTAAATATATACATGTATATAAATGCAAATAGAAATAAATATGTAACTAGCATTATATCAACAACATAAGGAAAAAGGGAAAATTAACTGTTATATTTATTCCTATGCTATAATATGTATGGCCAAGTGATGGCCAAGAAAGTCGCACTGTGTTTAACTGTTTTTAATGTTTATTTAATAAAAAAATTTAAAAAGAAAAAATAATAAACCAAAACTTTACAAAAATAATAATGGTAGTTTTGTCCATTTACATAAAATCTGCAAATAGCTTTCATCCTAGTGACAACAGTGAGGATCACATTGTAACTTCCAACTCTGCTGGCTTTCCCACTGATTTAGCTTGTGGAAAGGTGGCAGAGAACTCAAGAATAATAATCATATGGGGATATTGTGACAGCTGTAACTCCAAGGAGCTGGTCAGAACCATTGCAACTTCAAATAGTCACTGAACAAAGACCTACCTGTAATAGAAATAATTCCAATTGGTAACAAAATATTAATTTTAAATTTTAATTTCAAGACTACACAAATGTGAACAAACCTGTTTACAACAAGGATTCCCTAACAATAAGGAGCCTGCATGCTGATTGGAAGATTGAACATCTCATAATTTTGTTTCATCTGTTTGTTGTTTTAAAGGGTTTACAAAATGTTTTAATTCTTCATTTTGTTGTATACCACCAAGAATCACTTTGGTTGAGATGGGCTAGTATATAAATTTTACTAATATATAAATGAATAGATGAGAGAGAAGGAAGGAAGAAAAGAAAGAAAAAGAGAAAGAAAGAAAAATAATAAATAGATATAGATTATGTTTGTTGTAATGTTGCATTAGCTAGGAGACTACACAGTTAATACAAAGTAGTTTGCTCAGGCGCTATCCAGAGTACACAACAGGGGGAGACCTAGCTCTTTCTCTTGGAAGGCTTGTGGCATTCTGCAGCAGCATCCAGGGCTTTGAAAGAGAGGAAAGAGAGGGAGAGAGATGTAGATATGGATGGATAGATAGATGATAAAATTATCAGTAGCCATTATACTTATGTCCTACCTGAAATAAGACCTTACAGTACTGGGTCTTCTCTTTTGAATAACTTGATATTCCTAATCTATCTTTCTCCAACTAAGACATTTCTTGACTTGAACTCTCAAAATTGTCCAGCCTGAATCTCCCTCCCCAGGAGATTTAAGTAATCAATAATTATAGTAATTCAGACCTATGCAACATAGATTACCATAGGTTCTTTCTGAGTAACATAATAGCAGCAGATGCACTTATGGCAGAATATAGTAGTGCCTCCACACTAAAAAATGAATGAGCACTTCTGTTCAAATTGAAAAATGTGTAAGCTGTAATAGACCTACATTTACATATAAAAGTGACATTGACACAAGCATGACAATGGCAAAAGCACTGTCACATGACATGACACAAGCACTGTCACATGACAATGGCAAAAGCATGATATGAAATAGGGAAATTTCTGTTCCACATCATATGTTCAGAGAATGTTCTAATGGTGGAGTCTTATACTCTTGTGATCTGAGAGACATGTAGATATTTCCAAGAGGAAGATATAAATATCTATCTAACAAGATATAGTTCAGTGATGAAAAAAGCAAAGTCCTACACATAGGTAAGAAAAAACAAATGCACAGATACAAGATAGGCAGTCCCTGTCTCAATAATAGTAGTTGTAAGATAGATCTAAGTGTCCTGATGAGCTACTGCTTAAGTATAAACTAGCAGTGAAATGCAGCTGCCAAAAAAGTCAATGCAATCCTAGGTTGCATGAGCAGAATATGATCAAGATTACAAGAAGTGATAGTACCACTCTAACTGCACCAATAAGATAATATTTGGAATCCATGATGCAAAAATGATGGTCAGGTCCTAAAAAGAATACAGAGAAGGGCAATTTCGATCAGTGGTTGCCAACCGGTGGGCTACGGCCCACTGGTGGATCATGAGAAAATTTTGGTGGGCCGCAAAGAAATCTTACCCCCAGAGCACCTCCCAAAGCAATTAATCCAGGCTGCGCAGAAACACAAGAATGCACTGCCCACATGGTCCGCAAGAACCCTCCCCGGCCACTCACTCCATACCTGGCAAACTTGCCTCCTAAGTTGCTATTTTTCCTTTTTCCAACCATCAGCTGTTCTGCTGTGCCAGGAGATTTAGATTAGCTAGGAAGCAGGAAATGATTGGATTTCTTGCTTTCTAGCTAATCTTTAGACCTTCGGCTCTGCTTTTAAGCACAGCCGAACCTCCCTTAGGACTGAAGGTCCTATTATTCAGTGCAGACTCATGGCAAGCAAATTTTATGTGACGGACTGAGCTAGCCGATGGCAGATAGATCTCTGAATGAATCTGTGATTCTGTGAGCAACTCAATTTGCCTACCTGCTTTGCCTGATTTTGGATAAAAATTGCTCTTTTTTAATAAAAAAAATCAATATTTATATAAATATGTATAATATTTACATACAAGCCATGCCCAGTGAGTCACATGACCACCAAGCCACACCCACAAATTAGGCCATGCCCACAGAACTGGTTAATGGTCCCTGGGATTCAAAATTATGAGTTTGGTGGTCCCTGAGGTCCAAAAATGTTTAAGGGAACTAGGCATGTTTTAGACCAGGGGTCACCAACCTTTTGGACCTCAGGGACCACCAAACTTATAATTTTAAATCCCAGGGACCACTAACTGGTTCTGTAGGCGTGGCCTAATTTGTGGGTGTGGCTTGGTGGTCATGTGACTCACGGGGCATGCCTTATATGTAAATATTATAAATATATAAATTCTGAATTTGTTATTTAAAAAAGCAACTTTTACCCAAAAGCAGGCAGGCAGATTGAGTTGCTCACAGAATCACAGATTCATTCAGAAATCTATCTATCTGCCATTGGCTAGCTCAGTCTGTCACATAAAATTTGCTTGCAAGCAAGCTCATAAAATTCGCTAGCAAACAAACTCACAAAATTAACTCACCACACACCATGTACGTAAATATTGAATTTTTATTTAAAAAAGAGCAACTTTTATCCAAAATCAGGCAAAGCAGGCAGGCAGATTGAGTTGCTCACAGAATCACAGACTCATTCAGAGATCTATCTATCTGCCATCGGCTAACTCAGTCTCTCAAATTTGCTTGCCGTGAGTCTGCACTGAATAATAGGACCTTCAGTCCTAAGGGAAGTTCAGCTGTGCTTAAAAGCAGAGCTGAAGACCTAAAGACTAGCTAGAAAGCAAGAAATCCAACCATTTCCTGCTTCCTAGCTAATCTAAATCTCCCACACAGCAGAACAGATGATGGTCGGAAAAAGGAAAAAGCAATTTAGCAGGCATGTTTGCTGGGTAAGGAGTGAGTGGGCGGGGAGGGTTCCCATGGGCCATGTGGGCGGTGCATTCTTGTGTTTCTGCGCAGCCTGGATTAATTGATTTGGGAGGTGCTCTGGGGGTGAGATTTCTCTGCGGCCCACCAAAATTTTCCCACAGCCCACCGGTTGGCAACCGCTGTTTTAGACTAAGAAGGCTAAAACATGCCTAGTTTTAGCCACCTTCCAATACTCAAAGGGCTAGCACAGGGAAGAGGGGATCAATTTATTCCTAAAGCACCAGGGGGGGGGGGCAGAACAAGAAGCAATGGAAGCTCATCAGAGATAAATCCAACCTGGAAATAAGGAGAAACTTCCTGACAGAACAATTGGTCAATGGAACAACTTGCCTCCCTGAATTGTGCATACTCTATCACTGAAGATCTTCAAGAAAAGATTGTCCAGGATATTATAAGGCTTCGTGCCTTGAGCAAGAAGTGGATAGAAGACTTTTAAGGTCCCTTCCAGTGGTATGATTCTATACTTAAAGAGTAGTAGGAGCCATCTGAATAAATGACTAGTCTTGCTTTTCAGCTACTTATCTTCACTTTTAATGAAAAAAGAACAAATTTCTATGATTCTGTCATAATAAAAATAAATATCCAAAGAGTTGTTTTGTTCCACATCTATTACTTGGGAAATATATCCAAAAATAGCATTCAGACATTCATGTGTTAGGGACCTCTTGATCTCCATTACGTGAAAGATTTGTCCTAATGTGACCTTTTTTTTTCTTACAGCTTTGTCTTCTGCAGAAAATTTAGGAGTTTATTTAGAAGTCATTGGAAAGGGCAAATTTAGGATCATAACACTACAACTATCAAATGTTGACAAGACTTATTTATTCCTTTATTTTGAACTGCAAAAGATTACCATAAAGAAAGACTCCAAGGAGCTAACCTATGGCATTAAACTGAGGCTATAGGTTCTGCAGCAGCTGGAGCTTATTTGAAGGAGCCTGGATCACAGTGCTCTCTGAACAATGGGGTTACAGTGGGTTAGAAAATTTGAGTGAGCCTAGCATACCAGGGTCAGCTGCCCTTGCTTCCTTGCTCCTCCCCCATCCATGCGCCTAAAAATAGAGATAATCAGGTTTCAAAGAGGGAAAGGAATGGAAAGGTCAAATGTCATGACATCAACTCTATTCCAACACAGCTTTTCTCTCCAATCTCATTTTTCCTTAACTGGGCCTCTTCCAGCAGCAGCAATAGCCCTTTGTAGATGCTGAATCCATCTCCATGGTCTATGCTTGGAGCTAATTATTATGATCATTGTCAATTCCTGATTCGCTCCCCACCCATCTTCTCACTTGATGCTCTTGACTTCTTTTTTATTATTCCAGTTAAGGGATAGTTTTATTTAGCATTATTGAGTGTCTTTGATTAGGCCTAAAAATCAATCAAAAGAGCCACAATTGCTGCTTTCAGAGCTGGATGTGGAATTCAGTCTTTGTGCCAGACACAGTATTGTAAACCAAAAATGATGTTTGTATGTATGACTTTAGATCCTTGATAGTTACCATGTTTATATGTAAGTAGTTACAGGAGTGAAGGCTCAGTGATTAAATTCCATCTTAACCACTCCACAAACATAAAATGCTATGGTTTTACCTCTGAACTTACTAAATTTCAGCTCTTGATTTTATCCTAATTTCTGCATATGGCGTGAGATATGGATAGTTTAAGGGCCAACTACCTCACATACAAACTAGTATGCTTAGCGTTTGCAATATTTCTCTGAGAAATCTACTTGTGGTTATGTAAATCTGTACTAGGATCTAATCTGAGTAGACATTAGGCACCCTCTTTAAGATTCCAATGCTTTTTCCTTCTGGCAGGTTATATTCTGATTCTTTGAAAAAGAACATTTGTTTTGCTCCTATTCTTCTATTTAAGAATTTAATGTTTTGCATTGAATTTTGTAAATTGTATACTTCTATATGGAAAGAAGGAGCCCCTGATTTATTTCCCCAGATTATCAGGAACTGCTGAATATGTCTATAATTTTTTTTAATGTAAGGGCTATTGAAATGCTAGTCACAGCTTCTCCGTTAATTATAGTTAAGTTCTGGACTTATTTCTACCCACCCACCCTGATCACTTGATCCTCCTGAATAGGATAGAGCAGGGGTGTCAAACTCAAAGTCCGGGGGCCAGATCCGGCCAGTGGATCGCTTAGATCTGGCCTGCAGGGTTGCCCTGGAAACAGTGAAGGACTGGCCCATATTGCCTCTGCTAGCAAAAACAGAGTTTGGGAGGGCTGCCCAAGCTCCATTTTCACTGGCAGAGGATTGTAGGAGGCCATCTCAGACAAAAATGAAGCTTGGGATGGTATTTTTACTAGCAAAGCGCTCAGGCCACCCAGGCAACCCCGACATGAGTGACGTTGAGCTGGCCACGCTCACGCTGGCCGTGCCCACACCGGGCCCCTAAGGTCAAACAGCCCTAATGCTGGCCTTCAATGAAATCAAATTTGACACTCCTGGGATAGATAGAACAGCAATTTCTGATCCAGTTATGTTTCATTCAAGTCACGCAATGAAATCCAGATTTGTGCCTATATCCTTGGTTGTACTTTGATCCTGAAAACAGGCTTCTTCCATGGTTTTAAGTCTGTCAGATCTTTAACACCCAGAAGTGGGTGTTTAGTGGCATGAACACATGCTGCTTGGCCTAATAAGTGTATGAAATACTTGGATCAAGTCTTCAGCCTAGAGAAAAATACATATGCAACAATCTAATCACTATGTAGTTTCTCCTACTGAAGTGACCTTTGCAATTTTTCTTAAATGGTGTATTTAATTGGTTTGAATAGATATACTTATTCATTCTTACTGATAATAATATAATCCAATTTTAGAAAAGAAATAAAGTAAGATTTTAATTTTTGTTGATAAATTCCCATTATCCAATCTGTTAAGAAAAAAGACGGAGGAAATTAGATCATGCTTCACCTATTTCTGTCCTGAGTTACTAGGTAAAATTAAAAACATAATGATCCATGCTGGCTTTTTTTTTTACAATCTTTGTCTTTTTACAAAGATTCCTTGTAACTGAAAAAAACTTGAAAACTGTGTTCAAATAATTCTTATTTCTTGATCCCCATATTCTAAACAAGATTTCTCATAAAGTTTTTTTGTGACTCTTTAAATCTAAGTATCAGGCGTTTTATATCCCAGGCCTGGGCTGGCAAAATCCTGAAGATCTCTTTCAACAAAGATATTCAAAAACTCTTGTTTCTACAGTGATCATCTGGATTTTGCAGCCCAGATGTTTTGCCCATAAAAATGATAATTCTGCATTATTCTATATTAGAAAATTTGCCCTAAAATGGCAAGTACAGAGAGCTCCAAAGATTTTTCAGACAAAGTAGTCAGTTTTCTAAAACTTTAATAGAGCTTAACTTTCAATACAGAAATAGAGAGACCCAGGAAAGAAACAATGGAATAATTCAACTGAATGTGAAATCTTTCTATGAGATTACCTATCTGTTCCCACTCATGACTATAACCGTGTTGCTTGTATCTTTACAATTTATATTGTTTTATTTGTTTCCTAGTATGATTTGATTGCTTATTAGTAACCTATGACTATCACTAAGTGTTGTATCTTATGATTCTTGATTAATGTATTTTATTTTTTCTTTATATACCCTGAGAGCATATGCACCAAAGACAAATTTCTTATGTGTCCAATCACACTTGGCCAATAAAGAATTCTATTTTATGAGATAAAGAGACCAGGACACCTCCAACCTCAATAGCATTCCTAAAAGACTGTGGAATAGCATGAACACTATTAATTTCACAGCTGCCTTCCCAGTCTTCTTGACTATTCAGCATTCCATTATGTTTTCAATTCTGTCATTTGAATTCACTTTGCCCAAAACTACATTTCACCAAAATCAATAGGCACCTACTTTCAAATAATAATTCCAAACAAATTCACTCTTTCACTTCCCATATGAAATTGTCAGATGCTTCTGGACACATAGAAAAGCCTGAAGATTTTAACTAACTATAACTAAAGCAAGGATAATTCCTTGAGATTTTAAATGGCCTAAAAGAATAGTTCTAAGAATAGGTCTAGTTTCATGCATTCTGTATGGCCCCTCCTTGTTCTTTAAATATGCATGGAACAGCCAAGAGACTCCTAACAAAAGAGTTGGTGAGAATTATTATAGCAAGTCTGGACCTGCCTACATCCTAAGAAAAAAGCAAGCGGCTACTGCGCTTGTTGCTGGGCACAACCTCTATTCCCACCCCCACCTTGCACATCCTCACATACACCAAACACATTTCTCTCTGTAAAGAGTTTATTATGTCATTTTCACTCATGAAGAGAGTAGTGTAGAGTCAGGGTTAGCACCAATTATTAACCATGTAAGATGGAACTGTATTGTTAAAATGAGAATCCCAGTTTTTTATGTCTTTGTATATCCTGAAAAGAAGATCCTGTCAATATCATCTCAACTTGCAGTAAACCTTTCCCTGCCCCCACCCCCTTTAGCAGTTGCTAGGCAACATTAAACTAGATGCCTGCACTACTTCGGTGGTTCCTTGAATAACAGTCCTTTGTCACCCATGAATGTTGTAGGGTTACAGGGTTACATTCCTTTCTCAGCAACAAAGGATCATTAGATATTGTATAGGTCAAAGCTAGCACCCTTCTTGCAAGACCTATCCCTTGACTATAATGTTTAGCTACAGGCTTGGATCCAATTAAATGAGGTGATGACAAGTAATAATTGGAAGCAAGGATGAGGAAGCAAAATTATACATTTCCCAGATAAGTCCATTCAAGGGGTGTCAAATGTTCTCAGTGTCTCAAAGCAGAAGAGTTTCCTGAATTTCCCTCAGTCACTTGATGCTAGTGATTTCATCTTAACAGTCTTCAGTCTTCACACTCAAAAAATCAACAAGCTATTATACTATCTTTTGCAGATGGAAAGCAGAAAAGAGTTGAATATTGAATTAAAAATAACTTTGACTAGCTAAATTGCACCATTGGCCACAATTTTCCATTGCTTTGCTGCTTACAGCAACATTGAATTGAGTGGCCAGTTTATCATTATAAATTGAATATAAAGCATAATTTTCCTCATCTACTTAAGGATGCCGGAAGGAATCCTGTCTTCTGCTATACATTGCTTCCAGATGTTCCTCCCAGTTCTGATAAATTACATTCTCATATAGACTATATGACTATATGTCTGATTTCTCCTTTCTTCAATTGTAATTATGCAAGTAACAACTTGTGTCCCTGCATAAACAAATCTGTAACAACTGATTTTTCATAAGAACTCTATGGAAGTTTGATAATATTCAACCAATAAACCAATTGCAACTACTACAGATATATAATTTGTGTAACTGGGAAAATCTAACAAAAATTCTCTTTTGTAACTATAGATAACACTAAAGCCATGTCACCATCATTATCATCATCATCATCGTTGGCATGTGTGGCTAGCAGACATTATGATGCAAGTGTCCAAGTATAGCATTTGTCTGAAGAAATCATGTATGAGTCATTATTTGACCTTAGAACAGTTTATTTCAGATGCTATCAGTGAGAATATGCTGGTGAGGGTACATTTATATAACCACCTATTAATACAAGTAATAAGCAATCTTAAACTTAATAATAATAATAATAATAATAATAATAATAATAATAAATTTGGTTTGCATTATCTAGAAACAAGGATTTGCTGCCCTTATAACAGAAAGGGTGCTGCAAAAATTCAAGAGGAACCAAAGACCAACTGATAATTGATAAAACTGGTTTTGAAGAACTCAAAGAAAAGACAAATTTGTTCTTGGCCTGGATTGATTATAAGAAAGCATTTGATTCTGTTCTATACAGCTGGATTGAGACATTCTTAGACTTCTTTGGAATTAGCAGCAACATCCAGAAATTCCTGAAGACTTCAATGAAGCTAGGGCATACTAAGTTGATGGCCTGTGGAGAACAACTTGGTGAAGTTGAAATGAAACAAGGAATCTTCCAAGGTGACTCATTATCACCTCGTGTTATTTTTTACTTTCAATGGTGCCACTAACAAGCATTTTGAACAAAACAAACTGGCTATGAACTGCTAAAAAAGGGTTGAAAATTTCCTATTTGCTCTACATGGGTGGTTTAAAACTTTTTGGAAAAATAAAAGTTGAATTAAGCTCACTGCTGAAAAGCACTGAGGAGCTTATCAGAGACATTGAAATGCAATTTGGCATTGACAAATGTACAATTGCTGTTAAGGCAGGAAAAAATGTTGAAGATGATTGATTCAAACTTAATAATGGAGAGCTGATAAAAGCAATAACACAGAAGAGGGGTACAGATACTTAGGATTCTTGGAAGCCTCTGATCTGTTGCACAACCAGGTCAAGGAAGCTACTTCAACAAAATACATAAAGCAAGTCTGTCAGTATATAAGAAATTACGAGCTGGGATAGCCATAACAACAAGCCAGCCAATTGGAACTGGGACTAACAACAAGCCAGCCAATGGGAAATGGGACTAAGAAGTAGCACCAGTTGTGAGCCATGTCAGACAGCTTGGAGACTGGCTTAGGGTAACTGGTATGTATAAATATAGAGCTGTAATTCTGAGTTCTGGTGGTTCTGGCTTCTGCTTCCTGTACTTGCTACCATATTGCAAGAGCTGCATGGGTGTTGTATACATGCATTATGTTTTATATTATTTTATATAAAGCTGTTTCTTCTATAAATGAATCCTGCTGATTTATTTACTTGTGTGCTGGTTGGATTGTTGCAAACTCTGACAGGTTATGAGCCCAGAGCACACCAAGCACACAGTAAGACTGAACTGTAATTAAGCTGAAGGACAGCCTGTGTTAAAAGAAAAAGAGAACAAAGGTGACAAGGCTTGCAGGATGGCAGTTGAGTTCATGGAAAGCTCTCTGCCTCAATTGGGACAGAAGAATTATATTGTTTGCAAAATTTGAATACTTCCTGAAGGCTGAGGAGCTCTGGGATATTGTTATTAATCCACCCCAGGCACCATTAGCATCAGCAGATCAAAGGCAGCATGATAAAGCACTGGCCTACATCATCTTAAGTTTAGAAGGTGAACAATTCTTGAATGTAGCTGATTTTAAAACTTCCAAGGAGGTTTGACTGAAATTGAGAAGTATGTATGTGAATGCATCAGCATGCAATATTGTGTATTATCAAAACATTTATACAGAGCCTGGTTGCCACCACAAGAGAGTGTGGAGAAGCATTTGTTGCACATGCAGACTTTATTTATTGAGTTGGGAAAGCATGGAATGCAGATTCCTGAATCTCAGAAGGTGCTGTTGGTGTTGATGAAATGTGGGACATTGTTTCAGCTGTTCTTGAGTGCAAACCAGAACAGGACTTATGAATGGAAGCCCTTAAAGCCTGTTTGTTTTCTGAAGAAAACAAACACCATTTTAGAAAAAGCCACAAGGAGAAATTCCTGAGGTGGGGGCCCAAGAAACACAGAGAGAAAAGCAACAGACAGGATGTCTGTAAAGCCCAGAGAGCCCAGCAAATATTTTCTACGAAGAAAGAAAAAGAAAAAGAAGAGTGGTGTTTCATCTGTGGTGATAAGAATCATTTGAAGAAAGACCAAGGAAGAAAACCAACAGATGAACAAGCTGCTGTTGCAAAAGTAGCTATTGTGATAGCAGAGACAAATGGTTAATACAGAGTGCCTTGTCAAACAATTGTTAATAATTCTAAATTGTTTTTCAGAATGGATCCAGCTGGAGGAGATGCAATAGCCTTAGCAAATGGCCAGAAGGCTAAAGTCACAGCAAAAGGCAGTGTGTTGATTCCATGTCTGAAGGAAAAGTTTAGTAACATATTATGTGTGCCTGAAATGGAGCATAATTTACTGAGTGTTTCTAGGCTAGACAAAAAAGGGTTTGAGACCACATTTGTAAATGGAAAGTGTCTCATAAAAAGGAATGGAAGTGTATGTGCACAGTGCATAAAACAGGATAATCTTTATATGTTGCAGGGACAAAAGATTCAATGTGCCCAAATATTTGGAAATGTGGCACAACACGATTCATGTGTTCATCTCTTGCATAGAAAGTTTGACCATGCCAGCTGAAGAGTTTTGCAAAAGATGCAACAGTTTGAAGAAGGGTTAAACTTAAAAGAGTGTGAGGCATACTTGGACTGTGAAGTATGTAAATCACCAAAGTCCAAGGTATTTTCAGTAAGCAACAATAGCACAAGGCAGACAACAAGAGCTCTAGAGCAGATTTGGTTGGGCCAATGCAAGCCAGTTTGGAAGGAGCAAAGTATGCACTGGTCATTGTAGATGATTACAGCAGACTGGCTTCTGCTATTTACTAAAGAGTAAAATAGAGGTGCTACAGAAATTTAAGCAATGGGTAAGCTTCATGGAAAGGAGATATAAACAACAGGTATGTCAGCTGCAAACTGACACGTTCAGAATTCATGTCAGCAAGTTTTCAACAGTGGTTGGGGCAGTTAGGGAAAAAAACACAGAGGCACACACAACAGCTCAGAATGGTGTAGCTGAGCACCAGAATGGAGTCTTACAAATAATGAAGGACTCACAGGTAGAGGATTCTGGTCTGAGCAGGTCATATTGTGATGAAGCCATGTTGATTGCTAATTATTTAACCAGTAGGCTGTGGAGTTCCTCAATTAAAGATACTCCATATGCAGTGTTATATGGGAAAAAGCCATCTCTGGCACATTTAAGGGTGTTTGGAAGCAATGCATGGTACATATTCCAAAAGCAATCAGGATAAAAGGTCAACCAAAGCCTGGCTCAAAGAGCTATCGCTTTAGCAATGGGAGCAAAAGAATAGTGATTTCCAGGTCTGCTAGCTTTCAAGAGCAAAATTGGATGCCAATTTTGGGGATGATCCACTTAGTGATGGTGATCCACTTAGTGACAGTAACTCAGTGACGGTGTCAGCATTCAGGGAGGAGAAACTGAAAAAGAACTAGAAAAGGAGTCAGGAGAAGATGATGACTTGTATATGAAGCCAGAAGGTGTTGAAACACAAGAGCAGTCAATTCACACAGGTCAGAACAATGGAACAAGGGGATTCCACCTGATAGGTATTCTGCTGGTGAGGTTAAGGTGTGTAATACATGGTATGAGCCAAGAAACTATCAAAAGTATTGGCACTACCTAAATTTGAACAAGTGAAGTGGAAACAAGCTATGTACAAAGAAATGAAATCCATGGGTGAACATAAAGTGTTCACATCTATGACTTTGTCACAGGGTTGCAAAGCTGTAGGGTGTAAATAGGCATACAAGAAGAAAGTACTACCCAACAATGAGGTACAATATAAAACAAGATTAGTGGCACCAGGTTTTTCACAGAAAAAAATGTGCACTATGATGAGGTATTTGCACCTATGGTAAAGAGTGAAAGCGTAAAATTGGCACTAGCATTGGCAGTGGCATGTGGCCATAAAATTTGGCATTTTGATATAACCACAGCATTCCTCAATGCAGAATTAGAGGAAGAAATTTACATGTTTCAAGCACTAGGTTATGAAAGTAAAAAGCCTAACACTGTGTATAAATTGAACAAGGTCATTTATGGGCTGAAGCAGTCAGCCAGGAATTGGAATATCTGTTTAGATACAGCATTGAAAGGTCTTGGGTTCAAGAGTTGCAAGGCTGAAGTTTGCATATATATTGGAAAGTACAAGGTGGGGATTGTCAATTTTAGCATTTGTGGATGATCTTTGTTTCATTGCAAAAGATGTGTCACAGGTAAAAAAAATTCTAATCAATTAGGGAAAAAATTTGAATTAAAAGATTTGAGTGAAATACAAAATTATTTCTGTGTAGAGATACAAAAAGCTGAGAAAGATGGTTATGTTCTCAGTCAAAGAAGAAAATTTGAGCAACTGTTGGAGAGATACAATATGAAGGATTGTAATTCTACTCCAATACCTATGAGCACAGATTTTCATAACAGTATGGGTGAGGACAAAAGTGAAGCCTGTAATCAAGAGAGATATCAATCAGCAATAGGGATAATCAAGAGAGATATCAATCAGCCTACTGTTATATTTGTCACAGTGGTCCAGACCAGACATAGCTTGTGCAGTAAGCATCTTAAGTTGCTTTACTGCTACACCAACACAATTGCTTTGGATGGGTATAAAAAGGATTCCCGGGTATTTGAAGGGAACTGTGAACTTGGGTCTTCAAATACAGGTCTCTGAAGAATTGAAATTGAAATGTTATGTTGACAGTGATTATGCCAATGATGTAAAAACCAGAAAGTCCAATTCTGGGATTGAGGTACTGTTTGGCGAGGCTTTAATTGATTGGAAATCCAAAAAACAAACAACTGTAGCCATTTCTATTGTGGAGGCAGAATTTATAGCTCTATCTGAACTTTGGTATGTACAGCTGTTACAGGATTTAAGCATAAGGGTAAATGACGCTGTAACAACGTTTGAGGATAATGCTGCTTGCATTAAAAATGGCAACAGGTGACAGTTGAATTGGAGAATTGAAGCAAGCATGTGGACATTAAGGATGGTAATGTCAGAGAAGCCATCAAATGTAAATTAATTCACTTGCTTCACTGTACTTCAAAGGACAATCTGGCAGATATAATGACCAGCCATTGGGTGGAGTGCACCATGGGAAGAATATTAAGTTATTTGGTTTTATGTCTATTCAAGTCATAAAGGGAGGAGTGTCAGTATATAAGAAATTATGAGTTGGGATAGCCATAACAACAAGCCAGCCAATGGGAATTGTTTGGTGACTATGAAACAGCACCTGTTGTGAGCCATGTCAGACAGCTTGGAGACTGGCTGTGGCTTAGGGTAACTGGTATGTATAAATATAGAGCTTCTGTGATTCTGAGTTCTGGTGGTTCTGGCTTTTGCTTCTTGTACTTGCTACCACATTGCAAGAGCTGCATGGGTATTGTATATATGCTCATGTTTTATATTATTGTATATAATTAATCCTGCTGAATTATTTACTTGTGTGCTCGTTGGATTGCTGCAAACTCTGACAAAGTCTGGAAAATCTTTAGATCAAAGCTAAGTGGAGGAAATATAAAGGCAATTAATACCTAGGCAGTGCCTGTAATATGATACTCAGCTGAAATAATTGATTGGACTCAGCTAGAACTTGATAACTTGGATTGAAAGACAAGAAAACTAATGCTTTGCACCCAAAAAATGATATTGATCAATTGTACTTGCCGAGATCTCAGGTTGGCAAAGGACTCTTACAGGTGAAACAAACTAGAACAAGAAAAACATGGCTTAAATGACTACATTAAAAAAGCATAAAAGCTTCTGCTAAAAGAGGTGAACAAGGGAAACCTCTTGAAAACAATGAGATTGAAAACAGAATATAGAAAAAGAAACAATTGAGCATCGAGTTTCTAACTGAAAAAAGAAGCCTAGGCACAATCAATACCTGAAGGACATTGAAGGAAAGATAGATATAAAGCTAACATGGAGATGGTTGAGATCATGGGTGCTGATGAAAGAAACTGAAGCTTCATTTTGGCTGCCCAAGAACAAGTCCTGCCGACCAATTCCATGAAAAATTCAATGTGTCAGTAACAACAGCAAATGCTGCTTATGCAATGAGAAAGATAAAACAATGGATCACCTTATCAGTGGCTGTAGGAAAATCTCACAAACTGATTATCTACAATGTCATGATTGAGTTGTCAAAATGATACATTGGAAGCTTTGCTAGAAGTTTGGGTTCAAATGCAGCAAAATATTCTGGAAACACCAAATTTGAAAATGAACAAGTCAAGCTCTTATGGGATTTTCTAATCCAAATAGACAGACATCTGGTCCACAACATGCCTGACATCACTTATTGTGGAAAAGAAAAAAGTCTGGTTCATTGATATTGCAATACCAGGTAAATTGAAGAGAAAGAACTAGAAAAAAATAATGAAATACCATGATCTGCTAGTTGAAAATGAGCTATTGTGGACAAAGAAATCAATTGCTGTAGCAATTGTAATAGGAGCTGTTGGAGCAATACCCAAAGTTTTGCCTAGATACATGGAGATTTTGAACATATCACACCTGAATCTTCTGATTTTGCAAAGAACTACCTTACTCGGAGCTGCCTGTATACTCAAATGTTACCTTAACTGCTCTTAGATCTGTTAAGTTTTTATCAGTCCCAGACTTTGAATCAAATTGAAGATAATAATCATAATCATAAATCCCACAAGATCTTCACCTTCTTATTTTTGACAACTTTTTCCACTTTTTATATCCGAAAAGTCATGGAAACATAAAGTGGAAAAAGTTGTCAAAGATAAGAAGGTGAAGATCTTGTGGGACTTTCGAATACAGATGGATCGTCATTTGGAACACAACATGCCAGAATCACAGTTGTCAAAACCCGAAATATACAATTTATTTATATTGCTGTACTAGGAGATTCCAGCCAAAGAAAAAGAACTGCAAAAAAAATCACAAAATATCACGACCTGGCCATTGAAACTACATGATTATGGACGAAACATGTAACAGTGATATGCATTGTCATTGGGGCATTTGGTACCATGTCAAAGAATTTTGCAAAATACATCAAGAAGTTGCAGCTTCCTGAGGTAGCGCCAATGGAGCTGCACAAGACTGCGCTACTCGGAACAACATACATTTTAAGAAGATAGGTTGATACTTAGGATGCTGGCAACAACCATCAGAGACAATTATCTTTATGATACATTTTTAAATGTGTGTGTGTATGTATTGTATGTATGTATGTATATATGTATGTATGCATGCATGCATGCATGCATGTATGTATGTATGTATATGCAAAATCAGACTGGTGTACACAGATGTGTTTTATTTAGGTAGCAATATCAAAGCTGGGACTAATTCAACAATGCAATCTTGTTCAATGAGATCAAGGAAAAACAGAAAGACAAGTGGGTAGGGGTGATGCAGGAAGCTTTACAAAGTATTAGCCCTCTGGAGAGGCACCATTTGGACCTCTCTTCAGGCAGCAAAATGTCTCGAGCTAATGCTAATTATCCTTGTATAGCACTTTACAAAGCATGCAGGTATCATTAATCCCTGCCCCAAGCTATTTACAATTTGAATTTTAGCATACCAGTTGTAAGAGAAAAACAATGTGAGGGTTATGTCTCCATCTCCTATTCCTGAGTATCTCAAAAGCATCTTGTTGGCTACTGTGAAAAATAAAATGCTAAATAAAAATCAACCTTGATTAGCCTAATTCAACAGAGCTATTGTATATAACAGCAAGAGGGACTTAAAAAACAGTTAACAGCTTGCTCCTTTGATGACTCCTCAGAAATAACTCCCATTGAATTCAACAGGGTTTACTTGGAGTTAACATCTGTTTAGAATTTCAATTTAAACCTTCTTTAACAGGGGTCCTTTTAATAACAATATTTTTTACTAGCAGGTGATAAACTGTAGATGTTGCCAATAAATAAACAAGCAAGCAACTTCATGCCAGTTAGAGATAAATCCAGTTAAAAACAATTATAATAATGGGCAGTAAAATACTAAAATATGATATTGTTTTGTGAGTACAAGATTAAAATAATTTGGGTGTGACTGTGTTTCAGTGAATCACTGAACTTTAGTTGTGCGCTGTGCCCTGTAAGAAATTACATAATAACAAATATCCTCATATGTTAAAATTGGCATACCTTTAGAATATGCATCTTTAGGAAAATCTCCTCTGAATGTAATTTCTTATTTTTAACCATAGTTATTCACTTATATCTTTAGACATTTTCCACAAAATATTAATTATGTGCTCAGATTCTGATAGAAAAATGTGGATTTTAATTTTAATCTTTCTCAAAATGTGCAACAACTTCTAACCAGAACTTTTTGTTTCCATCCAATTATCTCTCTGTTTATCCATCTTTACTGCAAAAAAACCAAAACATTAACCTGTAAAAGAAGAAAAAAAGCTGTGCATTTTCAACTGAGTTTCAAAATGTGGGATGCAGATGTTTCTATGGCAACTGGACTTGAACATGATCTATCACTGAGGCTTACATTTCAGGTTTTCATTAGTAACTTGTGGACAAAATGTAGTATAAAAGGTAGTACTGTGAATCTGCTTACTTTCTTTGTGTACCGGGAACAATTTTTCCTGGGTACAAAGGATAGTCCAATAACACTTGAGATATTTTGTCCATCCCTTATTGACTATCTAATAAATAGCAACCTTCCTTTATTTGCTGCCCATTAGTTCTGTTGGACTGCAACTGTTCAAATGTGTTGAAGTGATTTCTATACCATAAGACTAAATTGTTAGGCAACATCTTACAAGATCCAGAACATGAATTAGCAGACAAAAAATGTGAAAAGTAACAAATGGCTTTGTGTTATCCATATTGGGTTTTTTTAAAAAACTAATAATAGCAAGAATAAATAACATAATTTTAAAAGTCAAAATGACTAGTTCAAATTTAATATTATAGCATTTCCTGGCATCTTCCTGACAGAAAGTTTTGTTTACTCCAAATTATTTTTATCTGAATTGGGGATGTAAAAAATGGGAGAGAAGGGAAGTTATCCATAGTATCCTAATACAAGAACAAGAACCACAATGATTCCTTCTTTTGGATACATGATAACTTTGAGTGGGTGGGTGGCGATACTTATATTCTCATTTGGTTTGAACAGCTGCTGCAAGCTTTAATGAAAATGTCCTATATTTGTCTACGACAAGTCATTCTTGCCACAAACTGCATTAACAAACATGAGCTTGTAGAAAAAATGTAGAAGTGGCTATTCATTCTAGATGGAACTGATACTAGATTGAAGATTGACAATTTCTGGTGGGCCAGTGCTAATTGCAGACTCAGTATTAGTACTGCTCCAAACTCCCACAGTTGCAGAAGGGTTAGGGTTTGCACATGCAGAGCAGAGGTTTTAAGAAGCTAGATGATTTTGTGATTGTTCCTACACTAAAATCCAATCCAAGTTCCTGGAACTGAGCTGGGATCAGACACTTAATTCAAGTTTCTATAATATGAGCATAGGCATTGCTCATAGAAATGAACAAGGAAAAAATTGGTCTGGCTTGTTGGTCCACATTTAGCAGGAGTTTCTTCCACATTCAGCATTAATAGCTGTTGAAGCTTGACAAAACATGCACATTCATGTTCTCTTTCCAGATAATTGGAATTTAAAAAGGCAAAAGCAATCTTGCCTGCAATCTGCCTCCTCGACTCCAGGTCCAGGTCTTTGGACCAAGTTATGAAACCGTCTTAAACACTTCCACTATAATACTTAGTAACAAAGGGGGAGATTTATTAAATGCACATTAGCTCTGAGGAATTCATTTAATATTCTTTGTATTTACTTGTGAATCCTATCAAATGTAAATTCAGCCTAATTCCACACTCATTTGAAATATAGATACTGATTGGCTGTGGAGCAACTGACAAAAAAAGGCTGAACAGCCTTGTAAAATGGGAATGCACATCTTACATGTGCTAAAAAGCGGCACCAAATATTTTGGAGCCTCTTAAAATAAAACATTTCAACGGGATGACCCAGTTCATAGTTAGAACCATGACCATTACTTGTCATTATTTAACTAAAAGCTGAAGTTCAGCTTCAGTACAGCCTTTCATTAAGTTTGTTTTTAATATGACTATAGTCTTATCATGAGGACCTGTGCTTAAGCACCTTTCCTGTAGAAGAGCCACTGATGATTGTCTTCCATTTATTTAAGCTTTAGAAAGAGGCTTTCAAAAAGTATAGCTGGAGGGTCATTCTTAAGTTAATGCACATATATTTGGCTGCTGTGCAGCCCCTTCATTCCTGCTTAGGGGGTGGGGGTGGGATTGAAGCAAGCAACCCAGGAAACCCCTAATTAGCCATAGTTTCCCATCTCAATTTACCAATTTACACACTACATCTGAAACAAACTGGTAAGCATCCTTTTCTGCTGCAGACAGAATGGGAAACTGGCTGAATCTGAAGCTGGTTTTAGTCTTTACTCCATCATAAGAGGTTGCATACATGGGCAAAAGGCTTATTTATGGCTCATGATAATGCATGCACAATCATGCAAATGAAACATGTTATAAAGGATAGTTCTTTATTTCCTAAAGTTGTCCTTTATAATCATATAATTTATTTATTTCCTTGATACCATTCTTGAATTTGCTTTTGTACTGGTAATAAACAATTTTTCTTATCTTTATGAACCTTTTTCAGATTTGCCCACATTTCAGGATTGTCTTGTATTTTTTCAAAGAAAATATAGTCACTATATTTATAGTTCTTTCTTACAGTAAAATATTGAACCACATATATATAATTCCATACATACATACATACGGTCCTTAATGCAGGCATGAATACATACACATGTGGTGTACACATTATGTTTTTCTACCTATACTTTGTGCTACAAAGTAGTCTGTGTCCTCACAATGCATTCAGCCATGAATTTAGTTTCTAAACACCAGGGCTTAGTCCACAACAGCAATCTAAGAGATAAAGCATCTGGTTAATGTGGTGTTAGAACCTACAGATCCTATTAGAACTTTTCTTCTCCAATTATTTCAGAACAATCCTGCGAGGTAGGCTATAAAATCACAACTGACCCAAAGAGACAAAGAAAGAGATTAAGAGCTGAGCAGGAATCACAGACTTTCTGATCTAATACTGAGATCAAGTTTTAATCTTTGTCTTCCAAATATGCTGAAACAGGACTTCATCAACCAGTACCAGTGTGAATACTGTTCTAATCAAATGGCTGAGTTTTAAAATTCTACTGTTTCATTTTGTTTTCTATGCTCATATATTGTTCATGGAGGGCGGGAATCAATCAACTCCCAAGATTTCTTTCTTTCAGTTCTTTACATCTAAGATAAAAAGGAAAAAATAAACAAGAGATTTAACCAATCAGTGTGGTATATTTAGTTAATACTGATTAACTATCAGGGAGCCCTTGATATGCAGGAGTTTACTGAAACAGCAAAAGACTGAAGGAAATGCTTTATTCTTTCTTTTATGTGGTTTAATCAGAATGGTGAACTTTTCTCAACCTATTCACTTTTCTGCCTCTGGCTAACAGCAGCCTTGAACTAAAATGTCAGCAAAGTGAGATCACATCACTAGCTGCCAATATGACTTCCTTACAGCTTGGGTATTGACAGGAAGCGGTAAAGATCCTCAGTTGTGATATCAGCCTGATAGCACAAATCCTAAGGTGACTTTTCAATAGCATCAGTATTTCTGTCTTCTAGGACTTCCAGTTGATGTCACAGTGAGAAAGGCTTGGAAATTAACTGAGCCTCGCAAAATCCAGCTGGCAACTGCTGTTGGGAGACCCTAGGGGTCAAAGCCACCTTGTAGGGGCAGTGAAGAAAGGAGAAACACTTCATGAACCATGAGGAACTCGTAATTTCCTCATTAGGTCCAAAGCAAGCTCCCCTGAGTGGCAGCAGGGGTGACGGCCATTTTTGACAGTCACAAGCTGGAACAACCGGGATTGTAAGACTTGTGTTGGAATGGTTCATGGACAGAGCATTGAAACTGGATGAGATAATACCCAACTCTTACTCTAATGACTTATCTTAAATATAAGAATTTAAAAAAATAATCTCCAAGTGCTAAGGAAGCGGCGATTAGACACACGGAGAAGATTAAAGATTGAAAATTAAGAGGTGAAAGAATGCCCAGAGGAAACTTTAAAATATAGAAAGCCTGGAAAAAAGCTTAAACAACCTAAAAAGTGATTTTTGGCAGAAACTGTCTTATTTGTATTTTTATACCCCTTGGATTTATCAGAAAATCAGCTGTTTTTGACATACTGTTGGAACTTGGAAGGAGAGCTATCTACTGGAAGAAGAGGAGCACTACAGCATGAGAACTTTCAATAAAAATGAGGAATGTTTAATACATATAACAGAAGAAAGTAAATAACACCTGAAAGCCAGCCCAATTTTGACTTTATCTTAAAAGACGACTTGGATATTTTGAACTTCTGAGTGAGTTTCTTTCCCCTCTTGAAGATTTTTAAGACAAATTAAATTGCAAATAATTAAAATCTATTGAAACTAGCTATTGGATTGAGTACTTGAAAGATTGGAGAAAACATAGTGGATTAATTTCAATTTGGATTACTAATGTTATTTGACAGAATATCCCACAAGGCAAAAGAAGAAAAGTGATAGAAGAAAAGAGAAAAGAAAAGAAAATTAAATAAGACTTTAAAATTTGAACAATTGAGAAGACAAATAATTGGAAAGATTGTAAAATACTAAAGAATTTTTAAAATTATAAATTTAGGGGATTTGGAATATAACTATGAGATTGACTCAATCTTATTAATAACTGGCTCTGTGGAAGTGTTTAAAAATTGAAATGTTGGAACTATAGAGGTATATTAAGTAATTTTTATTGAATTGTAAAAAAATGGATTACCAAGGGATAATAGAGGGATATGAAGAAATAATTTTGATGTTTAAAAACATGCCTGAAACTTTAAAGAACAGAAGTCAGGAAGAAAAAGAGAAAAATCAAAATGAGATGTAAGAAGACAAAGATAATGAAGAGAAAGGATTGATAAATAGGAAGCAGATAACTCTTTAAAAGTTTATAATAGAACAGAGGAAAAAAAAAGAAAAATCTCTAAAAAAAAGATTTATGGATGGGTGTTCAAAGGATGCAGCAGAAAGAGACAAAGGGCAACCTGAAGGGAATACTTAGTGGGTATAAAAAATACTAAAAAAAGATATAAGATTCCAAGAGAGAGAAATAAAAAGGTGATTAAAAAGTCAATAAATGATGGAACTCCAAAAAGGTTAAGAGACAATAGAATATATTATATATTATATATTAATAAAATGGAAAAGTAGAAAATATCAATAAGAAAAATAGTAGCATAGATACTAACAGATAATAGAATTTATTATATGTAGGACTTCCGGGTTGAGCCTTCTCGAGAACGGGCGGCGGTTTGTGATTGTCCATGACCGCAGCCTGGTTTCTAAAGCCGAGAGAGCCCCGATCCTGCAAGGTTCGGGCTGAAGCTGCCTCAGAGGGGCGCGGAGAAAGGGAAATCTGCCAGCCAGAGTGAGGGGAGCCGCATCTCCCCTTTGGGTCTGGTCTTTTCCCTCTGAAGACGTCAAGAAGTGGTGGTCAAAAATGGCCACCTCAAGAGAAGGTCTCAACGGGATTAAGATTGGCAGGAGGAAAGAGAGAAGTCGACAGCAGAGGAACCGGAGTATCGGATGGTAAGATCAAGGCACCCGGATTAAGATAAAGATGAGTTTTTAAAAAAAAGAAACAGAAAGCGGCAGAAGTTCCAAGTGAAGAAAAAATAAGTAAAATATTTTGACAGCTATAAGGGGCTTCGAACTGGGAAAGGAAGAAGCCAGCAAGAACTTAAGTTTGGGGCTCGAAAACTTTGAATATCAAAATAAAAGGAAAGGGTTAAGACTCTGTGCAGAAAGTGCCACTTTGTGGAGAAAAATTGGAAGCTAAAGAAGAAAGAAACTATCTTGTTCCTTTGTGGATTGAGTTGTTACATTTTAAAGAGACGCAAGACTCATAGAAAGTGAAAGCTTGAATACACAAAGACGGACTATCGGACTAATTGGTGATATTGATATAGACTCTGGACCTGGGTTAGGATCATAGAAAATTTAAAGAAGAAGAAATAAGGAAAATAAAAATTTGGTGGCCATCCAAAGAATTAAAAATGGAGTTTAAAAGTATGAAAGAACTGCTACAGGAAGTGACTGAACTAACTTGGTTTGTTGCAGAAAACATGGGCATTCAAATGCTGAATAAAGAAGAAGAAGGAGCCTTGGAAAGGAGGAGCCAGCACAAGAGAAAGCCATCTTAAAAAGACAATTAATACAAAGATTAATACAAATAAAAGGGAAAGGAAGGGTGGCTAAAAAAACGGAACCTAAGAAAGTATCTAAAAAGGGGAACATTTATGAAATTACATGTTAGAAAGGTTCAGAAGGAAAGGGAACAGAAAGGTAAAGAGAGAGAGAGGGATTCAAACTGGATAGAGAAGGGGAGAGCAGGATAAAAGGAGGAGAAGGAGCCAGCACAAGTTTAAAGCCATTTTAAGAAGACAACTAACACAAAGATTAATACAAATAAAAGGAAAGGGAGGATGGTCAAAAAAATGAAACTTAAGAAGGTATTAAAAAGGGGAACATTTATGAAATTAGGCATGTTAGAAAGGTCCAGAAGGATAGAGAGCAGAAAGGTAAAGAGAGAGAGAGGATTCAAACTGATAGAGAAGGGGATAGCAGGATAAAAGAGGAGAAGGAACAAGAAACAAGAACAAAAGATAGAGAGACACGGAATTACATAATTAATGAAGAGAAACTTGTTTGCATAGAGATAATGGCTAATGTATTAAAAAGGGGGGTTCTGCATGAAGAAATGGTAATAAGAATATATTGTAATTATAAAAGTGTAAAACAATAGGGTTACTGACAATTTTTACTGGTAAAAGGTCACATTTTTATTTTATTTACAAAAGAAAGGTAAATGATGATTAGATAAATGAATTAATTAATTGAAATGATTTTAGAAAATGCCTAAAATGAGATTTGTCAATAACCAAGATTAGTTATTTTATTATTATCTTGGAACCATAAATAAATCTTAGGGGGATATGTATTGCAGAACCCGATGATTAGAGATATATTGTAAGGGAGCTTTTCTTTTCTCCTTTTCTTTTCTTTTTCTATCTTCGTTTTAAAGGGAATGATTATGATTATGCTACTATATTAACCACTGAGGTGTCACTTTCAAAGTAAAAAAGCAAGTCTATTTTTTTTTTCATTTTAGTGTTAAAATTTGTAATGGATTTAGAATTAAGGAGAATATGTAATGAAAGGGCAAATCTGACGACAAAAGAATTCTGTAAATGATAAAAAGATTAACAATGTGAAGATAATTAAAGGATAGATATGGATACTTTAACTTATTTTTAATATGATATATTGTAAGATTTATAAATGATGTTTTTAAAATATATATATATGTTTGCAATTAACTTGGAAATGAACTGGGTTATACAGATTGAGATTAAGATTTGAGATTAGGAGATTTGAGATTAGGATTAATTTCTTTGACCCTTTGTCTGTTAAAATGGAATAGAAGTGAAGCTAAATGTTTAAAATGAATATAGACCTACTGTCATATTTGCATGTAAAAGTGACGACCCGGGAACATGCTGTCTACTGAAAAGAGCTGTTTTAAAAAATTGTTAAAAATTGAATAAAATTTGTTTTAAAAAAATAGAATTTATTATATGTAAAAGTAAGCTAAGGGTAGAAAAGAGAAGTTTAGGATTAGGTAATTTTATTTTATTATTAATATTAACAGTGTGTTAAAATATATTGTGAACTTAAAACTTTTAAGGATTAGAAATTGTGCATTAATAATACATTCTTTAATACAAAGTCTCAACACAGAGTTGCCTGGAAACATTCAAGAACAAAGCACTGGCACCAGCTTGACTTTATTCTCACCAGGCGCCCCAGCCTTCCCAGTATTATGATCATAAGTAACTGTCAGGGCGCTGATTGTGATACAGACCACTCCTTGGTGTGCAGCAGAATGAAACTGCAAACAAAGAGATTGCATCACTCAAAGAAGGAAGGAAGACCACGAATCGACATCAGAAGACCCACAATCAGGACAGAGTGGAGGAATTTGCTCAAGCACTCAAGGAAACTCTCCCAGGCCCAGCTGAAACAAATGCATCTGAACGATGGGAACATTTCAAGAATGCTGTTTATAACACTGCCTTGTCAGTATTTGTTAAGGACACCAGAAAGACAGCAAATTGGTTTGATGCCCACTTGGAGGAGCTGACACCAGCCATGAAGGAAAAGAGGAGAGCTTTAATTGCATATAAAGCCAGTGAGTGTAACCTACAGGTTCTGCAAGCTGCTTATAGTAAAGCCCAACAGAGCGCCAGGAGTTGTGCTAATGATTACTGGCTGCAGCTTTGCTCTCTGATTCAGATAGCAGCTGACACAGACAACATCAAGGGGGTGTATGAGGGCATCAAACAGGCCTTAGGTCCAATACAGAAAAAATCTGCCCCCCTGAAATTGGCTACAGGTGAGGTCATCCAGGATTGAGCACAGCAGATGGTACGCTGGGTGCAGCACTAGTCTGAGTTATATTCCAGAGAAAATGCTGTAAGTGATGAAGCATTAAATAACATTGAGTGCCTGCCTGTTTTGGAGGAGCTTGACAGTGAACCAACTTTAGAAGAACTCAACGGGGCCCTGGATTCCCTTGCCTCTGGCAAGGCACCCAGGAAAGATAACATCCCTGCTGAAGTTTTGAAGTGCTGCAAAGAGATCATCCCCACTGAACATGAAATCTGTCTTTGTTGGAGGGAAGGTGGAGTACCGCAGGACATGAAGGTTGCAAATATCATCACACTGTATAAGAACAAAAGCAACAGAAGTGACTGTAACAACTACCACGTTATCTCTCTTCTTAGTGTTGTAGGGAAGCTGCTTGCCTGTGTTGGACTGAAGAGGCTTCAGGTGCTTGCAGAGAGAGTCTATCCAGAATCACAGTGCGAATTCTGAGCCAACAGGTCTACTACTGACATGGTATTTTCCCTTAGACAGTTGCAGGAGAAGTGCAGGGAACAAAGACAGCCACTTTTTGTAGCCTTCATAGATCTTAAGAAGGCTTTTGACTTGGTTAGTAGGAATAGCCTTTATAAAATCCTCCCCAAGATTGGATGTCCACCTCAGCTCCTCAACATCATCAGGTACTTTCATGAGGAAATGAAGGGCACAGTAGTTTTTTATGGCTTAACATCAGATTCCTTTGATATTCAAAGTGGAGTGAAGCAGGGCTGTGTCCTCAGCACCAATTCTATTCAGGATCTTTTTTGCTGTCATGCTGAAACACACTTTTGGAACTGCAGCAGAGGGTATTTATCTCCGGACCAGATCAGACAGAAAACCCTTTAATCTCTCTAGATTAAGAGGAAAGACCAAAGTCCAGCTGACATGCTTGCGGGATTTTCTCTTTGCTGATGATGCTCACTCTGCTGAAGACCTTCAACAACTTATGGATCATTTTAGCAAGGCCTGCCAAGATTTTGGACTATCAGCCTGAAAAAAACACAAGTCATGGGTCAGGACATGGATTCACCTCCCTTTATTACAATATCTGCACAAGAAGTGGAGGTTCTTGTCCATGACGTTGTGTACCTTGGCTCAACTATCTCTGACACTCTCTCTTTAGACACTGAGCTGAATAAACAATTTGGTAAAGTGGCCACCACATTTTCCAGACTTGCTTAATAAGAAGCTGACAGAACATACAAAGATTCAGGTCTATAGAGCCTGTGTCTTGAGCACACTCTTGTACTGCAGTGAGTTTTGGATCTTTTATGCATGGCAAGAGAGAAAGTTGAACACCTTTCATATGCGCTGTCTCCGATGTATTATTGGCATTACCGCATGACAAAGTTCCTAATAGCACAGTCTTGGAACGTGCTGGAATTTCTAGCATGAATATATTATTGAAACAGCAATGTCTACACTGGCTTGGGCATGTCATGAGGATGGTTGATGGGTAGATTCTGAAAGACCTCCTGTATGGAGAGTTAGTGCAAGAAAAGCACCCTAGAGGGGGACCACAACTGCGATATAAGGATATCTGCAAGAGGGATCCAAAGGCCTTGGGAATGGACATTAACAGCTGGGAAACCTTGACCTCTGATCATTTAGCTTGCAGGCTAAAGACGCAGCATGGCCTTCTCCAATTTGAAAAGACACTCATTTGGCAGGCTGAGGCAAAGAGGCAGTCCTGGAACCAGTGAAATCTGGGGGCTGGACAGGAGACAGACTGTATCTGTCCTCAGTGTGGAAGGGATTGCCACTCTCGAATTGGCCTTTTTAGTCACACTAATGCTGTTTTAGGACCTCTTTTCAGAGCACAATACCATAGTCTTTTGAGACTGAAGAATGCCATTGCTTAGTAGTTCTGGGATATTGAAGTTATGGTGGAATAATGTAATTTGGGATATTTGGGATATTGAAGTTATGGTGGAATAATGTAATTTTTAAAATATTAAATATAAGTGACTTAATAGGGGATAATAAATACATATGGTGAAAAGAAATGTTATTTATGCTTAAATGAATTAATGGAAAACAATAAGAATTATAGAAAGAATAGTATTGTTGAAGTTGGAAGATTAGATTATATATAGTTATTTGTATTATCATTGTTAGCATTGTTTAAAAAATTGTTTAAAACATTGACCCAGTCAATACACTGTCCACAAAATATGTATGGTGTGAAAAGAAAAGTAAATAAAACATGAATTATATAAAAATATATATTTCTGTCTTCTAATTCACAGATTATAAATCTAGGATACATTTTGGGTGATATTCCCTGAAGTGATACATGAAGTTGTAGATTTACATACATATGAGAATATTTGTAGCTCAGCGTTGAAATGAGGGGTCTTGGTGCTCTCTGAGCTTACTTGTTTTCTTGTAGACTAGATTAGACTAGCACTGATGATTTTACCTAATTAGGGTAATGAAATGTCTGTAAGAAAACAAGCAAGCTCAGAGAGTACCAAGGACCCCACATAGATATATAGATAAAGTAAGATAAGATAAACTTTATTGTCATTTTTTTTTCTGTTCGCACTCTGGCATACATTAAAATGAAATTCTGTTGCATGCTCTCAACAGTGTACACATACATAACACACATATAGATATGCTATATACATACATATGTGTATACCTATAGCCATACATATAAATATTAATCACCACGATGAAGGTGGAATCCTGTTGCCATGCAAAGGCAAGTACAGGGGCATTTTGCTCCCACACTAAGGCTCTGGCCATTGTCATCACCGCGACAGAGCAACAGCTCTTTCATCCTTCTGCCGC
The DNA here is from genome assembly GCA_009733165.1 of Naja naja. Lineage (NCBI taxonomy): Eukaryota > Metazoa > Chordata > Lepidosauria > Squamata > Elapidae > Naja > Naja naja. The sequence goes on along the minus strand of CM019155.1, from coordinate 55,205,987 downwards.
AACAGTTTAGTTTAGTTTAGTTAACCCCATCTTCAGTGCACATCATGAAAATAAACATAAACACACATCCTTCACCCTCCACACATTGAACCAAAAACCCCCGACACCACACCAACACTGCACTATACAGCAGAATTCAAAAGAGCTACTGCCCTGGGATAGAAGCTGTTTTTCAGCCTATTTGTCCTTGTTTGTATTATTTTGTACCGTCTGCAGATGGTAATAGTTCAAAAAAAGGGTTCCCAGGATGAGAAGGATCTTTGAAAATGTTTTGAACTTTCTTAAGGGAGTGGGAGCTATAAAGCTCTTCCAAAGAGGGGAGAGGGCAACCAATGATTTTCTGGGCAATGATGTTAACCCTCTGGAGTGCTTTCCTATCTGCCACTGTGCAATTGGCAGACCATACAGAGGTGCAGTAAGTTAAAATGCTCTCTATGGTGCAGCGGTAGAAGGTCACTAGCAGTTTTTCATTCAGTTGTTGTTTTCTGAGAAGTCTCAAGTAGTATAATCTCTGCTGGGCCCTTTTGACCAGGGCTGCAATGTGAGCACCCCAGGTCAGGTCCTCTTATGGTAACACCCAGAAACTTAAAACTGGCCACTTGCTCCACTTGGTCTCCATTGATAAGCAAGGACTGGATGTCTGTTCTGTTCCTTCTATAATCTATAAGCTCCTTGGTCTTATTGGTGTTGAGGAGCAAGTTATTGTATCCACACCATGAAAGCAACCGGTCCACCTCATCTCGGTAGGCAAACTCATCTCCCCCGGAGATGAGTCCCACCACTGTTGTATCATCTGCAAATTTAGCAATAGTATTACTAGCATGAGTGGGAATGCAGTCATGCACATAAAGAGTATAGAGTAAGAAACTCAACATGCAAACTTGTGGTGTACCAGTGTTAAGAATAAGGGCTGAAGAGGTATGATTACCTAATCTGACCCTCTGTGAGCAGCCAGACAGGAAATCCATAATCCAAAGGCAGATTGAATAAGAAAGGCCAAGGTCCAGAAGTTTAGACACTAGTCTATGTGCAAGAATTGTGTTAAACACAGAACTAAAATCCACAAAAAGCATCCTCACATAGCCCCCCTGCTGTTCTAGATGAGTCAGAGCAGTGTGAAGAGTGATGGCTATAGCGTCCTCTGTAGATCTATTTTTTCTGTATGCAAACTGGTGTTTATCAAATGCATGGGGAAGACCAGAAATGATGTGCCAGCAGACCAATTTCTCAAAGCACTTCATGATGATAGGAATGAGTGCCACTGGTCTGTAATCATTGAGGTTATTGATAGGGAACCTTTGGCAGTGGAACAATGGTGGAAGCCTTCAAACAAGATGGAATAGTGGACTGGGATAAAGACTGATTGAAGATCCTGGTAAAGATTCCAGCCAACTGATCAGCACAGTCTTTAAGCACTCGGCCAGAGATACTGTCAGGACCAGCAGCCTTTCTAGGGTCCACAGCCCACAGAATACTCCTCACCTCCTGTTCCTCCACAATGAGGTGGGGGCTACAATTGGCTCGTGGTTGTATTTTATCTGTCTCTGATGTCTCCACTTCAAAGCAAGCAAAGAAATGATTCAGTTCCTCTGCCAATGAAGCATCCCCATCAGCAGGGACGACATTGGTCGGTTGATGGTTTGTAATTTGTTGAATCCCTTGCCACACCTGCCTCATGTTATTGCTATAAAAATTACCCTCAATCTTCCTCTTATAATCAGTCCTGGACTTCCAAATACCTTTCTTCAGATTAGCTCTGGCAACACTGTATCTTGCCCCACTACTGGACCTAAAGGCCTTGGTCCTGTCACGCAAGAGGCACTGGACTTCCTTGGTCATCCAGGGTTTCTGATTGGGATAGATCCTAATACATCTATCCACAGTGATAGTAACTGCAGTGTTTGATATAGCACAGAACAGTTGCAGTGTGCTCCTTTAGGTCAGGGTGGTAAAAGATGTCCCAATTTGTATTCTCAAAACAATCCTGAAGTTGTTGGGAAGCATCTTCTGGCCAAGATTTCACTGTCTTTATTATAGGCAGAGCCCATCTCCTAAGAGGGATGTACACTGGTGCTAAAAGCAGTGACATATGGTCTGATTGTCCCAAATGTGGTAATTGTATAACCTTATAGCCATGTTTGATGTTGGTATATACTTTGTCCAATATGTTTGCTCCTCTAGTAGCACACTTAACATGCTGATAGAATTTAGGGAGCACTGCTTTTAAATCAGCTTGATTAAAGCCCCCCACTATGATATGCACAGCATCAGGATACTTATTCTGCTGATTACTAACAATGTTATACAAGAATCCCAAAGCTATGGTAGTATTGGCATCAGGTGGGATATAGACTGCAGTAATCAAAACCATGCTGAATTCCCATGGAAGATATATGGGTCTACATTTAAGAGTCATATGCTCCAGATCCATGGAGCAGTGGCTGTCTAGAGTCTTTGTATTGATACACCAGCTTTTGTTCACATAAAGGCTTAAACCTCCCCCTTTGATATTGCCAGAATCTCTACTCCTGTCCTGCTGGTGACCTATGTAGCCTTTCAGCTTAACAGCTGCATCTGGAATGAGTGAATGAAGCCAAGTTTCTGTGATTAGCAAAACACAGCAGTTCTTGATGAATTTAGTCTTTGCAATCCGTAGCCTTAATTCATCCATTTTGTTAGTCAGAGATCTTGCATTGGTAAGAAATATACTTGGAATTGAAGGCTTGTGTGGAAACTTACTGAGCCTAAAGAAAATCCCAGCATGGCATTCTCTCTTCTTCTTCCTGTTCCTCTTTCTCCACCTCTTCCTCCTTCCTACAGGGATAGTGATCCACAGGGATCCACAGGGTCCATATAGCCTTTTCACATTTCAGTCCAATTTGTAACAAGGCTTGCCGACTGTAGATGCTCCTTGCCCCACAGGATTCAATCAAGGAAAGGATCCAAAACACACAGAGAATCATACTCACCATACACTGAAAGAAGGAGCGGTCAGCCACAGCATCCATGTGCGCAGCCATCTTGAAAAAAAATGAAGGGTGACAGGGAGCCTCAACAGAGGGATGAAAGAGCCGCATCTGTCTCCAGAGTGTGGGTTACCAACACCTAGTCTAGTCTAGTGAAAAGAAGGAGTAGGGTTGATTAACAGATTAACAGATTTGAAAGGGACCTTGTAGGTCATCTAGTCCAACCCCCCACTCAAGCAGGAGACCCTACACTATTTCTGACAGGTGGCAGTCTAGTGTCTTCTTGAAAGCCTCCAGTGATGAAGCTCCACAACTTTTTTTTGAAGTTTTATTTGTTTTATTAATATAATATATAAAAATTCCATTTCAATCAAACAGTGTGTTGTCTCAGTACAATTGTTTTTAGGCAATCATAATCAAACTGTTTACAATAACATTCATCACAATAGCATTAATACTTTATAACAATATTTTGTTTCCATTTTAACAAATTTCCTTTTTAACATTTATCTTTTTTTATGTCCCTTTCTTTCTAACTTCTGTTTTTACTGTCTAACCATTGATAAAAAGAGTCCCATGTCAAAAAGTATTTAGTTTTTCTTTGTCCTTAATAGTAAGCATTAGTCTATCCATTTCTGCACATTCTAGTATTTTCTTAATTACATTATAGTCTGTCAGACAATCACACTTCCATTGTTGAGCATATACAATTTTAGCTGCAGTTAATATATGTAAAATCAAGTATATAGTCTCTTTATCATGTTTTTCTAGTAGAATCCTCAATAAGAATATTTCTGGTTTCATGTCTATATGTTGTTTTATCATTTTTTCCAAGCAGGTATGTATTTTCTTCCAATATTTTTTAGCTTGTGGACATGTCCACCACATATGAACCAGGTGTTTGATTACATTTCCAACATTTAGCAGCTCTATCCTTATAAATTTTCACCAATCCTGTTGACACAAAATGCCATCTGTAAAACATTTTATACAAATTTTCTTTATATGCAGTTGACATAGTCAATTTAACATTTCTATCCCATAGTTTCTGCTATTTGTCTAATTTTATTGCATATCCAAAATTTTTACTCCTTGAGACTTTTAATTTTTTTTTCTGACAAAAAGCGAGAGCGCCCTAAGGGGGGAAAGATTTTAGAAAATAGAAGACAGAAGAGGAAACAAGCGGCGAAATTGAGCTTGTCTGTCAAATTAACTGGAGTTATCTTATTGAATTTTAACAAGGACTCAGCTTCTAACTGGATTGGATTTTATTAAAGCAAAACAATTTTTAGAATTAATTTTAAAGAGAGACTTTGTATTTTTTTTCTCTTGTTGGTTTTTTTTCCCCTTAAAGGGGAATCTTTTGTTTAGAAACTTTTGAGACTTTTTTTTAGTTTGCTACAGTTTAACAGAGTACTGACAGCCAAGTAATCTAAGCAACACTGCCACCTAGAGCCCTTAAAAATTGATGGGAATGTTTTCCTAGTCAGAGGCTGTGTCAGATCTGTGTATCTGCCATTCTTCAGTGAAAGAAGAAGGGGGGAGGGAAGTTGGTACAAGTAATCCTTTTTGATGTAACCTGAATATCTTAAATCTTATATTGAATCTGTATAACTTGCACGTGATATACAACTGGAGAACTGGAGCCAGATGTCTAGAAACTTGACACCTCTTGGAGAGATAGCAAGAGGAGAAGGGACCATAAAAATTCCAGCTCTGAAAGACTTTTCTCTGGGAAACTTTTGTAAGATACATTCCCAGAAAAGGGGGGGGGGATTAACATGTTGGTTCTTTGTTTGACTAAATCCACATCAGAATAAGGAGGGTTCTAACTCCCTTTATCTATTACTGTATGCCTGGAAGCATCTTAGATTCTGCTTTGACTAGTACCTGGATCACTTCCTTTCAATAAAGAATTCCTTTTGAAGTACCTAGCTTTCAGAAGTTCATTCTTTTCAGTTGAAGGGGAAAAGTCCGGTGCTTACATAAAGCAGAATCTGCAATAGAGGTCAACCCGGAGATGATTTAAAAAAAAAAAAGAACTTCACTCTACCAAGGGGACCCTGCAAAAATGTCTGAATATAGCAAGGAGCAAGGGGAAGCCGAATGCTGGGGAGAAACTTTGACAACTACCCAGCCACACCCTGACTTTGTGTACCCCATCAAAGACATTGAAATGGCCGGCAAAAATTCCACAAAGCCCCGATGGTCTACAGGCATAGAAAAGAGAGACAGCTGGGATGGAAGAACCAAGAGAGTAACCCTCACCCAAGGTAACCATAAAACCAGGTGGAAAATGGACCTGGAGGCCCTCTCTGATCAGGAAGAATGGGTCGAGGAACCACTGGCAGATGACTGACTGAAACGGTACATAAATCACCTCGTGAGGGAAGCCCTGGAGGACCTCAATGTGTGGGATGAACCAGGTTGCCAACAACGAAGAGCGACTGAACCAGAAATTGAGACAACCTGAGCCATCACCCCTGATCCAGCTGAGAATGATCGAGCAATGGAACAAGCTGGAGGACTAGCAGCCATACCAGCTACGCGACCCCTTGCCACTCCAGAGCAGGGGATTAACCCTGGCCAACCCAGAGACATACAACTGCAGAGAAAGGTCCCATCCTTGGGGGTAAAATTTGATGGGGATCCCCAGAAACTGGGATTCTTCCTGGCACAAGTCCTCACCTACATGAAAGAATATGGTTGGAATTTCCCAACCCAGGGGGCCAGAGTGTGAGTCATCACCCTGGCCCTAGAAGGGGCAGCCACCAGATGGATGGTAACCCTCCACAATGTTAACATCCCAGAGCTGAGAAACCTCAATCAATTCATGACAGACCTTTGCCACCGCTTTGAAGACCCCCTTACCGATAGAAAAGCCTGTGACCGCATTAGAGTCATAAAGCAAGGCCGGCACCTGGTAGTCGAGTACACTGAGGAATTTTGTGGCCTGGCCAGCCAAGTTGACTGGCCAGAAGATATCCTAGTCTGTTGGTTCAAAGATGGACTCAACGACGACCTGTACACTGCCTGCCTGACCCATGGGGCCCCAAACCTCCTGCATGAATGGTACCTTATGACAGAGGAGGTGGAGATAGACATGACCTGTAACCAGTACCGCAGTGGCAGAGTTTGGAGAAGATCCCCACCCCAGGGAAAGCGGGGGTTTTTCAAACCCCAAACTACCATGACTCCAAGACCATCTGGCTGTTTTAACTGTGGAAAAGAGGGGCACCATGCAGCAGAATGCAGTTCAAAAACCCCTGCCAGAAAGCTAGACCACCCATCAGGGGGAAAACATAGAAAATCCAACCCTCGAGGAAAAGAAACTGCCCTGAGAAGCTGAGAAGCTGTGAGGTTCCGGTCCCCCCCAACCCAGAGGAAGAATCCCCCATGCCCCGAGGAGACTTGAGCCAGTCTGAAAGCAATCCAGAAGACTACCCACTGGTAAGCGACCCAATTGAACCACTCACTCTACCCCTAAGACTTTTTATCCCCAGCCAAGGGAAGGGGGAGGAAGTAGCAGAGTTACTGGATTCAGGATGCATCCGGTGCCTAATGAGCCCCACCCTAGCAGGGAAATTGGGAATCCAACTAAGGAAAATGGAAAATCCCATTGCTTTCTGCCAATTAGATGGAACTATAGTGGGGGGGGGGAGCCAGCCAGTTTTGCCACAGAACCATTGAAAATAACACTAGGGAACCATAGTGAGATGCTCACATTCATTGTAGCCCCAGGTATGGAAGGGCCACTAGTCCTAGGACTCACATGGCTAAGGAAATGGAATCCAAAAATAAACTGGAAGAGAGGAACCATACATTTCCGGAAACATGTAGCATTTGCAAACAGCCCAGAGGAGAAAGAAAGAGAACAGAGAGCCATAGCCAGCAGCTGGCTGAACCCATTAACATCCCCAAAGAGTACCAGGATTTAGCCCAAGTATTTGAGGAGGCTTCTGATGAACTCCCACCCCATCGTGCACAGACTGCACCATTGAAATCCTACCAGGGCTAAACTTCCAAAACCAAAATGTACTGCATGTCCCCAGAGAACTAAAAGAACTCAGAGCATTTATCGATAAAAATCTAAAAGGGGTTTCATCGAACCTACCCGACCAAAAATAGCAGCCCCAGTATTATTCATGAAAAGAAAGATGGCTCTTTATGCCTATGTGTTATTACAAAATCTTAATGCCATCAGTGTGAGAATATGAATATCTCCCCTCATGAAGGACATGTTAGCCCACCTCTAAAGGAATTTTTTCAAAGTTAGACCTATGAGAGGCATACTACCGCATTAGAATAAGGGAAGGGCATGAGTGGAAGATGGCTTTTAATACCCCACTGGGATGCCACCAATTTAAAGTGTCCCTTGGACTACAAGGAGCCCCTGCCATGTTCATGCAATTAATTAATGAGACCCTCCATGAATGGGATTCTTGTTTATCTCGATGATATTTTAATCTACACCAAAACAAAAGAAGAACACATCAAATTACTCCGAGGAGTTCTCACAAAACTCCTAAACACTAAACTATATGCAAAACTCTCTAAATGTGAATTCCACCAAGAAAAAATTGACTACCTGGGATATAGAATGTCCCACGAGGGAATAGAGATGGACCCACAAAAAGTAAAAGCTGTCATCGATTGGGAGCCACCCCATACTGCAAAACAACTGCAGAGCTTTGGGTTTTGCAAACTTTTACCACCAGTTCATTCCAGCTTTTGCAAATATCACCCTCCCCAACACAAACTTGTTAAAAACAAAAGGGGGGGAGAAACCCAAACCAAGGCAACCCTTTATGGACGATGGAATGCCAAGTGGCATTCAAAAAACTTAAACAACTGTTCTCAGCAGAACCAATCCTGAAACACCCAGACCCTGAACAACCATTTGTCATCCAAGCAGACGCTAGCGATGTAGCAGTTGGAGCAGTTCTACTCCAAAAGAATGGACATGGACAGTTACAACCATGTGCTTATACTTCCAAGAAACTGACAGGAACCGAGCAAAGATGGGCCATATGGGAGAAAGAGGCATATGCTGCGATGGGCACTCCTCACATGGAGACATTTCCTAGAAGGGAACCAAATCCCCTTTGAAGTCTGGACTGATCATAAAAATCTAGAAGCCCTGAAAACTCCATGGAAACTCTCAGAAAAACAAGCAAGGTGGGCTCAATACTTTAAATGGTTTAATTTCACTCTCAAATATCTCCCAGGGGGAAAAATTTCTTGGCAGATGCCCTGTCCAGGAAACCCCAATACAACAGCAAAAAGATTGAAGTTATAAAACCCATGATCCAACCAACCCAACTTGCAGCCAAAGTAATCACCCAGGCACAAGAGAAGAAAGAATAACTGACTGACAATGCAACAACTTCAATATTTAAGGAGGCACTACTTGATGACTGGCTCCAGGCTAACAAAAACATCTGCTTACTCAAAGATGGTCTAGCCTGGGTAGAAAACAAACTTTACATCCCTGCCAGCCAGAGGATGGACCTCATGAAACGATGCCACGACTCAAAAATAGGGGACACTTTGGTTTTGTAAAACCCTGCACCTCATCGAAAGACAATTTTGGTGGCCATCTCTCAAAAGGACATTGAAAACTATGTTGCTAGTTGCCCCATCTGTGCTGCTGCAAAAGAAGACAAGGAAAATCTCCTGGACTTTTACAAACAGTGGCAGAACCTTCAGCACCCTGGAAAGAGATCTCTATGGACTTTATAGTGGAGCTTCCTGAAAATTCAGGAAATACTGTTATTTGGGTTGTAACTGATCTTTTTCAAAACAGGTTCATTTTGTACCATGCCAAAGATCCCAACAGCCAAGGCCTTGGCAAAGATGTTTTAATACACATTTATCACCTTCATGGAGCTCCCCAATGGATTATTTCAGATAGGAGTGTACAATTCACATCCACATTTTGGTGGGCGTTTTTAAACCTATTAGGCTCCACCCAGGGTTGTCTCATCCAATCATCCAGAAAACAATGGTCGACAGAGAGCTAATAGCATATTAGAACAATATTTAAGATGCTGTATTAATTACCAACAGGGCAATTGGAATGACCTTCTTCCTTTTGCAGAGATAGCATACAACAACTCAGTCCACAGCAGCACTGGTTTCACCCCATTCCAGGTAGCCACAGGTCAAGAATTCAACCCCATGCCAGAGCTACATACCAAGGAACCTGAAGTTCCCTCCCTTAAGGAGTGGATAATTAATTTGCAAACTACTTGGCCAGTGGTCAGACTAGCCTTACAAGAGGCTAGAGCAGCCTTTAAAGCTCAGGTGGACAAAAAACCCTGTGATCCTAAACCATTCAAAGTTGGGGACTGCATATATTTGTCTACAAAATTTCTAAAATCATTGCAACCCTCTAAAAAACTGGGACCTAAATTCATTGGACCATTTTCTATCTCAGAATTATTAATCCTGTTACTGTAGAGCTTCTACTTCCCAAAACACTTAGACAGGTTCATCCAGTATTTCACTGTAGCCTACTCAAACCAGAGATCACTTCAAAACTTAGACCCCCCCCCTTCCCACACCTCCAACACCCATTATGGTACATGGGGAACAACATTTTGAAATTAAAGATATCCTTGATACGTGTACTCACTGTGGATCCATACAATATTTAGTAGCTTGGAAACACCTTCCCTCCTCAGAAAATGAGTGGGTAGCCAAACGACATGTAAAAGCACCCGCATTACTACAGAAGTTCCACCTGAAATACCCTCACAAACCATCCTAAGTTGTAAATGTAACAAATGTTTTATGTCTTCAAGGTGGATTTCTCAAATTTTTGAGGAGGGCAATATGTCAGATCCGTGTATCTGCCATTCTTCAATGGAAGAAGAAGGGGAGGGGAGTTGGTACAAGTAATCCTTTTTGAGGTAACCTGAATATCTTAAATCTTATATTGAATCTGTATAACTTGTACATGATATACAACTGGATGACTGGAGCCAGATGTCTAGAAACTTGTCACCTCTTGGAGAGATAGCAAGAGGAGAAGGGATCATAAAAATTCCAGCTCTGAAAGATACTCCCTGGGAACTTTTCTAAAATACGTTCCCAGAAAAGGAGGGGGGAAATTAACATGTTGGTTCTTTGTTTGTCTAAATCCACATCAGAATAAGGGGAGGGGTTCTAACTCCCTTTATCTATTACTGTATGCTTGGAGGCATCTTAGATTCTGCTTTGACTAGTACCTGGATCACTTCGTTTCAATAAAGAATTCCTTTTAAAGTATCTAGCTTTCAGAAGTTCATTCTTTTCAGTTGAAGGAGGAAAGTCTGGTGCATACAGGCTTTTTATGGTGGCTCAGGCTGTAAATGCCTGCTCTTAAGATCCAGCTGTCTACAATTACTGTAGGCTCAAATCCCACCAGGCTCAAGGTTGACTCAGCCTTCCATCCTCTCGGGGTAGGTAAATTGAGGACCCAAGATTGTTGGGGGCAATTAGCTGACCTTGTAAAAATGCCGCTTAGTAATAAGCAGGCATATGTAATGGAATGAAGGCTATTGCTGAGCGCATTGGGTTGTGCTCCAAAAATTGTAAGCCACCCTGAGTCTTGGAGAAGGCTGCATATAAATGTAATTAAAAAAAAAGAAGATAGAAAGTAGAGCACTGAATAAATGTTTATGCAGGTGCTTCTCTTGCAAAACAATTTAACAGCTGGAGACTGAAGCTGAAAGAGACAAGATTGCTGTGACCTTGGATTATATTTTGCTGAAACTTATTGAAACTTTTTTTTATATTTATAAATTTTATTCAACAAAAAAAGAATTAAAACACACAGAGACAAAACAACAGAAATATATATGTACATATATACATTTTACAACCTATTTGAGCATTGGTTAAGATCTTCCTCATATAGTATAACGTGATCTACCTTGTCAAAGTAGCTTCTTCGTTCTTTTAATAGATTAATTTCTCTATGTCATTACTATCAGTTACACGTCTAACTCTTCCTTATCTCATCAGAATATCATAAATTACATTTCCTTTATCCATATATTCCATATTTCATAGTATTCACTGTCTTGTTTGTTTTTTAGTATCTTAGTTAAACTGTCCATTTCAAGCATTCATGAATCTTTTTGATTACTGTGTCATCTGAGGGGGGAGACAACAATTTCCAGTTCTGTGCATAGGCTATCCTAGCCGCAGTTATAATGTGAAGAATTAAATAGTAGTATTTCTTTTCCATTTTTAAATTGATCATACCTAAGAGAAATATTTCAGGATCTAGTTCTAAGTTTTGCTTTGTCATATTTAGTATCCAGTTTTTATTTTCCTCCAATATTTCTTAGCAAATGGACATGTCCACCACATGTGAAAGTATGTTCCTTGTGGATGATTACATTTCCAACATTTGGGTGATAAGTTGGTATACATCTTTGCCAATCTGACCGGGGGTAGCCAACAATAAGTCATTTTATATAAGTTTTCTTTGTAGGCTACAGACAAGGTCAATTTGTAATTCATTTGCCAATTATGTTCCCATTTGTCTGTTTCAATAGTATGGGCCACATTTTTGGCCCATTTTATCATGGTATCCGTAATCGTTTCTTCTTTTAATTTATGATTCAAGAAATATCTATATATTTTGCTGATTGATTTATTTTCTTCTCCCAACCATATTTTATCGAATTCTTGTATAATCATGTTAAAGCCAAATTGTTGTCTATATTTTTTATAATTTATTTATTTATTTATTTATTATTTGCACTTGTATGCGCCCCATCTCCAAGACTTCGGGCAGCTCACAGTTAAAATGAAACAATAAATACTTAAAAACTATTAAATTTAAATTACAAGTCCAAATATAATAAACTAAAACCATTAAAACTATCCCAACCCAGGGGGGGCGGTCACAGCCTGGGTTGATCAAACAACCAAGTTTTAGCTCACGGTGGCGAAGGTGGGAGGTCAGGGCCAAGCGGGCTCAAAAGGCAGTTGGTTCCAGAGGTCAGGGACGCAACAGAAAAGGCTGGTCGTCGGGGAATGTCGGCACTGACCGCCGATGGAATCAGTCCTTGCCTATGAGCTCACACAGAATGCCAGCATTCGATATTGGAAGAAGCGCTCCCTTAAATATTGAGGACCCATGCCATGAAGGACTTTATATGTTAACACTAAACCTTGAACCTCACGGGCGCAACGGCAACCAATGCAAGTGCAGGAGGGGTAATATGGGAGAACCGGGTAACTCCCATCACCACCAGCGCCGCGCATTCTGCACCAGCTGCAATCTCGGATGGTGTGCAAGGGAGTCTAAATAGAGCTTTGCAGTAGTCAGTCTAGGTGACAAGGGCATAGTGACTGTCTTGAGGCATCTCGGTCCAGAAAAGAGGCGAGGTCGCCGAACAAGGCGGAGCTGGGCAAGGCCCCCTGGCGGCGGCCCCGACCTGCTCCTCCAACTGGAGCCATTACATGTCAGAGGACCCCAGATTCCAGCCCTATCACAGGGGCAACACCTCTCCCCTATGGCCAAGATGGACAATCTTGACCGGGCGAGATGCAGGTATGCACAGCCACTCAGTCTTGGCGGGTTGAGTCGAGCATGTTCCTCATCCAAATCCGTACAGCATCCAAACACGGGTCTAAATAGGAGGGGCATCGCTGATCTGGTTTGGGGTGAGATGTACAACTGGTATCATCAGCGTGCTGTGGAACTTCACCCCAAAACCACGGATGATCTCACCCAGCGGCTTCAGTAGATGTGAATAGGGGAGGACTGACCATTGAGGACCCCACAAGAAGCACCCTTGGGGCGACCTAACCCCCTGCCATCACAGTTCGACTGCCCCAAGAGGTAGGAGGAGAACCACCAAGTCGGTGCCTCCCACTCCCAGCTAGGCTGACGCCAAGGATACCATGGTGATGGTGCTCGAAAGCCGAAGTGTAATAGGACCAGGACTTAGAAACCCCTGTCGGGCCTCAGAGATCATCCATCATGCCAAGCTAATGTGTTTGAATTTGTAAAGGGCCACCAAGATATCTCTTTCCTTATGCTTTTTGGTTTCTGTTGACTCTCTCCATTCATATAATAGATCTTTGTATCTAGTATATTATCGTAATCCATCACATTTGGTAGTTACTGCTTCCAGAGTGGATATCCATAGTGGGACCTTTAGATAAATTCCTTTAATTTTTTAGACAATAGATAATAAGCCATTCAATGGTGCCTTATAAATATAGTTGCTTGTAATTTTGTCAAATGCTTTCTGGGCGTCTACAAAATCAATGCCACGGTCTGGTTGTATGTACCTCATAATATTCTAATATGTCCATAATTATTCTCGTATTTGTTTTTATCTGCCTGTGAGGCAAAAACCATTCTGGTCCGTGTGAATTATTCTACTTAATATCCTTTTAAATCTTTCCACTAAAATTGAAGCCATTATTTTGTAATCAGTTTAATAAAGATATTGGCCTATAATTTTGTATTTTTTGGTCTGATTGTTCTTTGTGTATAAGTGTGATGTATGCTTCCGTCCATGTTTTAGGTACCTTAGCACTCTCCAACCTCATTGTAGAGATCGATATCTCCTCTAACATTTCTTGAAATTCCTTATAGAATTCTGAAGGAATTCCATCTGGTCCAGGGGTCTTGTTTGCTTTTTTGTATTCCAATTGCTTTTCTAACCTCTTCTATAGTAATTTTATTATTTAAATACTGACTTTCTTCATCCAAAATTTCTGGTAAGTTCTTTTCATCCAAGTATTGATCAATGATATTCCCTGGTGTTTCCTCTTGTTTATATAGTTTAGTAAAGAATTCCTTTGCTATTTCTTTCTTTTTTGGGGGTTGGGTTACCTTCTTGATCTTGTAGAGTTATGATTGTTCTTTTTTCTTGCTCTTTTCTAATTTTGTGAGCTAGCCATCTTCCAGGCTTATTTGCATTTTGAAATAATTTTGTTTCACCAATTTAATTTTCAGGCTGTATCTTCCTGCTTAAAATTTATTTTGTGTTTTATTATATCAATTTCTTTCTTAATCCTGGGTTATTCAAATCTTTTTGTCTAGCTATTTCTAGTTCTTTTAATTTCTCCCTCCATAAACTTTGTTGGTATCTCATTTCTTTATTCTTTCTAATATTATATGCTCTGGCTAGACCTCTCACATAGGCCTTAGTCATGTCCCAGAGATTTTGTAGAGAGGTCTGTTCTCTTTTGTTTATTTCAAAAAATATACTTAGTTCCTTCTTTATCATTTCTATATATGCTTTATCCCTTAGTATGGTATTATTAAATGTCCATCTTCCTAATTTCTTTTTTTCCCTTCCATTGAATATGGACCATTGGTTATGGTCCACCCCTATGTTTGTCCCAATCTCAACTTTTCCAATATTTTCCATTAGGCCTGAGCCCATCCATACCTGATCTATTCTAGACCATGATTTTTGGTAATTCGAGAAAATGGTGTATTGTTTTTTGTTTGGATTTATTTCTCTCCATGTGTCTTTGAGATTTAACACCCTTACCATATTTTGTAACAACGTGGGGAGAGTACTCCTTTCTTTTTTTTCCTTTCCACTTCTATATTCTTTGTCTTTGTCTGGGATTGCATTAAAGTCCCCTATAATACATACATTGTCATATTCAAGTTCTATTATCTTTTGGTGAAGTTTATAGTAGAAATCTTTCTGATTGGTATTTGGGGTGTATATTATAGCTAGTAACATTTTTTTCTGATTTATAAATAAATAACATTCTTCCCTCTTGGTCTTTATATATTTGTTTATGTTGCAGCCAATCTTTTATATATACCACAATACCCCTTTTTATTTGCCAATGCGAATACATTTCCCCAAATCTATATTTCTTAATAGATCTACTTGATTATCTACAATATGCACTTCTTGAATACAGATTATATCAGCATTTTGTTTTTAAGTTTCTCAAGGTTTGCTTTCTTTTAAAGCTGAGTTTAAGCCATTAATGTTAACTGAAAGTAAATTAATTTCTTTATCATTATCATTGGTTGTGGAGGGCATGTTTCATTTCGTTTCTGGTTCTGGGGTCTCTTCTTCTCAATTTGTTGTCTTCCTTTTCTTCACTAGGATTTGAAGGTTGAGTAAGTAAATCCAGTTCTTTTTGGAGATTGTTCTTCCTCATTCCTTCTCTTTGAGTGTCTCTATTGTCACATTTTCTTCTGGTCCTATGTCGATCGTAAAATTCTTTTGCTTTTCTATTGAGTCTATTTTGTATTTTTATCCTGCCATGAGACCAGTAGGCCTTCTGGTATAAGCCATCTAACGGTATAGCATTTCTAATGAGTTGTGCAGATAAAATTGATAACCCTCCTCTGTTCCCTAACTCTTCTAGGGATTTGTTTCAGTGTGACCACTTCATGATCTTTGTAAACAAGAGGGTCATCCCTAGTTTTAGTGTAGAGCAGGTCTCATTTAATTTCCTAGCAAAATGGACATGAACTTCTCTTGGCAATCTGTGTTTTCTTGCATAATGAGTGTATACCCTATATATCTCATCCACCTTATTTTCAATTTCTGCTTTTCGTTTTTGTAGGGCCGTCACTATCATATTTATCATCACCATGTGTATATCTTCTTTTTTGTCTTCCACCACATTTTGGAATCTGAGGTGGAATGATGCCTTTTCTAACTCCGTATAAGTCATCGATTCATATAATTCGCTGTAGAG
This sequence comes from Naja naja, assembly GCA_009733165.1. Lineage (NCBI taxonomy): Eukaryota > Metazoa > Chordata > Lepidosauria > Squamata > Elapidae > Naja > Naja naja. The sequence goes on along the minus strand of CM019155.1, from coordinate 55,190,325 downwards.
TTCTTTCCAATTCTGTTCAGTATCTTCCAATTTCTTCTCTACCTTCTCCGCTCTTGCCTCTACAAGATTTAGTTTTTGTTCATTTTTTAACACTTTTTCCTGCATCATTCCGATTTTGATATTCAGGCTTTGTATTTCATTTTTTACTTCACCTATTTCGGTTCTCATCTCTGTTTTCATATCATCATGGTTTCTTGCTATTAGTTCATGGGTCTTAACCATCATTTCCTGCATCATATTGAGGGTTGTCTGGACCGTCTGAAGACTTTGGGATGATGTCTTTTCTGCCAATAGCATCATGTCTAATGATCTCTGCCCCCTGGTGAAGCCATGTCATAGTTTTTTTCCTGCTTTTGTACTTATAGTTGTGTTGTTGTCATTTTCACTATCTGCAACAACCCTTTCCAATCAACCATCAATTAGACAATAGAGTACTATTTTCCTCTCCTTCTCAAGTTCTATTATATATCTAGTACATCTAATAACCTAGTATTTCCTTATTAATTACACATTTCTAATATAACCCTTCTAAATCAATTCTTATTTCTTATTTCCTTACCAACATTAAACTTATCAGTATATTAATCTTATTTCTATTAGGTTAGTTAAAGTAAAATCCTTCTTAATCATGTATCAACATATATCAACCATTTCATTAAGTTAATTATATTCTTATCTGTAAACAATTCTCAATTTTAAATTTATCTAACCTAAATATAAATATCTATTTTTCTTAATCTCTTGTATGTTGTCAATCTATGCTATTATCAGCAAATAAATTTCATACCTTATATTTTACACAATCTTCTTTCACTTATTCAAGTCAATATTCAACATTCAATAAGAATTAACCAATGTTTAGGTAGTATAACAATTATGCATCTGTTTATACTTCAATAGTATTAGTTCATTGCTGGTATATAGAGCTTTGATACGTGTCTTTTTGCAGTTTTTGTTTTTCATGTTTTATGTTTTGTGTCCAATTCAAGGTAAGTTCTCTAAGATTGCTAAGTCATATAAAGTTCTAAAGACTTCTTCTTCTTGATCTTCTTATTCCTTTATTCTTTCTTAATATACAGTTCTTAATTTCTCTTTGCTTCTTTATCAAATATATCAACAAAAAGAAAACAAAAAGAAAATATCCACCAAGTCCAGTATTATTTATCTAGAAAAGACCACTCTCAATCTCCCACCACAAGATTAAATTTGCGGTCTCACCCTTCCATTCTTCCATTTCCACCTTCCACTAGTCAGCAAAAAGCCGAAAGTCTTTCTCCTTCTAATAGTTCTAATAGTTCTGCCACCCTGCAAAATCCAAGTTCCAAGTTTCCTTTTACTAAGTTCAGAAACACTTCTTTGATTTCACCTTCCCAGTGCTCAGAATGTTGCTCTTTATTTTGGCTTCCTTCTTCTTCGATCTGCGAGACTGCCGTCTATGGTTCTGATTGTAACGATCTCCCTCTTCTAACGCTGGATTCTGGGGATTCCCTTGCCATCTCCAGGCTTGCAGCACCGTCCTGGAATCACCAAGTCTTCCCCTTTCGAACACCTACCACTCCAGGATTTGATGCGCTCCAGGGAGCCTCCAGCTGATAGAAATCCAGATCCTTCAGAGCGGTGACCCACTCCTCAGCTCCATGTCCATGGCGCTAACCGAATCCTCATAACTTTAATTTCATTCTACTTGTTGGGGATAAGGTGGGGTTTCTTTTCTTTCTTTTCCTTGTGTATCTGTTTAATGTAATCTTCAATGAAACTGTTACTGTCAAAAAGAGAGCAGCTTATTGAAACTTTGATATTGTGCCTTGGACAATGTATGGTGGCTGTAATTCACTTTGTGACTCATCTGTAAACTACAATTGAATCTTCTTTTTTTCTGCTGGCTGGTGGCCATTCTTGGCCTATTTGTTTCTTTTCTTTTCTTTTTGTTTTTTTTTCTAAGCTATTAGCTTGGCTTCAGCCTCACTGTTGGAATATTTTTTTAAGTTTTTGGGTTTTTTCTTTTCCCCTTTTAAGACTACTGGTGGATTTACCTCACTATTTCTCTTCCTTTTTTATATATACTATTTTTAAACATGAATTTTATATTTTCCTTTTTCTTTCTTCCCACATTTTACATTTAAATTCTTTCTTTTTTTTGTTGGCCTTTTGGCCTTTTGGATGAGATTGGTCTCCCCTTTTTCTCTCTTCTCTTTTTATCCTTTTTAATTCTTTGATAATTGGATTAGGGTAAAGAAGAACCTGAAGATAATTGTTCCTGGTGTTGTATGCAGAATTTTTTTGACTGGGATAGCAACTAATCAGAGATAATGAAGACACCTTCCTCTCTAAACCCAAATTCTCTGTAGTCAATTCTATCAGCAAAGAGAAAGAAAAGAGAGGGAGAAGGAAAAGGGAAGGAGGTTACACTACAAATGATAATGCAAGCAATACAAGAACAAGGGAAAAGCCTGGAAGATAGAATGGAAAGAATAGAAGAGAGAACAGAGAAAACAGATGAGAAAATAGAGAACATATAAATGATGATGAAGAATGAAGAGAGATTTCGAAAAATAGAAGAAAAAGGAGACCAGACAGATAAAAGTTGAAAAGTGTCTTTCAGGCTGACAGTGGTTAAAAAGGACAAGGGACGCGAAATGCTTGCCTGAGAGATGGACACAGCTGATTTTTATCTGAAATTCCAGAATACTGAGAAGAAAGGAAAATCTTGCAGAATTAATGATAGAATTACTGTCAGGAGCTTTGGAGATACCTAAAGAAAAAATTATGGATGGAATAGATGAAGTGTTCTGAGTATTTACAAGATATGCTATGAAAAATAAATTACCTAGAGAAGTCCATGTGAGATTTACTAAGAAAGCAATCAAAACACAAATATTACAGAGAGCAAGGGATGACCCACTGAAATACGAAGGAAAGGAGATTATAGTCCTGAAACAAGTGCCGAGAAAAGTGCGAGATCTGAGAAGAGAATATCAATTCTTGATGAGACTATCAATTCTTGAAGAGAATATCAATTCTTTAATTAAAAAGGAAGTGAACTATAGGTGGCTGATCCCAGAAGGCCTAATATTTACTTGGCAAGAGCAAAGACATAGATTAGACTCAATAGAGAAAGCAGAATTATTTTATGATGAATACTTTAGAGGAAAAGAAGAAGAGAGAAGATGGGAGGAGGAAATAGACAGATTTCAAAAGGAGATGGTCAAGATAAGAGATAAGGAAAAAAGAGATGAAAAGATACGGGAAGAAGGAGCAGTAGGTGGAAGGGTGGAATTCAAAGAACCAAGAGAGCAAAGAACAATGAGAGCAATAAACCCTACATATAAAATATAAACAATGGAAAAAAAGAAATTGATTACAATAAATGTAAATGGATTAAACTCGGCCATCAAAAGGAAAAAAACATTTCATAAATTAGAAAAAGTCTGCTTGCAAGAAGTCCATATCAAAAAACAACATGTCCAAGTATTGAATTATCCTAGAATTGGTAATTTATATTCCTCACTGGCACAACAAAATAAAAGAGGAGTGGTGTTATATATTAAAAAAACAATTAAAGCTAAACTAATCTTTACAGATGAAGAAGGAAGAATATTGATGGTGTAAATAATTGATAATAACTTAAAGATGCCTTTAGTAGCAATTTATGCACCAAATGAAAAGCAAGAAGATTTTTATAAAAAATTGCATGAAAAAAATAATAGAATTGGAATATGATAATATATGTATCTTGGGAGATTTTAATGCGATAGTGGACATAAAATTGGACTATAAAACACAGAAAGCTAACAAACAAAATAGACACTCCCAAAATCCTTCTTCAAGATGGTAGAGGAATTAAGCATTTGAGATGTTTGGAGAGAAATGAATACTAAGAATAGACAATATACATTCTACTCTAATAGACATCTATCAGGGTCAAGAATAGATAGGATCTGGATGTCAATTGAACTAATCTCTAATATACAAGAAGTAAATATAGAAACAAGTACTTAGCCGGACCATAACCCAATATGGGTCAAGCGGCAGGGACAAAAGAAAAGATCAAGATGGACTCTGAACAATTCAGTTTTGAAGGAAAAAGAATTTACACAAAATATGGAAAAAGAATTGAGTTTTGCAATAGCTAAACTGTTTTACAAAAACATCAACTTCATTAGAGTACTTCTTAATTCAATAAATGGCATAAACAATCCCTCCTCCAGAGCTCTAAATCTCATATAGGAAGGAGAATAATTGCCATACATTTCAAAACAACAATCGATATAGTTGCTCCATCCTTTTAGACAAATCCTTATAATTAATGACAATGTCATATGTGCGGTTATATGTTGGGTATTTTCTCAAATACAAACCATTCTTCAAAGTGGATCTTATACAGATTCCAGCCTTAGCCATAGGTTCCACCAATGTTAGTGATATCTGCCCTTCATATTCTGTACTGTCAGGTTCAGTTTGGAAACATAACTGTTGCCACGTTAATGGATAACCAGGCAATATCTCAGAAGCCTCCATTCCTACCCCACATAAGACAATAATCACTATCAACATCATATTAATAAATGGACTAGGCCCCCACCCACCTTAATGTATGTTGTGTATACTTCAAAACTTACAACCGGTCTTTGGGGACTTACATCCACTTCTTTATCTTCTTCCACACTCAGAAGACACAATACCTGTGTACACCAATCTATTGTTTCATATCTTAAAATAATCAACAATACAAGGAAAAAATGTATTACACTCAACCAAATAATCAACTCTTCCTCCCAAAGTTCTACAAACTTAAATTAAACTAGACATGTAATTATCTATCCCTACTATCTAAAAAAAATAGAAAGTAAAGAGTCCAGTCCTTTCAAAGCTTGCTTCCACTGGAGAGAGGATCCACACAGGTCCCTTCACACACAAATGATGTGTCCAATCTCACTCACATGTCCACACAGCCGACTCAGTAGTCAACAGTACTTGTAATGGTCCTTCCCAGGTAGGCCTTAGCTTCCCCAAAGCTCTCCACTGCTTTATCAGGACCCAATCTCCACTCTTAAAATCATGCACTTGGAAATCAAATGGTGGTGTTTGCACCAAAAGTCCTTCAGACCTTAAAAGAGGAAAAACACTGGGACAGTCCCTGTATATATTTTCTAAAAAAAAATCTTCAAGTACAATTCTAGACATACCCACACTTCCAGTATAAGGTATTCCAAACATCATTTCACGTAGATAAACTCACAACCTAATAAGGACAATTCATCCCATCCTAAAAGGTTCATACCTACTTCAGGTATATACAAAACATCCAATGTTATCTCAGAGTGTTCTCCTTTCAGAGACACATTTTCAACAATAGCAACATCAAAAGGCTGTCCCTTGGACTTCCAGTTTGGGACTCTTCAGAGACAGACGAAATCCATGACTGTGCATGGTTTGATCTGTGCTCACTGCTGGAGCACCCTGAGCCAGCTGGCTTCGGGGCTAAGCCACCCGTGAGGTGGTGAAGAGGAGACTGGGGTTGAGGAGAGCCACATCCCTCCTCCCAGCTGCTTTACTCCCTTCGAGGCAGCTGCAGCAGTGGTCAGAAATGGCCACCTCAAAGAAGAACCCGACTGGACAAGATTGTGCAGGAGGAAGTTGGAAAGAAAGTTTGACTGACTGGGCTGAACAGAGAAATCACCCATTTAAGGTACCTGGAATTTGAGCAACAAAGAATAATACTATCCCTAAAAAGACTTTCTAAAGCATGAAAGGAAAGTGAAGGAAAAGAATTGTTTTTCTTCCTCTTTAAAACTGACAGTTCTAATAGACCTTAAATTAATTAGAAGATTTGAATAAGAATTGATATTAATCCTCTTTGACATAATAGGCTATTCTTAGCTGAAAATAAAGTGTCAAAGGGATAAAGATTCTGAATAATCAAAAGCCTTTTAAAAGAGAAAAGAAAGCAGAGGAGGAAAAAAAAGAGGGTGGAATCTGGAAAAATGGAGGATACCACCTGAGCTAAAATATTGAGAGTGAAAGACTTGAGAAGGATACATCTTAGCTGCAATCCTGTTACAAGATAACAAAGCCCTCGAAAGAGAAAGTGAGAAAAGAAGCAAGAAACAACTATAGACTATTGTATGATTCCTGGAATTTTGGCAGTGGATCCTAGTGAAATGGACTAAAATTAATTGGGGGTTGTTTAAAAATAAAACTTTCAAAATGCCATCACTCCTTGAAGAACTGAAAATGATACTTAAAGAATATAAAGAAGAAGCACAAATGAAAGGAGAGACTTTTTGCCCCACATTTCAATTTATGGAAATGGAGATTCTGAAATATCAAAACCAACAAGAAACATTTGCTGAACAAGAAGGGCGAAGAAGAAGCCATCTTTAATGACCAAGCAGTTTTAAGTGTTAAAAAAGAGGAAGGGGAAGGGAGTTAAAAGTTAAGATCTGAAACAACAACCAAAAGTGCAATTTGAAAAGTAATTATAATGTCAGAAAGAAGCAGAAGGGGGATCTGAAGGTTTGGACAGAAAAGGAACAAAAAAGAGAGGAAAAGAAGAGGGGATGGAAAAGAAAAGCTATAAAGGATTGGAACAAGATAGAAAGAGACAGAAAAAGCTTACATGGATTAAAGGGATTAATTTATTTAAGAGACACAGAGACAATGGTTAAAAGTTTAATTTAAAAAGAGAATTCTGCAAGGGTACATGGGATAATATTGCTATATTATTAGAAAATGTGTTAGATGTAATGGAATATTTCTTCTTAGTAATTAAATGATGTATAGAGGATAAGAAAATAAGGTTTTAATGATTTAAAATTTAAAATTTAAAACATGAAAGGATTTAATGTTGTTTTTTAAATATAGTAATAAGTTAATATGAAATACAGATGATCAAAATGATTGATAATTGATATTATTTGTTAATGAGATGGATATTAATATTAAAGGTGGAGCTGAATTTGAAATAGAAATATGTATTTTATATATATGTATATCTTTTTTTTATTCTCGTTAAAGAATTTAATTCTTTAAATTCTGTATTTCTGTATTTGTAAGGGAATGTACCAAGCAGAAAATGATTTGTGAAGGTGTACTTTAAGTGTTGAGTAATAATTGAATAGATAATAGTTAAAAGATATAAAGGTGTTATAACTCCAGCTTTAGCAATTACAAGCCAAAATATATATAAGGAAAAAGAGTATGAAATTGTAAACAGGACAGATGAAAGTGTTAATATATTAAATGGAAAGATATGGAAAACTAGAAAAAGAAATGTAATTGAAATTAGAAAAGAATGGAATAATTAAAAATAAGATTGTAGAAAGTAGAGAAATGGAAATGCTATGGAAACAAATCGTGAAAATGGATATAAGAATACATAAGATGAATATGTAATTGAATTTATGTCTGTATGGAGAAGTGACAACCCGGGAGCACACTGTTCTCAAAAAAAGATGTTTTACATTCTTTATGTATTTGTTTGTCTATGTCTGTTTTCAAAAAATAAAATTTTATTTAAAAAAAAGGCTCTCCCTTAACACCAGATACCATCATAGTTTTCCCTACCTGGGTAATACCCTCAGGTAATTTACACAAAGAAGTTCTGGATACACCAGTATCTATCAGGAAAACACAATCTTCTTCCTCAGATCCCACCTTTACATTTACTAAAGACTCCCGGTGAGACTCAAGTGTTAAAAGCCTTTGACCCCCCTAATCTTCAATTAGGGTATACAGCCTCTGCTGCTTCTCCGCTTGTCCAGGCAATTTCTCACAAAATGCTACTCCTTACCACAAGCAAAACACTGCTTACTTCTTTTCAGCTGTATATTTCTGTTCCAGGAAAGAAATCCTCTTCTCCCCTGTTCCGGACGCTTCCATCTACATCCAGTATATGAAGCTCCAAGCCTGTTATCATTAAGTATAACAAGTCCAAGTCCATCTAACTTATTAACTCTGCTCTCTAGCTTCGTAACAGCTTCAAACACAGAAAACATTAATTAACTGACAAGACTTCATTACGTCACAACTTATAAAAAAACCTGCAATTTCATCAACGCTTAGTATTCTGGTGTCTCTGGAACAAAAACAGAATACTTATTCAAACTGTTCTTAATTCTATTCAAGAAGTCAGCTGGCGATTCATCCCTTAACTGACCTATCTAAAATAAAACTTTAGCCCTTGTGGCACAGCAGTTTTAACAACTTGTACTAAACTGCTCTGGCTATTCCGGCCAGTATATCACCAGGTATTTCCTGCAGTAGGGTTCTTCTGGAGTAAACAAATAACCCAAAATTCCACAAAAGTTATAAATGTTTGAGCTAAGGAACAAATCCTTATCGGAACACTTTGCAACAACAGCATAGACAGCCTATAATTCCTCAAAACAGAGGAACTAAATAATACATTTATAAAAATTCTCACAGGAACCCCCCTCAACTGTAAGACTATTAGGCATTTTGCACCACGAATAAAATTCCCTTGCCTTAAATCTTATAACTATTTCAAACAGAAAATCCTGCAACTCTCTCACACAATAGCTCATGTTTCAGCTCTCTGAACTGTGAAACAGCAGACACTCACCCCCTTTCTTGTCCCCCTCTCAGCTGCATCTGGAACATATTATAGGGGAGAAGAGCATAAACAGCTAGCATATTTCAGAGGCTATCCCCCCTTCTTAGTATAGAAAATCTTCTTACTAAGAGGAAAAGGATCCTTCCACATATGACAGATCAACATAAATCACTTGGGTATTTAACCTCTTTAACTCTTTAACACAGCTTTTAAGGCATCAAGCCAGGCATCAAGCATCAAGCTAATACACATTTCAATACACTCTCCAAATTTGGACAGTTTCAAATATAATTCAGCCATTCCAGCCATACAAAGTACAATCTGTGTCACTTTATCAAGGGGTTAATACTTAAGTAACTCTTCGAGAGGCAACTCTCCAAAAGGAGAGAGAGATCAGGGACTTCACAAACAGCTTGTTCTTGTTAAACAAAAATTTCCCCCCACGTTCAACCCCCCTTTAACACAGAATATGACAGGGAGCAAAGAAAAACAGTGTAGACTCAGACACACACTCCAAACAGAAATCATACAGCCACCAACATATTCTCAGACAACCAACACCCCTCTAAACCAGCGGTTGCCAACCGGTGGACTGCGGCTCACTGGTGGGCCATGAGAAAATTTTAGTGGGCTGCAGATAAATCTCACCCCCAGAGCACCCCTCCAAAGCAATTAATCCAGGCTGCACAGAAACACAAGGCTGCACCGCCCACAAGGCCCATGGGAATCCTGCCCACTCACTCCTTACCCAGCAAACTTGCCTGCTAAATTGCTATTTTTCCTTTTTCTGACCATCATCTGTTCTGCTGTGCCAGGAGATTTAGATTAGCTAGGAAGCAAAAAATGGTTGGATTTCTTGCTTTCTAGCTAGTCTTTAGATCTTCGGCTCTGCTTTTAAGCACAGCCGAACCTCCCTTAGGACTGAATGTTTGCTTGCAAGCAAATTCAGTGCAGACTCATGGCAGGCAAATTTGAGAGGCTGAGCTAGCTGATGGCAGATAGATAGATCACTGAATGATTCTGTGAGCAACTTAATTTGCCTGCTTTGCCTGATTTTGGGTAAAAGTTGCTCTTTTTTATTAAAAAATTCAATATTTACATACATGGTGTGTTGTGAGTTAATTTTGTGAGTTTGCTTGCAAGCAAATTTTATGTGACAGACTGAGCTAGCCAATGGCAGATAGATAGATCTTTGAATGAATCTGTGATTCTGTGAGCAACTCAATCTGCCTGCCTGCTTTGCCTGATTTTGGGTAAAAGTTGCTCTTTCTTTATAAAAAAATCTTATAATTTTTATAATTTTTTATAAAAAAATAAATATTTATATAAATATTTATAATATTTCCATACAAGACACACCCACAAATTAGGCCACACCCACAGAACCGGTTAGTGGTCCCTGGGATCTAAAATTATGAGTTTGGTGGTCCCTGAGGTCCAAAAGGTTGGCAACTCCTGCTCTAAACAATCCCAAAACAATTTAGGAAATGTTGCAACATAATTTAAAAAGTTACTAATTAGAACCAGCTCACCTGATCCCCCGGTGCACCAAAACTTCGGCCATTCCAAGCTCCTACGATCACAGATTATTAGTCAAACACAGGCTTAAGAGCAATTTTCCCTCCCTTGGGTGGAAGATCCAGCAAATATCATCCACAAACCCAGTGGAGGTGCACCATTGCAGTCCAAAATCATCCATCCAAAGGAAGAAAAAAACATCTTTCTCCTGGCTGCCTAGCCACAATTGTGACAATATCATATAAATAAATAAACAGACTTTTGATAATCTGATCCATAGGATGCTTTATTACATAAGATACTGCAGTATTGGACCCCTAACTCCCAAACAACCATTTTTAGGAGAAAGGAGACGCTTCCATTTAGTGAATACAGCTTATGTAGGTTTATCAAATCACATGGTTACATAACATTTCCTGTTGTCCATACATAGAACTTATACAACATTTTTTATAAGAACGTTCCAACTTCTCATGGAAAACTCCCTACATTCTCATTATAGTCAGATTTCCTGTTTTTCTCCAAACAGTTACACAAGTGTTCATTAATATCCCAGTAATGTCAAAATGACCTTCTTATTAACCCAAGCCAAGAACAAATGATTTCACAACCAGACAGAACATCAGCAAAACAAGTTTCATAACTGTTCTGATCTCTAACAGGTCACGTAGAGAACAAATATGGCTTCAGTCTTGCTCTTTATATTCTTAGGTGTATATGGCAAATTTCCATATGTAACAAAATGGAATGTGCAGCATTCCAAATGTACCAGAAACTAAGGGTGAAGACCTAGGAGCCATACTGTCCCAGAGGCATTGCAGAGGGACTAACAGGAGATAGCGAAAGAATTAGATGAGATTTTTTGAATTCACACAAACTACACAAGACAAAACAAGTTGCCAAGAGAGGTCCATATTAGATTTGGTAGGAAAAACGTAAGAGATATTGTATATAGAATTACAAAGGACAAGCCGATGGTGTACAAAGAAAAAGAGTTTACGACCCTGAAACAGATCCTGAGGCAGGTGAGAGAGCTAAGGAAGGACTATAGATCTCTGGCAATATTCCCAAACAAACAAAATATCTGGTTCCGATGGCTGGTTCCTGAGAGAATGCTGGTGACGTGGCAAAAAAGAAGAGTAAAAATTGATAGTATTGAAAAGGTGCAAGAATTTTATGACCAGTTGGTAGAAATAGAGGAGAAGGGGAGCAGCAAAGACAAGTTGGAAAGTAAGAGTTAAGAGGACCAACAAGAAGACCAACAGCAGGGAACACGGGAAACGGATCAAGAAGAGAGAGGTAAAGAAGAGAGAGAATACCCAAGGAGAGAAGGACTAAGAGTAAGACCCCAAAGAGAAGCAAGAACCAACAGAAGATTTAGGTAGACCTAGGACTGATGATGGAAGAAGAACTTAAATTACTCTCAATAAATATCAACGGATTGAACTCCCAGATTAAGAGAAAACAAATACTAAATAAATTAACTAAACAAAATGTCAACATTATATGCCTACAGGAGGTACATATCCAAAAACAACACAGAAATTTTTTAGACTACTCCAAGTCAGGTGTATTATTCCCAGCATTGACAGATCAAAAGAAAAAGGGGGGGTAGCAATTTATGTAAAAAAAGGGATAAATGCAAAACAAATTTATGCAGATGAACAAGGCAGAATTTTAATTATACAAATCAACTTACATCAAAAACAATTAATACTGGTGGGGTATATGCCCCTAATGACAATCAGAAGAAGTTCTATAAAAGATTATATGATAAAATAATTAGTGTAGGTGAAAAAAATATTTGCTTAATAGGGGACTTCAATGCCATTGTAGACATAAAATAGGATTACGTTAGCACAGAAGAGATTAGGGAGAAAAAAAGAGAACTCTACCAAAAATTTTCTTCAATTTAACAAAAGAGACCAACTTGGAAAACATATGGTGGAAGAGAAACCCAAATGAGAAGAAATTTACATACTATTCTAGCCCATAAAAATCCTGGTCGAGAATTGACATGGTGTGGGTGAATGGGGCAATTGAGAAAGATATCAATGAAATACAAATAATGCCCAATATATGGGCTGACCATAGCCCAGTGAAAATTACATGGAGAGGTCAAAACAAAAGAAAAAGGAAATGGATACTAAACTCACAAATAACAAAAGAAAAAGAATATATTCAAAGAATTAAGGATGAATTAGAGATATTTTTTAAGATTATTCTAAAACAGTGGTTCCCAAAGTGGGCAGTACCATCCCCTGGGGGGCAGTGGGATGCCTTAGGGGGCGCTAAGAGGCAAGGGGGCTGTCAGGGGGCGCTAAGAGGTGGCAGGGGGACACTGGAGGAGTCCAACCGCACTGAAAAAAACATACCACGGCTGGACGTTTTTTGCAGGCACAGGGGATCAGTGCAGTGCTGCAGGGTAGGATTCACCCTTCCCATCCTGGAAGCACCGAGCTGTGACAGGTCCCCACCTGGGCCGTGTCAAGCCGACTGCAAGGAAGGTGTCCCGCTGGTTGGTGGGATGGACCCGTGGTGGGGCGGTTCTCCTGACCCGGTCCACCGCTGCCTTCAAGTCACCCAGGAAGCTCAATGCATGATGTCTAGAGCCACGGAACGAGACAGATGGAAAGCAGAGCTTCTTCCCTGGTGCCACCTAGAGCCCTCTGGGGGCAGCCGGAGATGAAGCCTCCTCTGTGTGTGGATGACGGGGGTTCTCTCGGGGGGCAACAGTGGGGTGCAAGGAAGGTAAGACATATGCACGCCCCCTTGTTACGCCAAGATTTCCAGCAAAAAGGCAGCCAGGTTTTGAAAAGCAAAGGAAAACCTCTGGCTTTCATGCTAAATCATGGTTAGCTGAAGTACAGCATAAGTTAACCTAATTATCTGGGTTAGGTTAACATTAACCTATTAAACATCCTGATGGTATAGGCCAACTTACCTAACAAGGTCATTGTGGGGAAGATACACAGCTTTCAGCAATATACAATTAATGTGTGCTATAAATATAGGAAATAAATAAAATTGATTTCATTACACAGTGTCTCTGGTTTTCTATCAATGAGGTTCAGCAATTGAACCAGTGTTAATACCCTTTCTTATTTGCTACAGCAAATAATATCACAGATAGTCCTCAACTTATGGCCACAATTGCTCCCAGAATTCTGTTGCTAAACAAGAAGATTAAGTGAGTCATGCCTAATTTATGCAGTCTAGCCGCAGCAAAAAAAAACACGCGGCAGCTGCAGGCATTCGTGACAAGGGTGACGTGGGCTGGCGGGGAGCCCAGCGACAACAATGGCTCAGCCCTGGCTTGCCTTCCCTGGCAGCCAGCCATGGGAAGAAGGCAAAGTCACGGCTGTGGGACAATGAAAGAGGTGGTTGTGGGGGAGGAAATGGGGAGATTAAGGGCCAGGACCTCTGAAAGGGGAAAAGGGGTGATGCAGGATTAGCCCAGGCCTTTGACAGATTAGACCACACCTGCCTGGGCAGAAAATAGGTAGATAGGTTAAGGAAGGGATAGAGAGAGAGAGAGGGAATGAGAGAGAGGGAACGGGAGAAAGAGAGAGAGAGAAAAGAAAGAGAGAGGGAAAGAGAAAGAGAAAGAGGAAAAGAGAGAGAAAGAGATAAGGAACAGACAAGCAAGTAAGAAAGAAAAAGGGAGAGAGAAAGGAAGAGAAAGGAAGAAAAGGGATAAACAAAGAAAGAGGGGAGATGGAAGGAAAGGACAAAGAAAGAGAGAGAGGGAAAGAGAAAGAAAGAGAAAATAGAAAGAGAGAGGGAATGAGAGAGAAAGAAGAAAAGAAAGAGGAAGGGAGGAGAAAGTGAATGGGATTATGGAGGAGACAAGAAAGAAACATGAGAGGAGAAGGATGGAAGCAAGGAAAAGAAAAGAAAATAAGAGAAAGGGGGGAAAAGGAGAGAGAATGGAAGAAAAAGGAGAGACAAAGAAAGAGGGGGATGGAAGGATGCGGACAGAAAGAAAGAGAGAAAGAAAGGAAAGAAAGAGGAGGAGGAAAGAGAAAGTGAATGAGATATCTAGTGTGTGTGTGTGTGTGTGTGTGTGTGTGTGTGTGTGTGCATGGCTGTCAAAACTCCAAAAACAGGTCAAGTAGCTCTGGGGAGGTCAGTCATAAATTAGAACACTTACTAAGCAACTGGTCATTAAGTGAGGACCACTTATATTTGGTTTGCCAGTCACATGGCCACCTGGCCACACTCGGCCAGTCACATGACCACCAAACTATGCCCAGCCAGTCATGTGACCACCAAGCCATGCCCAGCCAGTCACCAAGCCATGCCCACAGAACCAAATGTTAAGAATTTTCAATCCCACCCCTGGATGGGGGGCACTGAGGATGAGTTTATAGCACCAAGGGGGCGGTGGACTGAAAAAGTTTGGGAACCACTGATCTAAAACAGCACACTAGTTTACAAAATCTATGGGACACCACAAAGGCTTTTGTGAGAGATATATCAATAGCTTATATAGTTAAGAAAAACAAAGAAAAATGGAAGAAACAGAATGAATTACAAGAAAGGATTAAAAAATTTGAACATGAACTCCAAAAAGATCCAAAAAATATGGAAGCTAAGAAAGAAATAGGGATGATTAGTCATAAATTAAATTTGATAGCTACAGAGGAAAATGCATGTAATTTAAAAACTGTTAAACATAATTGTTTTGAATCAGTAAATAAGCCAGCCAGGTGGTTGTCCCATAAATTAAATGAGAAAGAAAAAAGACTAATCCAGCAACTTTAGGATGAGGAAGGGATAGTATACCATCAGATGGAGGAGAAAAAGAAAATTGTGCAAAGGTATTTTGGTGAGTTTTATAAGCAAGAAGAAGTTATGGAAGAAAACATTAGACATTATTTGGAGGGAAACGGTCTGAGCCCAATCTCTGAAGAAAAAAGGGAAATACTTGATAAAGAAATAACATTGGTAGAGCTACAAAAGGTGATACAAAAACAAAAAAACCAACAAGACGCCAGGTCCGGATGGTTTACCCGGCGAATTATATAAAAACTTATCTGAAATATTCAAACCGATACTATTAGAACTATATAAAGAGGCATTAATGGAAGCTAGACTCCTGAGGTCCAAGGCATACATCTCATTAATCTCAAAAGATGGCACCGATCAACAACTAATCTTGAATTATAGGCCAATCTTGTTGCTAAATACAGATTATAAGATATTCATGACACCCGCTATCTTCAAGCGGTAGCGCACGCCGACCCTCCGATTCCTATCCATCTGCCCGGGGGCTTAGAGAAGCGGGATCCTGGGCTGAGGCTGGTTTATTTGAATGCCAGGTCCATTGGCAACAAAGCTCCCCTCATCTGAGATCTGATTGAGGAGGAAAACGCGGACCTGGCCTGTATCATGGAGACCTGGTTGGACCCGGAGGGAGGGGTCCCTCTGGTAGAACTCTGCCCACCAGGTTTCCATGTAATACACCAGCCTCGACCCAGGGTAGGGAGTGGCTGTGGTCATCAGGGAAGTCCTTGATCCAAGGGATGCCACTGTCCCGCAGATAGGCGGGTGTGAATCCCTTCTACTGAGATGGGGCCCTCAGGGTCAGTTGGGCTTGTTGCTTACGTACCTTCTCCCAGCTATCAACAACCCTGCCTGGTCTACTAGATGTCCTATCGGGGTGGCAGTTGAGTTCCCCAAACTTATTGTGTTGGGGATTTCAACCTGCTGTCCCTGGGGGGGACATCAAATTGGACCAGGAGTTCATGGCTTCCATGGTGGCCATGGACCTGACCCAAATAATACAGGGTCCCACTCATGAGGGGACACACCCCTGACCTGGTTTTATCTCGACAGTGGTATAATGATCTAGGTGGGGGTCTCGATCGTGTACCCCTGCCATGGACCGATCATTCCCCCCTGTGGCTGACCTTCCAAGATACCACTCCCCATCACTGGGAAGCAGAACCAATGAGATGGTTCTGCCCCAGGCACCTAATGGACCCAGAGAAATTCCAGGTGGTGCTTGGGTCAATCTCGTCCTCTCTCGCCCATGACTCGGTTGAGACCCTGATGAATGTCTGGTAGATGGCTGCCGCCAAGGCACTCAATTGAGTCGTTCCTTTGCAGCCTCTCACCTGAAGCAGATCCCAGTTGGCTCCCTGGTTTTCCAGGGAGCTCCAGGAAATGAAGCGTCAGAAGAGAGGCCTAGAGAGCTGTTGGAGGTCCAGCTGGTCTGAATCTGACCGATTGCTGCTGAGGGCCTATATTAGGTCCTATTTGACTGCATTGAGGGAGGCGAAGCGTATCTATTTCTCCCCTCTCATCGAATCCGCAGATAATCGCCCGACTGCCCTGTTCAGGATCACTCACTCCCTCCTTAACCAGGGGGGAGGGAAGGATCCTTTACAGGGATGGGCCGAGGAGTTTAGTCAACATCTGACGGATAAGATCACTCAGATCTGGGCCGGCTTGGACTCCAACTGGTCAGAGTCCAATGGGAATGATATAGCAGGTCATAGGAGTGTTATCTGGGAGGAGTTTGACTCTGTAACTCCAAAAGAGGTGGACAGGATCATGGGAAGACTGAGCGCTGCCACGTGTTTATTGGACCTGTGTCCCTCCTGGCTGGTCTATGCCCCCCGGGAGGTCACACGAAGCTGGCTCCAGGCAGTAATTACTGCTTCTTTGAGTGAGGGAGTCTTTCCCTCCGCCTTGAAAGAGGCGGTGGTGAATCCCCTCCTCAAAAAGCCTACCCTGGACCCAGCTAATTTAAACAACTTTCGTCCCATCTCCAACCTTCGCTTTATTGCAAAGGTTGTTGAGAGCATGGTAGCGAAACAGCTCCCAATGTTCCTGAAAGAAACCGACTATCTAGACCCACACCAGTCGGGCTTCAGGCCCGGATACAGCACAGAGATGGCATTGGTCATGCTGGTAGATGATCTCTGGAGGGCACGGGACAAGGGGCATTCCTCTGTCCTGGTCCTATTAGACCTCTCAGCGGCCTTTGATACCATTGACCATGGTATCCTACTGCGACGCCTCGAGGGGCTGGGAGTGGGGGGGCACCGTTTTATGGTGGTTCTCCTCCTACCTCTTGGGCTGTACGCAGATGGTGTTGGCAGGGGGGCAGAGATCGGCCCCAAGGCCACTCCCTAGTGGGGTGCCTCAGGGGTCAGTTCTCTCGCCACTCCTGTTCAACATCTATATGAAGCCACTGGGTGAGATCATCCGTGGTTTTGGGGTGAGATATCATCAGTATGCTGATGATACCCAGCTTTTTATCTCCACCGCTAACCAACCCAGTGATGCCCTCAATGTGATGGCCCGGTGCCTGGAGGTGGTGCAGATCTGGATGGGGAGGAACATACTCAGGCTCAACCCAGTCAAGACCGAGTGGCTATATGTACCGGCATCTCAAGTTGCCCAGGAAATTCCACCATTAACTATAGGAGGAGAGGTGTTACCCCTTTAGATAGGGCGTGCAACTTGGGTGTCCTCCTGAATGCACGGCTCAGTTTAGAGGAATAGGTGCGAACTGTGGCCAGAGGAGCATTTGCCCAGGTTCTCCTAGTGCGCCAGTTGCGCCCCTATCTGGAACGAGACACCCTACATACAGTCACTCATGCACTTGTCACTTCCCGTTTGGACTACTGCAATGCTCTCTACATGGGGCTGCCCTTGAGGACCACCTGGAGGCTTCAACTGGTCCAGAATGCAGCGGTGCGGGTTGTGATGGGAGTGTCCCGATACTCCCATGTTACACCCCTCCTGCGTGTGCTGCACTGGTTACCGGTTGCCATCTGAGTGAGATTCAAGGTGCTGGTTTTGACCTATAAAGCCCTTCATGGCTTAGGACTGGGATACTTATGGGAGACCCTGCTGCCAGTGATTATTTCCCAATGCACTGTACGCTCTCATGGACAGGGCCTCCTTGGGGTCCCATCAGCCAGACAGTGTCAGCTGGCTGACACAGGGGTAGGGCCTTCTCTGTGGGAGCACCCACCCTTTGGAACCAACTGCCCCTGGAGCTCTGGGTGGCCCCTGATCTCCGCTCCTTCTGCCAGGGCCTAAAAACATGGTTATTCCAACTTACTGACCTGGACTGAGGATGGGTTATATGGGGAATTTTTAGAATTGTTTTAATGTTTTAATTATATTTTGGGTTTCTGTGAGATTTGATCTTCTTTTGATTGTATATTTATATTGTTTTACTGTATGCCACCCCGAGTCCTTGGGGAGATGGGGTGGCTTAGAAATCCAATAAATAAATAAATAAATAAATAAATATTGGCAGAAAGAATGAAACCAATTTTGAGTGAAATTATACATACAGACCAGAACGGTTTCCTGCCAAATAGACAAATTAAAATCAATATTAGGATAGTACTAAATTTGATTGAACACTACAAAACACACCCAGAAAAACAGGCAGCTTTAATTTTCCTAGATGCGCAAAAGGCATTCAATAATCTTAATTGGCAATTCATGTTATATCAAATTAAAAAACTGAATTTCGGCACCAACATAGAAAAAACATTACAAGAAATATATTCAAATCAAAAAGCAAGTGTATTACTAAATGGAGACCACACAGAAAATTTTGAAATTGCAAAAGAAGTGAGACAAGAGTGTCCACTATCACCTCTGCTATTTATCTTGTCTTTAGAAGTGCTACTAGCCGCAACCAGACAAAACCCAGAGATTCAAGGGATCAAAATAGAAATGAGGAAGATAAAGTTCAGGCATTTGCTGGTGATTTGGCATTTATAGTGGAAGACCCAATGAACACTGGACCAATTTTGTTGCAACAAATAGAAAAATTTGGGGAAGTGGCAGGATTCAAAATAAATAAAAATAAAACTAAGATGATAGTTAAAAACTGTACAACAAAGCAGAAAACAGAATTAGAAAACATAATGGGACTGCAGATAGTAAAGAAGGTGAAATACCTAATTTGGGAATTTGGTTATCACCCAGATGTTCATCATTAAAAGAGGACAATTATGTTAAATTGGTTAAACAAATTAGGAAAGAATTGGAAACTGAAAACTGAAACTGTCTTTATTAGGAAGAAACTGAAACTGTCTTTATTAGGAAGAATAGCCGCACTGAAAATGAATACCTTACCAAAATTAATTTACCTATTCCAAATGATCCCAATAAAATTAGGGAAACCGTTCTTTACAGAATTAAACAAAATGATGTCTAAGTTTGTCTGGTTGGGCAAGAGGCCACGTATCAAAATGAAACTACTACAAGATAATAGGAGCAGAGGTGGTCTTGGACTACCAGAGTGGGAGCTCTACTATCAAGCAGTGGTGCTGAACTGGGTCAAGGATTGGGTCAAATTAAGAGACAAGAGAATCTTAACACTAGAAGGACATGACCTCCTGATAGGTTGGCACGCATTTTTGTGGGAAAACAAAAGTAATATACATACCTATTTTAACCAACATTTAATAAGGGATTCATTGATTACAACATGGAAGAAAATCAAAAGTAAACATTATATGGAAATACCACAATGGTTGTCAACCATGGAGGCCATAATCCATCCAAACAGATTAGACTTAAGGAAAATGGTAAGCTATGAGGAATTATTAGATAGTCAAGGAAAATTAAAATCAAATCAAGAATTAAAGGAAAATGGAATTATAATTGATTGGTGGCCATATTTGCAAATCCAAAATAAATACAAAAAAAGATTCAAAAGATTTTGGCTTTGACAATTAGATAAAATTTTAATGGGACTGGAATAAAAATTTATAACAAAAATATATAAATATTTATTAGACTTTAAAATGGAAGAAGAAACAGTGAAAGGTACAGTGATTGCATGGGCATAGAACTTCAGTTATAACATAGAATTAGAGAAATGGGAGAAAATATGGAACGTAAATTATAAGCTAACTATATCCTCAGCATATAAAGAAAATCTGATTTACAGGTGGTATTTAACCCCAATGAGATTAGCAAAAATTTACCCCAACATAAGCCCCAAATGTTGGAAATGTAAAAAAGTTGATGGTACATTTTACCACATGTGGTGGTTATGCCCCAAGACCAGGTCATTGTGGATTCAAATTAAAAACTGGCTACAAGAGATTACTGGTTACCAGATTGATCTCAGATCGGAAACCTTTCTCCTAGGAATCATCAAAGATCGAATACCAAAAGAAGTAAAATACTTACTGCTGCATATTACAACAGCTGCCAGAATAGACTTTGCACAAGTATGGAAAACTTTCAATGTTCCTAATGAAGAATTAATAATACATAAAGTAACGGAAAGTGCTGAAATGAATATGTTAACATTGAAATTGAAAGAAAGATGACTCTGAATTTTTTTAAAATTTGGAATAAATGGTATGAATGGTTAACAAACAGAACTAAGAAATAAGACAAGAAATATAACTGTAAGAATCCTTAAGAGAGTAAAATGTAAATCTGTAAATTATACAAGAATCTAAGAATAAGAATTATAGTTAAAGTTATTATCCAATATTAGACAAATGTAATATAATGTGTTAAGATACTTAAGTTAAGAACCTGTATAGATGTCAAGAATGCTGTTGAAACTATGATGTTTTATGATGTAACAAAGGAAACACAATAAAAACATATAGAAATAAAAACAAATAGAAACATGGTTTGCATCTCTGATTGAAAATTATTGAATTTCTTGTTCTGTAACATAACATCAATAGAGCATTAACTCTCAGGGCTCAATGCTGCTGGTGAAGCTGTTGGTGGTGCAGATGATGCATTTTTTCTCCCTGTTTTACTCAAATTTGTATTGCTTGTCATTTTAATAATTTTAAGTAATAGAATATTTCAAGTAATAATTATTTGACAAAAGCAACCAGTCAATATTCAGGAAATCAATAATAATTAATCAAACAGCACAATACTCCACAATTCCCAAATTAAATAATACACCTAGAGCTGCCAATTTCCTTTCTTAATCCCAATTCTTCTTTTCAGACCTTGAATCACTTCACTCTTTTAGCTGTTGTGTTTCACAAGGCCAAAATATCCATAGTCCTAAATTCTTCTCAAAAAGGTTTTCTTTTCTGATATATTGTAATCCACAAAGTCCCACCAAACCCCAGGATTGTATCAAACAAATTATAAATCACCAAAAAGGAGAGCAGAAGAATAAAAGTCTTCACTTGCTTTATAAACAATTTCTGTTATTTTCCAGTTTCAGTTACTCAATTTATAAAATCCATATTCAAACAGTGAGCTACAATGCTTAAAACTTTACACTGTTTCCACTCTTTCTCTGAATTTTTTTGTCTGTAAATAGTCCCCAGGTACAAGCAGTTTATCTATGTCTTTTAACAATGTCCTTTCAGTAAACTGCCCAAGGTCGATTGTTACTCTCCCTTTCTTTTCTTCACTTTCAGTATATTAGTTTTTTTCCTGGCCAGCAGGTGTTCTGTTGCACTATTTTTCTTCTGCTTGTTGTGGTCCAACAGCGGACAGTGGAGCTGGCAGCAGATTTGGACAGTGAGGAGGTTGGGGAGGAACATGGACCAGTCCTGGAGACTGAGGAAGGCTGTGATGAGTGTGCTGCATTGGAGGCAGAGATGGGGCCAGGGCCATCTGCCAATTATCAGCTGTCTTCAGAATCAGACAGTCAGACATCAGTGAGTTAAAAGAACTGGAGCCTGTTCCCAGTGTGTGCATGCGCAGAGTTGCCAGATGAAGGGAATAGCTGAGGAACAAGGGCCAACTTGGAAGTAAATTCACAGGTGGACAGTGAATGGCCCCTCCCCTAGAGAATAAAAGAGGAGTTGTTAGTGCATGTCTGAAAGATATTGGCCTGCCCATGCTTCAAGCTTGATAAAGGTTTGTAATTGGAAACTATTTTGAAAGACTGTTGGCCAGGACTTTGTTGGATAGGGAATTCATTGTAAATCAAATAAAGGAGGTTTATCAGGATGAGGACTCAGCTTTGTGCTGTTGGGGAAGCCTAGGTCAGAACACTCCACCTCTCCTTTAACTTTCTTTAACTTAGCCAATTCTTTTTCTTTTTAGGGGTTCCAGAGCCTAAATTTATATGCCAAAAGAAGGTTTTACTTCAGTAAAAATCCAGTTAATTTCCTTAGAATAACCAATCCATTTTTCCTCTTTTAATTCTTATTTCTCTAAAGCATCTCAAATAGTTCAAATTTCTTGTCCAGATCTATTTTGGCTTTGTGCTTGTTTGCCGCTATTCTTAGGGGGTGGCAGATAAACAAACCCACCCCCTTCTTTTACAGTCTCACTGTCACTCAGGCCAGTTTTAAAAGGGGCAAATTCCTCAACAGAAGTTGGAAAATTCTCACCCAGTTGCCACACCATTCCTCCTCAGTCTTCTCTCATTCTTTTCCAGTTGGCTGTGACAGGCATGTAATGGCCGTCTTTTTCTTCCTACTGGATTTGAGAGCTTTCCTCTGGATCAAACAAGGAGTTCGCAATCTCCTTGTGATCTACAGAGTATCCTCTCTTCTTCACCACCCCTCCAAGGTGGCTTTGGTCCATTGGGACCCTCTGGCAGAAGGAATTCAGTGAACCTCCATAAAGCCCTTCACTGTACCACTGCAACGTCAGCTCCCCCTCACCTAACTCCCACAACTTCTGAAGGCAAGATGTTATATTGGTTGATAGCAATGTTCCATTGTTGAGGGGCTACCACAAAGAAGAGAGGGTCAAGCTATTCTCTAAAGCAGCTGAAGGCAGAACAAGAAGCAATGGATGGAGACTAATTAAGGAAAGAACCAATCAAGGACTAAGAAGACATTTCCTAACAGTGAGAATAATTAACTGGTATAATGGTTTGCCTTCAAACATTGTGGGTGCTCCATCACTGGAGGTTTTAAAGAAGTGATTGAACCTCCAAGGTCCCTTCCAACTCTTATTCTGTTAATTTCTGTTAAAATATCCACAATGTCATCCTTTTAAGAACGTGAATTTTTTAAAAAGGTAATTGTCTACCATATTTTTCAAACTAGTCTCTTTTACTCTTTCCTCCACTTAAGCCTTCTAAAACATTCAAAGGTTTTGCTAGTGGCTCTATAAAGTGTACTTTGCAAATCTGGGTCTTTTGCAACTTGCTTTGGGTGGTGGCATTTGAGAAAAACAAAGGAGGCTCTGCAGAGGTGAAAGCTGTGATTAAAAATATAGCCACAAAGGGGCAGTGTTGTTTTATATAAACAAAACTGAAAGATATCTTATTGTCCAATGAACATTGAGACACTGAGAATATTTCCAAAAACAATTTTATCCTACAGTAAGAACAGTTCTTTTTCTCCCATCCAATATTCAACATAATTGTCTCTTAATCCATACAGGGAGTATATTGGGTATTCATGCTGCTTCACAGCTTTTGCCAATGGAATCAAAAGAAAAAGAAAAAACGTAGAAGTGTAATGTAGAATCTTTTTGATCTTCATTAGAGGAAGGAAAACCCTCCTCAGCTGGTTGATTCCTTTGTAGAAATAAGAGATTTAGCTGGGTTCACATATCACTATCATACTGAATGGATGTCTTTCTTGTTATTGATGAGTGCAAGGAACCATAAGGATGATTTGTAAACGTAGTACGAATGTGTGGTTTATTTGAAGTATGGTTAAAGCAAATCATGGCTTAACATAAACTTTTGTGTTGGATCCATCCTGTTTGTGACCCTTTAGTCAATGGACAATGAATTAGAATCCAAATATATTGCTATTTGGAAAAGGAGCAAAGTACTTATTTACCTAGGAATCATCATTTTAGCCATTGTCTATCCACTGCAGGTTGAAGGCCTCTTCTGCATGTTTCCAACCTATATGGCCCTGAGTTTTCTTTTGCCAATTAGGCCCACTTGCTGATGTCATTTTGTTTTAGGTCTCTTTCATGGGTGTTTTTATCAAATGGGATCCATTCTATGACTGCGTTGATCTATATGCCATCAGTCTTCATGCTATGTGACCAGCCCATTTTCATTTCAATTCTTTTACTCTCTTGATGATATCATATATTTTTATTTGTTCTCTAATCCATGTGAGTAGTGGTCTACTATGTCTAGTTCTTTATCACCGGGTACTTCAACACTGGATGTTTTTAAGAAAATGCTGGACAGCCATCTATCTGAAATAGTATTGACAGATCTCTGGAGAGGAGGGGGTAGAGGAGCTGCGTGAGGGAAGACTGCCCCAACAAGCCAGCAATCTTACCATGCACGATTGGAAATGGGGATTCCCTTTTGAGAAGGGCCAGCCTCCCTCATGCAGGACTGGGGAGCACTGCTACCCTGACTCATCCTCTTGTTCTCCAGAGATCTGTCAAGAAATTGGGCTTGAAGGAAACTGCCTCCTGCAAAATGTCTCCTCTACGCTTCCATGTGCAGCAACATCATCCTCTGCCTCCTGCTTTGCTGAGAGGTGGCCCTGGACAGGGAAATGCCAATGATTGGGAGAAGAATGTCTCCTTTGGCATACCATGCACATGCACACACAGACACACAGACACACAGACACACAGATACACACACACACTTCATTGCTAGTTTTGGATATTTTTATCCACATCTGAGCTTACAAACTCCCAATCATGCCCGGGCTCTTTCCTCTGTGGATAAAAGTCCCCAAACCTGGATGCGGTGTGTGTGTGTGTGTGCACCCACGCATGCAATTGGCTACCAGCAATTTGGGGAGGCAAGCAGCTTGTGGGGCACCAAATTGTCCCAATGTTGAGTTAGCCAATGCAACTTGTTCCATCCCAACCCAGCCATCCTGAGTCAGCCATGCCCATTGAGTGACATCAAATTGGCTATGTCCACCCAGTCACACTCACCTAGTCACGGCCTGGCTATGATCACCAGCCACGCCTATCCAGCCACACCCACCTGGCTGCTGTGAGTCAAATTATATGCCCTTTGAGGGCAACCATAATGCTGATGTGGCCCTCAATGAAATTGAATTTAACACTCCTGCTCCATAGTCTTTGTACTGACGTTTCATTAGATAGAGGCATCCTGATTCTGGGATTATACAAGGTAAATTAAGCAAGCCATTAACTTTCCTAGCTTTCCTCCTTAATGGCACTAGCTGATGTCAAACAACCCACCAATTGATAGTTTCGATAGTTGGCTACATTGGCACATTTAGCTGTCTGATAAAATCCAACACCTTCCCAAGCCCCCTAGAAAGCTGACTCAGAAGATAAAAACAGCTTAAATCCTTTTTCTGATGAATCATATGAAATGGTAAAATGATAAAAAAAATAGTACTGGAGAACTTATATTAAAAGATGAAAAATACTAAATGCATTCTTAAAATTGAAGTACTGTGCTTCTGTTAAAGCTTCTGAGCTTTAATGAAGCTTCTAAGTGCTTCAGCATTCATAATGCTGAATATTAATATATATATATGTATATATGTGTATATATATATATATATATTTGTTTTCGTAGATTTTCACGGGTAAAGGTATGTAGGTCTTGGTGTATTCGGGTCTTGTCCCGTGTAAGGTTGAGAATACCTTGGCAACGCGACTAAATCTCATCCGTCATCTTCAGGCTGGTGTCTTCAGCTTCGTTCTTCTGGGAGAAGTGTGTGATAATGGCTGTTTTTCCCTTTTAAACTCCATACTGAGATTAGAAGCACTCTCTTAAAGGGAATGCTCCTATCTCAGCTTTTTACCTATATAAAAGACACCCATGCACAGAAGCAAATAATCAATCAGATTCTAAACTCTGCACCATGGCCAAGACCAAAGAGATGTCCAAGGATGTCAGGGACAAGACTGTAGACTTACACAAGGCTGGAATGGTCGACAACACTATCGCCAAGCAGTTTGGTGAGAAGATGACAACAGTTGATGCGATTATTCGGAAATGGAAGAAACACAAAATAACTGTCAATCTCCCTCGGTCTGGGATCTCATCTCATGGAGGTTCAATGATCATGGGAACAGCGAGGAATTAGCCCAGAACTACACAGGAGGATCTTGTCAATATTCTCAAGGCAGCTGGGACCAAAGGTTACCAAGAAAACAATTGGTAACACACTACACCGTAATGGTCTGAAATCATGCAGCACCTGCAAGGTCCCCCTGCTCAAGAAAGCACATGTACAGGCCCATCTGGAATTTGCCAGTGAACATCTGAATGATTCAGAGGAGAACTGGGTGAAAGTGTTGTGGTCAGATGAGATCAAAATTGAGCTCTTTGGCAACAACTCAACTTGCCATATTTGGAGGAGGAGGAATCTTGCCTATGATTCGAAGAACACTATCCCCACTGTCAAACATGGAGGTGAAACATTATACTTTGGGGTTGTTTTTCTGCTAAGGGGAAAGGACAACTTCACCCCATCAAAGGGATGATGGATGGGGCCATGTACCATCATATCTTGGGTGAGAACCTCCTTCCCTCAGCCAGGGCATTGAAAATGGGTCATGGACAGGTATTTCAGCATGACAATGACACAAACCACATGGCCAAGGCAACAAAGGAGTGGCTCAAGAAGAAGCTCATTAAGGTCCTGGAGTGGCCTAGCCAGTCTCCAGACTTAATCACATAGAAAATCTGTGGAGGGAGCTGAAGGTTCGAGTTGCCAAAAGTCAGCCTCAAAACCTTAATGACTTGAAGAGGATCTGCAAAGAGGAATGGGACAAAATCCCTCTTGAGATATGCAAAGCTCATGACAACTACAAGAAATGTCTGACCTATGTGATTGCCAACAAAGGTTTTGCTACCAAGTACTAAGTCATGTTTTGCAAAGGGGTTAAATACTTATTTCACTCATTAAAATGCAAATCAATTTATAATTTTTTAAAGGTGTTTTTCTGGATATTTGTTGTTGTTATTCTGTCTCTCACTGTTAAAATAAACCTACCATTAAAATTACTGGTAAAATGACCAAATAAGAATCCACTATCATATTATCTCCCCCCTTTTAAGGTTTACTATGTCACTCAGACTCAAAGCAATCATCCTTTGTGTATTTACAAAACCCCAAATTTCAGTTTAGCCTATCTAAAGGAGTAGCTAGCTTAACTAAGATTTTGCTAAAAGAATCACACATAGCAGAGGGAATGGTGAGATAGTAGTTGTATGTATAAAGAACATCGAACCTTTATGTTATACATCTTAGAATAAACCTATTTAAGTATTTAGAATTTATTTATCATAACTTAAGTTCCATTTATTTCAGAAGTTCTATTGTAAATATTAATCAGGATAAAATTCAAGTAATTACCATGAATTTAAGTTTTAAATAAACTTATGGGATGCTATGAATATCAATACTGCAAAAGAAACTTAGAGCTCTTAAGCCTCTGTATAAATTTATTTATTTATTTATTTATTTTATTGGATTTATATGCCCCATCTCTGAAGACTCATGCTCACAGTTAAAACATACAAATACAATAAATAATTAAAAAGAAATTAAATCACTATAAGGTCCAATAAAACCGAATTAAAAATTAAAACTGTCCCATGCCCCCGGTAAGGTAATCACAGCCCGACTTGGTAAAATAGCCAGGTCTTCAAATCATGGAAGGTGCGGAGGTCAGGGGCCAGACGGAGGTCCAGTGGCAGTTGATTCCATAAGTCGGGGCCGCCCACAGAGTAGGCTCGCCGTCGGGGACCGCCAGCTGACATTGGCTTGCCAACGGACCCCGAGGAGCCCCTGCCTGTGTGCCCGTACAGGGCAGTTGGTCCCTGATATCGGTAGGAGGCGCTCCCTTAAATATTGTGGACCCATGTCGTGTAGGACTTTGAATGTTAAAGCCAAAACCTTGAACCTCACCCGGAGCGCAACCAGCAACCAATGCCGCAGGAGGGGGGTAATATGGGAGAATCGGGTAACTCCCATCACAACCCGCGCGGCAGCATTCTGCACCAGCTGCAACCTCCGGATGGTGTGCAAGGGCAGTCCTAAATAGAGAGCTTGCAGTAGTCGAAGCGAGGTAACAAGGGCATGAGTGAATGTACGCAGGGCATCTCGGTCCAGAAACAGGCGAAGCTGGCGAACCAGCCAGACCTGGGCAAAGGCCCCCCTGGCGACGGCCCCCACCTGCTCCTCCAATTGGAGCCGCGCGTCCAGGAGGACCCCCAGGTTCCGTGCCCTATCCACAGGGGGCAACACCACTCCCCCTATGGTCAACGATGGACACTCTTGACTGGACCGAGATGCTGGTATGTACAGCCACTCAGTCTTGGCCAGGTTGAGCCGGCATGTTTCCGGCCCATCCAGATCTGTACCGCATCCAGACAGCGTCATCACGGAGAGGGCATCACTGATTTGGTTTGGGGTGGAGATGTATAACTGGGTATCATCAGCATACTGGTGATACCTCACCCCAAAACCACGAATGATCTCACCCAGCTGGTTTCATGTAGATATTAAATAAAAGGGGAGAGGACCGACCCCTGAAGGACTCCACAAGTGAGCTCTTGGGGCCAACCTCTGTCCCCTGACAACACCGATTGCATCGCCCAGAGAGGTAGGAGGAGAGCCACCGAAGAACAGTGCCCCCCACTCCCAGCCCCTCGAGGCGTCACAAAAGGATACCATGGTTGATGGTATCAAAAGCCGCTGAGAGGTCTAATAGGACCAGGACAGAGGAAAAACCCCTGTCCCGAGCCCTCCAGAGATCATCCATCAGTGCGACCAATGCCGTCTCCATGCTGAAACCAGGCCGGAAGCCCGATCAAATATGGTATTAAATTAAATATGGTATTAGATTATTGGAAGAAATGTCCATCTGGGTGCAATTCCAAGTGCAGAGAAAGACACTGGAAACATAGAGACTGCTTGGAAGGATGGTTTAATGGAGCAGAACCCTTAAGCACATGGTCCTGGTGCAGCTAAACACATGGAGGAGATATATATATTTATACCCTCTTTAGGGCCTTGCCTTTGAACTTCCTGTTTCTGTGGCAAAGGCAGGTATCTTATTGGCTACTGTCAGACCCTCAGGGGGATATGCAGTCATAGCTGAGGTTGTCTATGTCCCAGGCTTGGTTGAATTTTGCTGGGTGATGTAATGAAGAGGCTTGTGTCCTTAAAGGGTGTGGGCAATTCCTATTATGGCATAATAGCTTTGTCCTGGTTTGGATCTTGAGTGAGGGCTAATCCTATCATCCTGGAGCTGAAGGCCTTTTGTTTTGTAGATATGGCCCAGTCTTTTGTCTTGTAGATAAGCTGTTATGTATGCAGGTTTGAATGTCATTGGTTTAGTTTGAACTGTTCTTGTAAAACGTCAGAAATGATTGGTTTAAAAAGTGCGGGAAAATCCTGCACTCTGATTGGCTGGCAACTGCGGCTGCTGGCTATAAGTAGCAGCCGCAGCCCAGCCAAATCGGGTCTGTTATGAGCTGTAGTCACTAATAAACTCTTCACTGAAGCACTCCGCGTCTGACTCTTCATGCAAACTTAACACTGGCGACGAAGGTGGGATTCTTCCTGAAGAGAAGACGACGCGGAAAACAAGCTGAGAGAGATGGCTGCGCTGAACACCACCCCAGCCCCGTTCGATCTGAAGAAGACTGGGACTCAGAGAGTTTCCAAATGTATTTGAGGGAAACGATCTCGCCGACATTTCCGAGAAGCGGAAGAGGGCGGTCTTTCTCACACACTGCGGTCCAGCAGTTTTGAAGATGGCGAAGGCAGTGGCGGGAGCTGCAGACGTGAAGGTAATGGAATGGCCTGATTTAGAAAAGCTTTTAAGAGCCCATTACGCCCCACAAGTATCGTGCCTCAATAAGAGACACGAGTTTTATCGTCGGGATCAAGGGGAAAGCGAAAAACGTTAACGACTTCATGGCAAGTTTAAGAGACATTGGGGTGCATGCAAGTTTAACAACTTGGAAGAGGCCATGTCGATCGATTTGTTCTAGGCCTCAAAGACAAGGTGCTTCAGAGCAAATTATTATTAAGACCTAAGATCACGCTTGAAGGAAGCCATAGAAGAGGCCTCCTCAGCAGAAGCCACCAAGTCCTCAGCAGCAGCCATGAAGAAAATTAACAAGGCCTCAAGCCATCCTGATGTGGAAAAGTCCACAACAACTCATTGCAGCAAATAGATTCTGAGTCAGACTGTAGTGAGGTGGAGGAAGGAATTTATAGACTCAGTATGGAGAGGAAAAGAAAGACCTGGGAAGAAAGAGGCAAGATTTTTACTGCAGAGGTTGTGGGGGAGCCACCCCGACTGAATGCAAGTTTTTGATACCATCTGCCTCCATTGTGAAAAAGAGGTCATCTAGCAAGAGTCTGCAAATCATCCAGAACTCCACCCCACAGAAGAAAGTTTCCTGACAAAGAATTCAAGCCTAACAACTTCAGTGAGCAACACAGAAGCAAATGGGAAGAATGAAACTCATCAAACAGTCACCATTGGTCATTCTTCACCCTTAAGAAGCAGAAAAGTACATGTGAAGGTACTAATTGAAGGAAGGCCTTGCCAAATGGAAGTGGACTCAGGCTCCTATTTATCTATGGTGTCATGGGACACTATTCACAGACTACTCCCAAACATTCAGAAGAAGCATTTCCAGAAGCAAGCACTGACTCTTAAAGACTACCAAGGGAACAAGATTCCAGTAGTTGGAACAAGAGAATTCAACGTGAAGTTCAAAGGCCACACCAAATTGCCCCTGACCATCGTGGACAAGGATTTGCTGGGACTTGAGTGGTTCAATCCACTAGGCATCGAGGTGACTGGCATCAATCATGTGAGCAGCACTGGATGGGAGGAGGCCTTGAAGTCTGAGTTTCCAGAGGTCTTCAGCGACGGATTGGGCAAGTATATGGGGACCCCTATCACTTTCAACCTAGATCCCAAGGTGCCCTAATTCATTTAAAGCCCAGAAGAGTCCCATTTGCATTAAAGGAAAAAAATGATGCACAATTAGATAAACTAATAGCTCAAGGAGTTTTAGAGCCCACTGACCACCCCAGATGGGAGACACCCATAGTCACACCAGTCAAGACTGATGGGTCAGTAAGAATCTGTGGAGACTATAAGGGGACATTGAACCATGCTTCAACAGAGCATATCCAGTTCCAGTGGTGCATCATTTATTACATTCACTTGGCAGGGGTACAGTCTTTGCCAAATTGGATCTGGCCCAGGCATATCAACAACTAACAGTTGATGATGCCACTGCAGAGGCCCAAACCATTGTGACTCATAGAGGTGCCTTCAAATGTAAAAGGTTACAGTTTGGAGTAAGCGTGGCACCAAGCATCTTCCAAAGCCTTATGGAAAGGATGCTCCAAGGACTGCCAGGGGTAGTGCCTTACTTTGATGATGTGTTAATCTCTGCTGAAAATGACACTCAATTACAAGAGAGACTCAGAGAAGTCCTTACCAGATTCAAGAAAGCGGGGTTAAAAGTCAAGGAAGAAAAATGCACTCTTAGAGCTGACAAGGTTGAGTTCTTGGGCTACATGATTGACAAGCATGGCATCCACCCTACAGATGCCAAGGTTCAAGCAATCAAAGAAGCCCTTAGACCAAAATGCAAAACAGATTTGCAAGCCTTCCTTGGACTTATTAACTTTTATCACATGTTCCTACCTCAGAAGGCAACCATTGCAGAACCATTACACAAACTACTGGACAAAAAATCTGTTTGGGTCTGGGGCAGGAAGGAACAATCAGCATTTAACAATATTAAAAGACTAATCATGTCTGATGCTGTATTGATACAGTTCTCTGAGAATTTGCCTGTTGTACTGACTTGTGATGCATCCCCTTTTGGAGTGGGAGGGTTTTTGAGCCACAGGCTTCCCAGCGGGAGGGAAGCCCCTATTGCATTTTACTCTTTGACCAAAGCAGAGAGGAATTACAGCCAATTGGACAAGGAAGCATTGGCAATTGTTGCAGCTGTCAAGAAATTCCATGAGTATCTATATGGGAGGACATTTACCATTGTCACAGATCACAAATCTTTGTTAGGCATTGTGGCAGGAGACAAACCTACACCCACTATCCTGTCACCAAAATGCTGAGGTGGACTGAATTGCTCTTCATACATTCACAAGCTCATCCACAAGCCTGGCAATGACATTGGCCATGCTGATGCCTTGAGTCGCTGCCCACTCCGCTTTCACACTGAGGACTGAACTTGAGGCGCACACCTTTTTCCTAGAAACTGTTGCCAAGCTTCCAGTACACGCTGCTGAAATTGCCAGAGAGACTGCCAAAGACACTTTATTGGCTTCTGTTATAGGCTGGATTAAGAAAGGTTGGCCTTTTCAAGATCTACCTCACCTTGCCCAACCTTTTAAATCCAGGCAAACTGAATTATCTGTATTAAGAGGATGTATTTTGTGGGGTAACAGGGTGGTTATTCCTGCAAAACTGCAAAGAGAGATTTTGGAAATGTTACATGAGGGTCATCCAGGTATTGTAAGGATGAAGGGTTTGGCCAGGAGTTATGTATGGTGGCCAGGTATTGACAAAATGGTTGAAAACTGGGTGCATCTTGTCCCAACTGTCAGGTAGTCAGGCCTGCCCCACCTCTCGCCCCCACACAGGAATGGGAATGTCCTAGGGGCCCATGGCCTAGGATTTACATTGATTTTGCTGGCCCTACCAGAGGGCACACCTTCCTTATTATAGTAGATGCATATTCCAAATGGCTAGAGGTCATCCCTATGGCATCCACCACAACAGATGCTGTTATCAAGCAGCTTAAAAAGCTTTTTGTAACCCACGGGTTACCTGATGTTCTTGTCTCTGACAATGGCCCTCAATTTACATCCAACCTCTTTGAATCCTATCAAGCACAACAGGGTATCAGACATGCCCTGACTGCCCTTGGGCACCCTTCGGCTAACGGCCGGGCTGAACGCATGGTACGTTTACCAAGGAAAAGCTTCAGCAATTGGGTCCTGGGGACATCACTGAGAAAGTTGAAAAACTTCTTAGTGTTCAGCACATCACTCCTAACTCATCAACTAACTTATCCCCAGCAGAGTTGTTGATGGGTAGGAAACTTAGGTCTCCCTTGACCGCCTTCATCCCACTTATGCACCCAACGCACCACTAGATTCTACTAGCAAAGTTCGCACGTTCAGTGTGGGTGATTCTGTTTATGCTAAGAACCTTATGGGTGAACCTTCATGGATTCCTGCTGAAATAACTCAAATCACAGG
The DNA here is from genome assembly GCA_009733165.1 of Naja naja. Classification (NCBI taxonomy): domain Eukaryota; kingdom Metazoa; phylum Chordata; class Lepidosauria; order Squamata; family Elapidae; genus Naja; species Naja naja. The sequence continues at coordinate 55,157,097 of CM019155.1, read as the reverse complement.
CCCTCGTCTTACAGGGTACAAACAGAGGATGGAGTCCTCTGGAGCAGGCACATTGATCAACTTAGATCCAGATTACCTCAGGAACATCGCAATTGTTCCTCTCTAGTTCCCATACCTAATGCCTTTTCTAGGGGGAGGGGAGGAGCATGAGGATAATCAGCAAGCAAGAATCAACCCCATGTGTAACGAGCCATTATGACAGGAACCATCCCAAAACCTGTCACAATGCCAAAATCCATCCTTACAAGTGGAAGATTGCACATCACTACCTGACTTGGGTGCTGACATTGGGTTGGAGATGGGTTGGGAGGAGAGACCAGATTGTAACAATCAAACAGGGTCTTCTTTCACTGGAAGTCCTAGTAGGGAAATGTCAACAGACACATTTCTCTCTCACTAGGTGAGAACATTAAAACTTCTGAACCACGAAGGTCTCAACGTACACGTAAGAGCCCCACCTATTTAAAAGAATACATTAGATAGGTTGGGATTTGAGTATGGACTGAACCTAGTGGGAGGGGTGTTATGTATGCAGGTTTGAATGTCATTGGTTTAGTTTGAACTGTTCTTGTAAAATGTCAGAAATGATTGGTTTAAAAAGTGCGGAAAATCCTGCACTCTGATTGGCTGGCAACTGCTGGCTATAAGTAGCAGCCACAGCCTAGCCAAATCGGGTCTGTTATGAGCTGTAGTCACTAATAAACTCTTCACTGAAGCACTCCGCGTCTGACTCTTCATGCAAACTTAATATAAGCTGCCCCCAAAATATCTGCTGGGGGTACGGAGCTGCAGAACCAGATATTAAATTGGTATCTGGTTTGCCAAACCAGTATTTGAACCGACCGGCTAGCCCTGCTCACCCCTCCCCTCCCCGGAATCTCCACACGGCCCATTTTTGATGCAGGTAAGTGCAGGGTCCATGCAGAGGCTGTGGAAGGGAAAATGGGCCTTCTGGAAGTCCAGAAATGGGCCTGTTTCCGTCTTCCAGAGGCCTCCAGGGCCCAGGGAAAGCTGTTTTTGCCCTCCCAGAGGCCTGAAGGAAGCCTCTGGACCCTTGGGAAGGCAAAAGACAGCCCTCCTGGAAGTACCAGAAGTCACAAAACGGGCCTATTTCTGGTTTCTGGAGGACCTCCAGAGCCCAGGGGAGGCCATTTTCATACTCCCAGAGACCCAAGGGAAGCCTCTGGACCCTTGGGAAGGTGAAAAATGACTTTATCAGAAATACCAGTAGGCCATGCCCACCATAGCCACACCCACCTAGCAACTGGGCAGCGAACCGGTTGCTGGGATTTTTGAATCCCAGCCCTGGGGAGCTGGGACTGAGTTTCTGTCTTTAGAAACATGTTTCTCCTTTAAGGAAAATATAATATTCTGCATTTTTAATATTTCCTAAAATATTTCATTCTTCTAAGAGGAGTGAGTGCTAACTTTCTTCAAGGTCATGGTTTGTATAAGCCTCAGTAGTTGAGTTGATGTAATGAATTATAAATTATGATTTCAAAACATTTTTAGTTCATGTAACATGCTTAGTTAAAACAAATGACCATATACCTTCTTATGGGATACTGAAATCACTCATCACAATATGAAACCATAATGTGACTACTTGATTTTTTTTCTTAGAATACTGCAGGAATCAAGGTATAATTTGAAAACCATGGTTTATAATCTTGGATACTGAGTACACCCAGCCAATTATGAATTTAAAGACCATGAGATAAACCATGATTTATTTCATCTTTCTCAGTCTTCCCTACCTTACATTTTTAGATTGATATTTGCTTTGAGAGAAGTAATTCACCCTGTTGAATGTCAGCTCAGATTAAATCCTAGAATTTTCATTAGCACATGTAAATTTAACATACCATGCCCCAATTCTCCATTTTCATGTAAACCATCTGATTGATTGAAATCCACATAAAATTGGTTTCATCCTAAGTTAAAATATTACAGTAATCAATTGTTTGTATTGCAAAGAAAAAAGAAAGGGGAAAGCAAGATTCAGATTAGTTGGTATAAACTTATTTATTTTTATTTTTTATTTTAATTGGTTTTATATACCACCCTTCTCCCCAAAGGGACTCAGGGCGGTTTACAGGGCAATTAAAAAACATACAATACAAATATTAAAATAAAATTAAACTCAATTAAGCCCCACCCATATCAAATTTTAAAAATTTAAAAACAATGGTTAAAAATGATAATTCCAATCAAAAAATTTAAAATTTAAACTGCAGTATAAGCTCAATCAAAGATTTCAAAATTATTAATATAGGTTAATTAAAATAGTCATTTGGCTAAGAAGACCTTTTACAGTATTTTCCACTGATTATTTGATTTGAGTTTTTCAATAGCCTCAAGTGAATTTTCTCAGTTCTACCTTAAAAAAAAGGAGGGGGGGAACACAGAGTTGTGACTTCAGGAAGAAGACAATAAAAGTAAAATGTTTTCATCTGTGGAATTGCAAATGCAAATTGTTTCACAGGGTGAGATTTGATTGTTTTACTAAATAATTGTAATGTTGTTAAGTTGCTTAAAAGACATGAACGCAAAGATTGCAGACTGATGTGGTAGGTCCTTTTAGTTTCCACTAAAAACATCAGTGTAGAATCACCGAAAGAAACACCAGGAATCATAAATTAAGATCAACAAAAGAAACAGTAGTATAAGTCCATTAAATAATGCTTTATTAACATTAATGTTGGAAAGAAAATAGGAAAATATTCCAGTTGCTCACAAAAAGATCTGAAAACTTTCAGGTATATTTCAATTAGCCCAAAATAAATATATGACTGGATTTAAGTAGTTAATTAAAATTTATTAGGGTCCTAAACTAGCAACATGAATTTAAATATACACATATTGCTTGCTTGCATTTCAATGAACCAAATTCCAACAGTAAAAATTAGGGGAGGGGACTTGTTTACTTCATTTTGCATTAGAACCATTCAAATTTATAAAACAGGTCAAGGCATTATAAAAGTTTCAAAGCTGAATCCTGTCAATATAGTAAATGTTTCTATTTTGGCAAGGGCCTCACATATCTGAAGAGAACATGATGGCGTCCCTTTTCTATATGTGCTTTGTATTTTTTTTAAGCAATTGTCATCACAAATCATTAGAAATTGTGGTTTCAAATATTGTTGGTGGGATAGGTATCAATTCACTAAGTTTATATTTTCCTTAACCCAGACTGACCAATCTTCTGGTTACCCTTAAGCATATGAGATGAGGAAGATCAAAAGGTAGTTAAAATGAAGATTCAAAAGAGGTGGGAAAATGTCACCAAAGTGCTGGAACATACAATCTTTATTTTGTGGAATGTTGTCTTGCTGTTGCTGTTGTTGCTGCTATATCATTTTAATGTGGTTTCTGGTTTAATCAAGTTTTTGCATTTCCTTCTTCAGAACAGTGAAATACCCTACTGATTTTAAAATATTGGGCTAGAAGACTCTGAAGATCAAAAATAAGAGTTCAGGTATTGTAAGCTTCTCTTTAGCTCTGGATGTTGCAACTCCCCTAAATAATGATTTACAGTGTAAAATAATTGGATTTACAACCAGCCTAAGATACTCAGAATGAGAGCACACACAAAAAGTGGAGGACAATTTAGGATTTGGAGGAGAAGAAAAATGGAAGGTGTGTGTGCTTAAGCTTCCTCCCCAGGCTACATGAAAAGCTAAAGCCACACAAACCACTTAGTGAGTGCAAATAAAAGCTTCTAAATTGCATATAACTCTTAAACATAGGATACACAATATTATTGTCAGCAGTTTCATGTTAATGGTGTGTGTGTGTGTGTTTGAAGTGTAAGTTTTGTAATTATTTGCTCTCTGCTTAAAATGATTAAATATTTGCAGTAGTTTATGATTACCCAGAAACGAAACATGTTGTAAGTATTTAATATGACTGGTTGCTAGGTTTACGAGATAAAGCTTATTTTAATGAAGGATTGAGGTTTTGAGATAATAAAGTATAGTGCTAAATTGTTAATTCAAATTTATAAATTCTATAATCAGTTATCAATCTGGAATTTTAAAAATTATACTTTAAAAATAGAGTTGAGTCCAGATTTGCAGTGGGATATAGAATATCTCAGAAATATTTCTACTTATATCATAGTAACAATTGAATTTTCACTGATTTCAATTAAATAGAAATATATTTAATTGCATTTGATCAAATTCACTTTCCTTAAAGGCACTTAAAGGAATATTTGCTTTGCCAGGATTTGCTTAATGTCTATTTATTATTTAAATTCCAGTTGTATGAATTGACATTCCACATTAAGCTATATACCATGCTTTAAAAACCATACATAAGGTTCACCCACACATCCAAGAGAGTGAAACTAATTTAGACAACATCACTTAACAGTTTTTTCGTTCTATAGCAGGCCATACTTTAGCTATGTGAGTCAAACACTCAGTTGATGCATACTTGAAAGTATTCCTTAACATAGTTCAGTGTTAATCTTGCTATTTTTATCTTCTTTTCTTTTTCTAAAGAACTTGGAATGATAAGGTGATCCATTCCTCCTTTGATTCTTAAAGCCTTTTTATTGACTCATGATCCCCAAAGAGGAGTTCATAAGATTCAAAAAGTTACTGTCTCCAACATGTGGAATCATAAAAAAGAAACATAAAGCAAAGAAAACAATAACATGAAAGGCTAAGTCTGGAAAAAACAGATAAATAAATAGGTATAAAAATTAAGGTGACCAGATTTTAACATTGGTAAAGCGGGACACCATTGACCGGGGTGGTGGTGGTTCTTGATTAAAAATTTGCATGTAAAAATTTGCATTAATTTGCATTAATTTGCATTAATTATAAAATTAACAAAAATAATATAAAACTCATATCCTGGCGAAATAGCCACTTGGTTCTTGTCCTGCCTTCTGGTGCTTTGGAAAATAAGTTGACCCTCTCTTTTTGGGGGGCAGCCCCTCAAATATTGGAAGACTGGTATCATGTCACCCCTACTCTTCCCTGCTCTTCTCGGCACTTTTTCCAGAGTCTCCACATCTTTTTTGTAATATGGTGACCAAAACTGGATGCAATATTCCAAGTGTGGTCGACACCCCCTCCCCCAACACTACAATTCCCAGAGGAGACAATCCCCCTTCCCTTCCTAGATCAGATGGAGAGCAAGGCATTCTGGGTAATGTGGTTTTTGACTCCCCCATCCCCAATCAGGTGGCCCTCCCCATCCTGAAATCCCTAGGGAGGGGGATGCAAAGATGAGGGAGGGCGGAGCCAAGCCGGGGGTTGGGGGTCATTAGAAACAGGGTGGCGGGTTGCCGGAGCTGTTTCAAAACGTAAATGCGATTTTTGGGGAGGGGGTTTCTTGCAGACGCTGTGACTCCCTCCCCGTCTGGACCCAAAAGATGCCTTTGCTGGGGCACCCGCCTCGTTTGGGAAGGGGTGGTGGTGGATCTTCATCCTGGCTCTTTCCTGGGGCTTTTCAACCCCACTAAATCACAGCTCCCCTCGTCCCCAGCCAGGATGGCCTCTGCTGGCTGGGGGATGATGGGACTTGGGGTCGGACTTTACAAGGTTGATGGTGGACAGCCCAAAGGCGGCACGCAGGGTTTTGTAACCTGGTGCCCACAGGCGGTTCCTTTGGGGAGCACAATCAGCCCCGGAGGGAGCATGAGATGCCCCTTCTAAAATCCTTTGGCGGTTACCCCAAAATCGGCCGGACGATTGGGTTGAAATGGGCTGGGGATGTTAGCCATCCACCCTCACCTCAAATTCTCTAAGTCCTCTTCCCACGAGCCGCCTCGCGCCAAGCTGCAGCTTTCCAAGAAACGCCGTCCCTCCCTAATGATTTCACCAGCCCAAGCGCAGGCACGGGGGAGAAAAAGCGTGGCACACTGCGCGAAGGAGGCCTCTGCGGTCACGTGTTCTGAATTCTGCACCTGAAAGAAGACCCGGGGAAAACTTTTGGAATCCTGGGGATTCCATTACTTGGACTGTATTCTCTCTAATAGATGAGACCACGGACTCATAATGTTTGAAAGAGCTGCTTTCACCCTAAGTAAAGCGAAGTAAGTACCTGATAATCTTCTGCTTAAAATCGGGACTTTTTTAAAACGCTGCAGGACACAGGACAAATTATTAAAACTCAGGACTGTCCTGCCAAAAGCGGGACCCCTGGTCACCTTACTAAAAATGTTACTTTCAACTTTGCAAGAACATTGATTTCTATTTTTACTGCATATCCAAATATAGAGAAGTAGAAAAATCTTATTTTGTCAGGTGAGACTAGGAGTGGGAGTTAGTTACTGAAAATGGTGCAAAACCCTGAAGTGTTTGCAGAACCCAACAGTTCAATCTGGTACACAGGTGGATGACAGCAGAATAATTAAGGGAGGCAAAGTATGACCTGGGAGTTATAGCAACATGTCAATGCTATAACTTTGTACTTGCATACATTATCATTTTGATTTCATCATGGTTTGCTACAAATGCTGCTTGTTTTGCAAGCTGACCTATATACTGTGCTATGTTTCTTTACTTTCCCACAATTGGCTGAGCTTACAGACCATGAACGTATCAAACCTGGTTTATAATCCAGTTACAGTGGTGGCACTCAAATAATTTAACAACTGGTTATCTGCCCTAATGACTGGGTGGGTGGGCATGGGTGGGTGAGTGGTCATTTGACTGGGTGGGCATGGCCAACTCGACATTACTCATGTCAAGGGGCGCCTCACCTGGCCCCTCCCCTCTCAGCCACTCCTTGTCAATCCCAGTCTCAATGTATCTACAGTTCTGTAAAAATGTTGCTCACCTTTTTTTTGACTTTATTATCTGCATCTACATACTACAAATGTACTTTCATAGACCACTGAAAGAAGAAAATGGCTCACATGTTTTGCTCAAGAGTGTGATAGGCAGGTCACAAAACAGGCTTTTCAGGGGCTGCCACAAAGAAGCAGGAACAATGTGTTTTCCAAAGAAGCAGAAGGCAAAACAAGAAGCAATGGATGGAAACTGAACAAAGAAAAGCAACCTAAAACTAAGGAGAAACTTCCTGACACAGAACAATTAACCAGTGGAACTGCCTGTCTCCAGAAGTTCTGGGTGCTCAATCACTGGAAGTTTTAAAGAAAAGACTGGACAGCCATTTCTCTGAAATGGTATAAGGCTCCCTCCACCCCTCAAAGTCCCTTCTCTGTGTTCTTCTGTTATTCTGACACCTTTCCCAGGCCTTCCACTCAGATTTTAGTGGAGTAATATGTTAAAAAGCTGTCTAGACATTCATTTTAATAAGATTTTTAGAAACCTGCAGTTGAAAGTTCTTCATGTCTCCTTACCCTGAAGACCCAATTTCATTTGGAATTTAATCACAAGCTGATAGCTCTTTTGGCATTTCTTTTCACATTTTTCCAAAATGCACCCCCAAGAAGCCACATCTCTCTTCCCCCCTCACATACACACACTCTCAATTTAAGCAAATTCCCTTGTCTTGGAGACTTTAGAATCACAGGCTAGAAGAAGGTACCTTGGAGATCTTATAGTTCAACCTTCTGCTCAAGGCAGAAGACCTGTGGTTTGCAGACATCCCAGCTTTGGCTGGAAGAACTGCAGGCAGCCTTCTCAGCCACACACTTCCTCCTTCTGCCATCCCATGAGAGGTGGGAGGCCCAAGAGAAAGTGCCTGGTCTGGGCACACAGCCCTCCACGATGGAGCCCTTCCCAGGGAGCAAAGCATGGCTTGGATGAACTGATCCATCCTCAATGTGAGCTCCAGTGTGACAGTGATGGCAGAAGGCAGAAGGAGAGCTCCAGAGCAGCAACGGCAGAAGGCTTTAGAGTTCTAGAGTGGTGGTGGCAGTGGAAAGTGGCAGCAGAAGGCGAGCTCCAGAGTGGTGGTGGCAGAAAGCGAAATGCGAGCCCCTAGAGCAGTGGCAGCTGAAGGCAGCAGCTAAAGGTGGAAGGCGAGCTCCAGAGTGGTGGTGGTGGCAGTGGTGGTGGATCTCTGGGTGGGCAGCCCTCAGGGGAGGCGTTTTCTCTCAGGCCTCCCACCCGGAGGTCCCACAGAAGCCAAAGCTGGGCCCAAAAGGCAGCAGAGCCTCACTGTGTCTCTCCCCCCACCGAGACAGCCCTTTGGTTGAGTGCAGTAAGCCCAGAGTGGATCTTCCTTCCCTGCCTAACCCTAACCCTTACCTTCCAGACCATGGAGCTTGCACCATTCTCACAGCAGTGGCCCATGCTTGGCTGAAGAGCTCAGGCCAGCGGTTTGGTGAGGGAGGGGCAGCTAGCAGAGGGGTGATGCAGGCATCGTAGTCTCATGCTCCCTGGTCACCCTCCACCTGCCATCTGTTGGCAGGTGAGACCCAGAAGCTGCAGAGAATCTGGGCAGGGGCAAGATGTGGGCTGGGTGGGGGAGCTGAGTGGTGACAGCTCAGCCCTGGCTCGCTTTTCCCTCTGCCACCAGCTATGGAAGGAATGTAAAGTCATGGGATAAAGAAGCAGTCATGGGGAAAGAAGGGGGGAGAGTGAGTAAGGGGCCTCTGAAGAAGGGGAATTGGGGTAAGTGAGCCAATTCAGCAAAGGGTGAGACTGTGGTGGAAACTGCAGGAGCAAGCGGGGCGGTAGGGGGGAAGTATCCCTTTAGAAAGGCAGGAACCCAAGGCGCAGGGCAAGCAGATAGCAAGTGGGCAGAAGCCCTGGGAAAGGCCAGAGCCAAGGACTGGTGCATCTCCTGACCTGAGGTGAAGGGCAAGTGGGTGGCATGTGGGTGGAAGGATAGCGAGAGCCAGGCCTGAAAGGTGGCTGAGTCTTGCCATGTCCACCCCTAGGTGGCCTTCAGCTGAGCACCTTATCTTCATGGGCAACCACAATGAGCAGAGTGGGCGAAGTTTACAGATCAGTTGGGCTGCATGGCCAGTGTGGTAGGGCATGGTGAAGGCAGGCAAGCGGGTGAGGTGCGGAGATCAACTGAGCTGCATGAGCTGGGTGAGCAAGCAAAGGAGCCAGAGAGTAGTTGGGCATGACTTTAGCCACCGGCCAAGGCAGGCAAGGTGAGGGCGGGCAGGGTAAGCAGGGCTAGCCAGTGGTGCAATTAGCCGGTTCTCCGAACTGGGCAAAATCTTAACAACCAGTTTGTCTGAACCAGTCAGAACCAGCTGAATCCCACCTCTGCTCAGTTATCATCATGAGACAAAATATAACAAATTACACTGCATCTCAGAACCCGATAATGTTGGTTAGTACAGTATTATTGAGTTAATGGACAGACTTAGAGCAATCCTGGGACAATTCCAAAGAGTAGGGCTCAAGTTAAAGAAAGAAAAATGCCATTTTGCTGTACCTCAGGTAGAATTTTTAGGACATTTTTTTACACCTTATTAAACTTTTATTACATTAAAAACATAAAAAAGAAAAAATGTATCACTCAACAACAGCAATTTGTAGTGATTCTCTTATGACAATAATTTGTGCATTATTTACAGATATTAAATTATGTGTAATTACATTCTTATTTTATCTATTACTTATGGTTAATAACTATCTATCTTTAATCTATCTCTGTTTTATCCAGTTATATCATTGTTCCCACGCTTTATAAAATATCATCTTTATCTTTTAAGCTCAGTGTTAATTTGTCCATTTCTGCGCAATTCATAACTTTTTGTATAACAAATTTCTCTGAGGGTATGCATGGCTGTTTCCAACATTGAGCAAAGGCAATCCTGGCAGCAGTTAATATGTGTTATAGTAAATATTTTGTACTCTCCAATAGGAAGAATTCCAGTTCTAGATCTAATTAATTGTTAGTAATTTTCTGTAGCCAGTCTTTGATTTTAAGCCAATATTTTCTAGCCTCTAAGCAGGACCACCACATATGGTAGGTAGTATGTTCCCTCTTTTTCTTTTACATTTCCAACATACGGGACTCATTTTAGGGTACATTTTCGCTAATCATGAAGGGGGTAAGTGCCACCTGTAGAACATTTTATATGTGTTTTCTTTATAAGCTGCTGATTTTGTTACTTTGTGATTTCTGTTCCATATGCTCTCCCAATCTGATAATTTTATACTGTGTCCAATATTTTGACCCCATGCAATCATGCATCCTTTCACTACTTCTTCCTACAGTTCTACTTCCAGAAGATATTTGTAAATTTTAGTAATTTTTTTTTAATCTGGTCCTAATAGAATTTTGTCTAATTGTTGTGGTTTCAGGTATATTCCATAATCCTTTGTATCTTTTTTGTATCGGTTTTGTAATTGGAGATAAGACCACCAGTCAACTCGTAGCCCTTGTTCTTGGAGGTCTTGCATTGTTTTTAAATTTCTGTGAATATCTAATAGATCTTTATATTTTAACATTTTGTTCAAATCTAAATTGTTTGGGTGGATCATCACTTCCATTGTGGATAGCCAAACTGGGATTTTTATGTAATGTTTCTTTTTAACTTTAATCCAATTATTTATTAACAAATCTCTAATCAAATGTCTATGGAAATATTGTTATTTGGTGGGTCCTGTTTCCCACAGAAAGGCATGCCATCCTCTCTGCAGGTCATGACCTTCTATAGCTAATATTCTTTTGTTCTTTAAATTAATCCAATCCTTTAACCAAACTAATATTGCTGCACTGTAATATAATTCCCAGTTTGGCAATCCAAAATCTCCTCTGCTCTTTATATCTTGTAGTAATTTCATTTTTATTCTGGCTTTTTTACCCTGCCAAATAAATTTTGCTATCATTTTACTAAGGTCATTACAAAAGGTCTTTTCTCATTTAACTGGAATGGTCTGGAACAGATATAGAAATTTTGGTAATATAGATATTTTTATGACTGCTATTCTTCCTAACAATAACAATTGCATTTTGGTCCATAATTCTAAGTCTTTTTTTATTTGCTGTAATAATTTGTTATAATTGTTCTCCTTTATTGCCTTGAAGTGTGCTGTCAGCCATATACCTAAATATTTGATTTTTCTTGTTTGAAGTCCAATTGCTCTTTCCAGTTCTGTTGTTTGTAGTTCTGTTAAATTTTTCACTAAAAGTTTCGTTTTCTGTCTATTAATTTTCAATCCTGCCACAGCTCCATATCTTTCTAATTCCTTAATTAATGTTTGTCCTCTCTCTATTGGTTCTTCAATGATAAAAGCCATATCATCTGCAAATGCTTGCAGTTTATATTCTTCATTTCTGGTTTTCAATCCTTTTATTTCTGAATTTTGCCTGACTAGTTGTAGTAGTCCTTCTAATGACAATATAAAGAGCAGAGGAGATAGAGGCAGGGGTGGGATTCAAATTTCTTAACAACCGGTTCTGTGGGTGTGGCCTAATTCATGGGTGTGGCTTGGTGGTCATGTGACTGGGTGGGCCTGGCTTGCTGACTGGGTGTGGCTTGGTGATCACGTGATTGGCTGGACATGGCTTGTATGTAAATATTATAAATATTTATGTAAATATTGATTTTTTTTATTAAAAAAGAGCAACTTTTAAACAATGGTTGCAATGGCTGGGAATTTCAGAAAGCTGCATATTCATTTATTATAATATGTATGCCACTTATTCATTGGACAGGCAATTTCACTTCACTTTTTTCTTAATTTCTGCAAAAACATATTCCAGGGTCTTTATTCTGTAAAGGCATGTAATGTGTGAGATGGATTTGTCAAAGCGAGATTTAAGACTCAGTTCGTTGATCCAAACAAACAAAGTTTATTACGCATTTGCGAAAGCGGGTTCCTCCAGGCATTGAAGGAACCCAGGTCTTTGTTTTAACAAAGCTTTTATAGCCCTAAACTGCCGCCCCCTCCTATGAGGACTTGGCTTACATTCTAACTATGTTTAGCCAATCACTAACTAATACAGACACTTTTCTTCCTAATATGGGAAATCGCATACTATGCAATATGATATTTGTACCTGCTATGTTTTCTCTGAGTTTTCTGAGTTCGAGGCACTACTTCCTTATTCTGTTCTAACATGGCGAAGCTCCTGCTCACAAACTCCCCCCCTTTTTTTCTCAATTCTGTCTCGAACTCATAGAACAATGTTTCTGCTTCATCTTCAGAGGTGGGGACTGTTTGGTAAAGTCTCAAACTCGTTATCTGTTCAGATACCTGTTTGTTTGTTTTTTTTGCTATAAGTGATAGGGTGCTAGTTATAGTTCTGATGAAGATGGGAAGGATACAGGGCAATATAACGCATATTTTTCATTGTTTGAGTAAGTCCGCCTCCAGCTTAAAGATCCACATTCATTGTTCCCCTCATCCATGGCCTCACAGGCATCAAACAGAACAGACTGACTTTTCTTAACATTATAAAAATCATGACTTATCATTTGCCTTGGTCCCTGCCTGCACTTTTATAGTGTACCTGTGAGTGGCCCCTTTTGGATCATAACATTGCTTTTTCTCATTATCCCCGCAAATAGAATAGGAAGTCCCATTTACGATGCAAATTTCTTTTAACTTCTTTTTACAGTTTAACTGGGTATGGTAGATCAAAGTCTTGGTCACTTTTAGTCCGGACTTTGTTGCTTTGATACAAAGTTGGCATTTGTCGTCATCACCTCCAGCAGTTCCTCTGGGTTTTAATAGTAGTCCAAGGATGGTTACACAGAGTAACCACATCATTTTTTTAGTGTCAGTTTCAATGGGTGTCCGTCCACTGGGATGGCCTTCCAAAGTTTTTTCAGGTTCCGGTGCCTGTTTCACTCGGCTGTAATGAGTCCAACCTCCTTCACAAGTGCGGACCGCAGATGCAGTTTTCAGCAGCACCTGGTATGGGCCTTCCCAGCTAGGTTACAGTTTCTCAGTTTTCCAAGTTTTAATCAGGACCCAGTCTCCCACTTCGTGCGGATGTTGACTGTCAGCCAAAGGTGGTCGTTGCGCCAACAATCCCTGTTTATGGAGAGAAAGCAAAGACCAGGAGAGTGCCTGCAAATATTTCCAGAGAAATAGATTTTAAAACTCTGGGATGGGATGTTCTAATTCAGCCAAATAAGGCCTCCCCATCAACATTTCAAAAGGTGAGACTCCTGTATCCTTCCTGGGGCAAGTTCTGATATGCAATAGGGCTAGTGGGAGATTCCTTGTCCAGGGCAAACCATTTTCTAGCTGTATTTGCTCTATTTGCTTCCCACCAGCCTTGATGTATCCCCTCTCCTTCCAGATCTTCCCAAAGGTGTGCACCACTCCCCAAGCGTACTTAGAATCAGTCCATATGGTTACTTGTAACCCTTCAGCCAACTCAAGAGCCCTGGTCAGTGCCAGCAGTTCACACTTTTGCGCTGACCAGGTAACTGGGAGTGACCCTTTTTCAACTACCTCACCTTCCCATGTTACTACAGCAAATCCTGACTTCCGCTTCCCATCTTCCACCCTACTGGATCCATCAACAAATCATCTCTCTCCTTCTTCCAGTGGAGTTTCTCCTGTTTCCACTCCACTTGCTCTCCTTTCCCTTGTAGTTTCTGGTGTAAAAATTGGGCTAATACTGTGTATTGATCTATCCAGATCCGGCAATATTCCAAGAGACCCAATGCTCTTCTCACTTCAGTTTTATTTCTAGGAGGGGCCAGACTCATTATCCCCTGTATTCGTGTTGGGTCTAGAGACCTAACTCTTTCTTGGATATAATGTCCCAAGTATTTTACTTTCTTTTCCACAAATTGAAGTTTTTCCTTCAAGACTTTTAATCCCTGACTTCCCAGCCAGTTTAATAAGTCAACAGAGGCTTCCCTCATTTCCCCCTCCTTTTCTCCAGTCAGCAATAAATCAGCCACATACTGGATCAGGGTCATGCCTCCCTTTCTCTTGAATGTTATCAACTTCTCCTCCAACGTCTGCCCGAATAACAAAGGACTCTCTGTGTACCCCTGAGAGAGAACTGTCCATCTGAGCTGCTGTTTTCTCCCACTCTTGGGATCGTCCCACTCAAAGGCAAACAAATCCCTGCTCTTTTCTTCCAGCGGGCATGCCCAAACTGCATCCTTGAGGTCAATTACTGTGAACCACCTGGCTTTTGGGGATTTTCCTAATATCGTGTAAGGGTCTGGGACCACCGGGAATCTGGGAATGACTTATCTCATTGATCCAGCTCAGATCATGGACTAATTGGTAAGTTCCATCTTTCTTTTGTACTGCTAAATTGAATGGTGACATGGTAGGCTCTAATAGCCTTTGCTTCAGCAATCTATTGATCACTGGCTTGAGCCCTTCCCTCCCCTTCATGCTAAGGGAATATTGGGGAGTCCATAGCTTTGTTATTCCTGGCTTCACCTTAACCTGCACAGGCTGCATAGTCATGCTACTAACTTTTTCTTCTTCTGCCCATACTTCTGGGATTATGGTTTCCTCATCCTCTGTTGTTAGGACACACATGCATACCTCCCTCTGCTTGTCCCACAATTCTATTCCAAACACTTCCATCAAATCCCTTCCTAACAGATTCACTCCTGACTCTGGTATGAACAGAATCTCTGTCTCTGTTACTATGTCATTCAACTCCAATCTCACTCCTTCAATGATTCCTACTTCTTGTGTCTTTCCACTTACTCCCACCACTTTCAGCGTTTGCTTCGCTCCTCAGGAATTTCTGGACATTCGCGTGCAAAATGCCCTTCCTTACCGCATCGGAAGCAAGTTCTACCCCAGGGTTTCTGTCCTTCCTGTCTCCATCTCCTAGATGGAGTTGGTCTCAGCCCCTGTCCCCTGTTTTAGTATTTCTCATCCCTCCACCCCAGTTTCTGTTCCACTGGTCTGGTTTCTCTCTCTTTTCTCACTTCATTCTTTACTGCTGTTTGCACAGCAGCAATCATGATTTGCGACTTTTGTTTTGTCTTTGCAGTGTCCCGATTAACAAAGACTTGTTGGGCTTTTCTCATTAAATCTGACATTCCAATTTCTGTCCACCCATCCATTTTTTATTTTCCTCTGATATCTGGCCACGCTTTGTGACAAATTGTAATTTCAACAGTGCTTCAAAGGCAGGGGTTTCTGGTTCCACTCCTGAGTATTTGGTTAAGCTTTCTCGGAGGCGGGCACAGAAATCCCCTGGTGACTCCTCTTTTCCCTGTGTTACCTCAAAGGCTTTTGTCAAATTTTTCCCTTGTGGGTTTGCAAGTTTTATGCCTTCAAGTATCATTCTCTTCATGTCTCTCATGTGCTCCCTATGACCTGCATCATTCAAATCCCAATTGGGATCTGCTATAGGAAACTTCACATTTGTGGCCACTGCTCCTTGTTGTCCAGCCTGTCTCCTATCCCAAGCGGCCATGGCCGCTCTTCTGATTAAATTCCTTTCTTCTGGGGTGAAGAGGTGCCCCAAAATGTACATTAACTCTGGGTAGGTGTATTCACTGGGCCCTAAAAATAGTTCCAACTGTTCCGCTACCTCATGCGCATTTTCATGAAGCTTTGGAAGAGTTCTTTTTAGTTCTCTCAACTCAGTTGGCTTTATGGGAACAGCCACAAATACTGTGACCGGATTCCCTTGTGCATTTGTGCCATTTGCAACTTCTCTCACTGAGAAGGCAGACACGGGGTTTGTTCGTGTTCCGCCCAATGGCAAATTTTCCAAATCTTTATTCAACTGAGCCAACTCTCTTCTAAGTCCCGGATAAGCCGGGGGTGGTGGGGGAGAGGGGGTGGAGGAATGGGAGCCAGAGGAATTGGTGGGGGGGCAGTTGTATTGCCGCCAGTGCCGACGCCGGGGGTCTTCCCATCCATTCCTCAGTCTCACTCTCATCCTCTTTAGTGACAAATTGCTTTACCTCCATCGCCGGAGGGATTGGTCCTTCAAACCGGACATGGTACCATACTTCTAAGTTGTTCTTTTCATTTTATGTTTTATTATATAATCCTTTAACTGGTTCATCCAATATTTACTTGTCTCCCCGTCTGGGTCCCAATAGTAGGGGAATTCAGGGTCAATTAGGGGGTATTGTGGCCACTGTTGGTGACACAAGTAGATCATTTTCTTCTTTTCAAGATTTTGGGTGTATGTTTTCACCCAAGGTTCAAGCCACTGTTGCAGTAGCTGACCTAGAGGAGAGTCTGTCGGGATTGACTGCCTAGTCACTTGTTTCCTCCCGACCCCTATTTCTTCCGACACCTTTGTGCCCTTACTCTGTCCCTTTCCCATCTTCTGCGCTACCTGCCTATACTCCCAGAGTCCTTCTTTTCACAATTCCCCACTGTCCTCCAGCAAGCGCTGGATTCCCAGAGTTTAAGGACAGCGGTTCCTTGTTCACTAACCTGAAAGGCGACAAACTCACCTGATTTATCCTGTGTCTCCCTGAGACTAGAGGTTTGTGGGCGTCCCCACTTCAGGTTCAATACAACGTTCCCCGAATGTCGCGACACTCCCTGAGTGTCCAGCCGGCAACTTTTCTTCCGTTGTTTCAATGGATTGTCTGTTGTGCCAGTAGCCCCTGGACCCCGCCAGGAGAGGAAGGAAAATAAGGTCCTCTTCAATGGGAGGCGGTGGCACCACATTCACCCGATTTTCCTCCTCCCCAGGCGAAGTTCTGTCGGGGCCCCACGTTGGGCGCCAAAACTGTCAAAGCAAGATTTAAGACTCAGTTCGTTGATCCAAAGAAACAAAGTTTATTACGCATTCGCAAAAGCAGGTTCCTCCAGGCGTTGAAGGAACCCAGGTCTTTGTTTTAACAAAGCTTTTATAGCCCTAAACTGCCACCCCCTCCTATGAGGGCTTGGCTTACATTCTAACTATGTTTAGCCAATCACTAACTAATACAGACACTTTTCTTCCTAATATGGGAAATCGCATACTATGCAATATGATATTTGTACCTGCTACGTTTTCTCTGAGTTTTCTGAGTTCGAGGCACTACTTCCTTATTCTGTTCTAACATGGCGAAGCTCCTGCTCACAAATGCAAACTTTATCTTTTGTGTGTGCCTTCAAGTCAATCCTGACATCTTCCTGGAAACATCCCTGCAGTTTTCTTGACAAGATTTCAGAAAGGATTTGCCACTGCCTTCTTCCTAGGGCTAGTGAAACAGTGAGTGGCCCAAGGTCACCTAACTGGCTTTGGGCCTAAGGTGGGACTAGGCACTAGGGTAAGGTGGGACTACAATTCAGCCTCCTTGTTTCAAGCCTGATGCCTGAACCACTACACCAAAATGGCTCCTAAGGAATGTATCTGGAGCTTAAACACACAGATAATTTCTTAATATGAAATAACCTGGGGCATATGTTTCTAAAATCTACTTTACATTGGATTCCACAATCTGAAAGCTTCTCAACATCCATGGCAATTGTGAGGGGGGAAGGAAAAATAGAAAAAAAGAAACAAGATTTATATGACTCTCATATAGATATAAGATTACTTTAATGATGAACAGAAATAGTTTGTAATTTCTCAATTTATAAAACAAAGTTTAATACCAAATTCTCTATTTTTGTGCTTGTCAGACAAGTCACACAGATGAACAGGTGTCTAAGCACCAGGTTATAACAAACATGACCAGACAATATAAGAGAGAGAAAGCATTGAAGAAATAATGAACCTTTGAATTCATGTATCAAGAGAACTCTTACATATGCTAACCTCTTTTATATCAATAATGCAGGATAGATGTTCTAAGAACAGACAATATAATTCAATTTAAAAAGAATATGAAATAAGAATTAAAAAATGAAACATAAACCTTGAGCAATATAACAAGCAAGCCATGCTACTGCTCCTAAGGTGAATATTCAACCTATATATTTTATATAATAACCATTAATGCCTGTCAGAAACAGAAGGGCATCGTCAGCATGCTAACCCTGATGATGCTGTTCACAATGTTCGTGATCAGGCCCCAGTTGGAACCCAGAGGCGCCAAAGAAGCCATCTCTGGGGAGGTGGGGGGAAGAAAGGATGTGAGGGAGAGAAGGCAGGTGAATCAGGGAAGGGAGCTGGGAAGAGGGAGGGCAAGGGTGGCTCTCTACATCCGCACAGAGCGCCAGACTACAGCAGAGGAAAGGGGTCAGCAGGACTCTTCGAGCATCAGCATCGAAAACAAACTCTTCTCCTGCAAGTCGGCTCCAACCACACACATCCTCATTCCCCTGCTCTGTGGGCGCTTCCGGGATGCACCGCTCCACCTACATGGAATTCTTAGCCTTCACCTTGGTCTTCCCTGGCAACTCACTCGGAGTGATGGTCAGGTCGTTTTCCTGACCATCGCTAGCATCAGCAAAAACCATCGCTCAGAGTAGGTTGCTGGGGAAGACCAAGGCGAAGGCTAAGAATTCCACGTATAAAAGCACACACACACATACACACATCCCGCCCCAGCCCTCCCAAAGCACCAACGGCTGGGGCAGCGGGTGCTTCTGGCCTTGCTGCTTTAAGCACCTCTGCGTGCTTCAAGCAGGGCCATGAGCACACACACACACACACACACACACACACCAGCCCTTCCAAAGCACCTCCGCTCTGCATGCAGCAACGGCTGGGGCAGTGGGTGATCCTGGCCCTGCTGCTTTAAGCACCTCCGCGTGCTTAAAGCAGGGCCATGAGCACACACACACACACATACACCCTGCCCCAGCACTCCCAAAGCACCTGCTCCGCGTGCAGCAATGGCTGGGGCAGCGGGTGCTCCTGCCCCTGCTGCTTTAAGCACCTCTGTGTGCTTAAAGCAGGGCCATGACACACACACACACACACACACACACCCCGCCCCAGCCCTTCGAAAGCACCTCCGCCCCGTGTGCAGTGATGGCTGGGGCAGCGGGTACTCCTAGCCCTGCTGCTTTAAGCACCTCCACGTGCTTAAAGCAGGGCCATGAGCATGTCCACACACCCACCCCAGCCCTCCCAAAGCACCTCCGCAGGTGGCAGAGGTGGCGGACCTGGCTGCCTCCCATTTCATGGTGCTGCTTATGGGCGGCAGCTGGGTTTGCTGCCTGCCACGAGGTAAGGGGAGGTGGGAGAGCACTGCATGGTGGCTTAGCCGTCCAGCCGAGCCCGGGGATGTTGGAAAGGGCAGCTAAGTAGGCTGGGCAAGGCCTGGAGAGTCCCGGGGACAGTGGGGGAAGGGCAGGCTTACCTGTGAGCAGGCAGATTGGCTCTGGGCTGTATCTTTCACCTGCTGTTGCTGGGAGAGCCTCTCCCAGCAGAGCGAAAAGCTTACAAGGCCCCTCCCTTTGGGAAACTGCTCCTGGGCAGCAGAGAGGAATGGGATTCAACTGGGCTGCTTTTCTGCTGCCCAGGAGTGAAAGGCAAGCAGCAATGGCTGGCCTGGTGGGCAAAAGCAGGCTGCAGGCATGTCACACATGTGTACGATGTTGCGCATGTGCAACAGAGACTGACTGGGCAGAGAGTGGAGAAATGGGTGGAGAGGGGCGGGGCCAGCCAGGGGGCCATCTTACCCATTCTCCGAACTACCGGGAGCTCTAACATCTAGTTCTATAGAACCGGACAGAACCAGTAGAATCCCACCCCTGGATAGAGGACAACCTTGTTGTACTCCTTTCTCTATTTTTAAAGTTTGGGTGTTTTCCCCATTAATTATAATATTTGCTTTTTGTACCGAGTAAGTTGCTGTTATAATATTCTCAAATTTGGTGCCAAAATTCATATCATAAATTTGTTGAATCATAAATTTCCAATTCAGGTTATCGAATGCCTTTTGGGCATCCAAGAAAACAGAGGCTAATTGTTTCTCTGGGTGATCTTCATAGTATTCTAAACTATCCATTATTATTCTTAAATTGTTTCTGATTTGCCTGTTTGGGAGAAATCCATTTTGATCTGAGTGTATATAATTGTTCAAAATTTTCTTTAATCTGTTAACAATAATAGTGGTGAATATTTTGTAATCTACATTTAACAAAGAGATTGGTCTATAATTTTGTATCAATCTAGCATCTGTGTCCCCCTTCGGGATTAGCAAAATTAGTGCCTCCCTCCATGTATCCAGCATCTTAGCTGATGTTAATACCTCATTGTATAAGTCAATCATTATTGGTGCTACTTGTTCTTCTATCCCTTTATAAAATTCTGCTGGAAAACCATCAGGGTCTGGCGTTTTGTTACTTTTCTGGGATCTAATTGCTTGATTTAGTTCTATCATAGTTATGTCTTTAGTCAAGATTTCTTTCAGTTCATCTTTTATTTCTTGGGTATTATTATTATTATTATTATTATTATTATTATTATTATTATTATTGGGACTTACATGCCGCCCCATCTCCGAAGACTCGGGGCGGCTCACAAATAAAAACAACAACAACAATAAATAATTAAAAACAGATTAAACTAAATAAGCCCCATTACAATTACAAATTCATCCAATAAAAAACCATCCCATCCCAAAAAATCACAACCTGGATTGGTTAAACAACCAGGTCTTCAGGTCATGGCGGAAGGTGCGGAGGTCAGGGGAAGTTGGTTCCAGAGGTCTGGGGCCGCTATAGAATAGGCTCGTCATCGGGGAACCGCCAGCTGGCATTGGCCAGCCAACGGGACTCCAAGGAGTCCTTGTCTATGTGCTCGCACAGGGCGGTTGGCACTCGATGTCAGCAGGAGTCGCTCCCTTAAATATTGAGGACCCATGTCATGAAGGACTTTGTATGTTAAAACTAAGACCTTGAATCTCACCTGGAGTGCAACTGGCAACTAATGCAGGTCGTGCAGGAGGGGGGTAATATGGGAGAATCGGGTAACTCCCATCACCACCCGTGCGGCAGCATTCTGCACCAGCTGCAATCTCCAGATGGTATGCAAGGGCAGTCCTAAATAGAGAGCATTGCAGTAGTCGAGTCGGGAAGTAACAAGGGCATGAGTGACTGTACGCAGGGCATCTCGGTCCAGAAACGGGTGAAGCTGGTGAACCAGCCAGACCTGGGCAAAGGCCCCCCTGGCGACGGCCCCCACCTGCTCCTCCAACTGGAGCCATGCATCCAGGAGGACCCCCAGGTTCCACGCCCTATCCACAGGGGGCAACACCACTCCCCTATGGTCAGCGGTGGACATTCCTGACTGGACCGAGATGCGGTATGTACAGCCACTCAGTCTTGGCGGGTTGAGCCAAAGCATATTTCCGTCCATCCAGATCCGTACGCATCCAGACAATGGGTCATCGCGAGAGGGCATCACTGATCTGGTTTGGGGTGCAGATGTATAACTGGGTATCATTAGCATACTGGTGATACCTCACCCCAAAACCATGAATGATCTGCGCAAAAGAGATACCATGGTCCGATGGTATCGATGCTAAGAGGTCTAATAGGACCAGGACAGAGGAAAAACCCCTGTCCCGGGCCCTCCAAGATCATCCATCAGTGCGACCAATGCCATCTCTGTGCTGAAACCAGGCTGGAAGCCCGATTGGCATGGATCTAGGTAGTCCGCTTCATCCAAGAAGAGTGGAAACTGGTGAGCCACCACACTCTCATCAACCTTCGCCAGAAAACGAAGGTTGGAGACTGGACGGAAGTTGTCTAACACAGTCGGGTCCAGGGCAGGCTTCTTCAGGAGGAGCCTCACCACCGCCTCTTTCAAGGCGGAGGGAAAGACACCCTCCCTTAATGAAGCATTGACCACTGCCCGGAGCCAACTGCAGGTGACCTCCCTGGAGGCATAAGCCAACCAGGAAGGACATGGGTCCAACAAACATGTGGTGGAACTCAGACGCTGCATAATCCTGTTCACTTCATCCTCAGAAACAGAATCGAACTCAGCCCAGATCACATCGGCCAGACTACTTGCACCCCGATCCTCAGACCCCTGCAAAGTAGAGCACAACCCACCCTGAATCCGCTCAATCTTATCCAACAGATATTGACCAAATTCCTCAGCCCTTCCCCGTAGCGGGTCCACCGCCTCCCCCGGATGTAGGAGAGAGCGAGTGGCCCTAAACAGGTGGCTGGGCGGTTATCTGAGGGCGCTATGAGGCGGGAGAGATAAGACCTTCTCGCCACCCTCATAGCTACCAGATAAGTCCTAATATGGGCTCTTAGCTGGGTTCGATCGGATTGGGAGTGGGTGGACCTCCACCTGCTCTCTAAACCCCTCTGACTGTGCTTCATCCCCCGGAGCTCCTCAGTATACCAGGGAGCCACCCAGGATCCACGGCGTGTGAGGGGACGCATGGGGACAACCCTGTCGAGGACATCCATAGCAGCCTGCTAGCTGAGCATTTTGTGGGGTATTCTGTAATTTAATCTCTAATTTCTTAATTGTTTGGTGTAGATGGTTTTGTTGGGTATATTTTTCATTATTTTTTTTGCAACATAGGATATTATAATTCTCTGTATAACAGCTTTCATAGTATCCCATAAGTTTTGGATAGTTGTATATTGGTTATTTTAAAAAAAGAAATTTAGTTCTTCCTTGAGTTTCTTAATAATTTCCTCATCTTTTAATAATTGAGAATCTAGAGTTCATCTTTTCTGTGGTTTTTTTCTATGTTTCCAATTAATTCTGAGTGGGTTGTGACCTGCCCAAGAGTTCGATAAAATTTCTACGTCTGCCACTTCTTCTGCTAACTCTCCACTCATCCAAGCCATGTCAATACGTGACCATGACTGATGGGGATTTGAATAGAAGGTAAATTGTCTCTTTTCTGGATTTAGTTTTCTCCATATATCTATTAAATTTAATTCTTTGATCATTTCTACACATATTTTGGGTAGTTCTCTTTTTTTCTTTCTCCCTTTCTTATTTCCTCCATTGCAGTCTTTTTGATAATCTGTTATAGCATTATAATCTCCTATGATACATATTTTTCCTTTCCAATTCAATAATTTTATTATATAGGGCTTTATAAAATTCTTTTTGATTGTCATTGGGGACATAAATTACCACTAATAAAAATTTTAAAAAAATTATCTGCATTTCTATTGCCAGAATTCTTCCTTTGGGGTCTGCAAATATTAAGTTTGCCATTATCTCTTCTCTGATGTAAACAGCTATTCCTTTCCTTTTTTATAGTCTGCAGCAGCCATAAACAGTGTTCCTAATTTAGGGAAATCTAAATACTTTTCATCTGTTTTTAGGAAGCGTGTTTCCTGTAGACATGTAATATCTACATTTTGTTTCATTAACTTTGCCAAAATCCTTTTTCTTTTTGTCATTGAGTTTAAACCATTTATGTTAATAGATAAAAGTTTCACCTTTTTTTTATAATCCTAATTGTATCTAGTGTTTTGTCTCCTGATCGCTCTTATTTCCCTTTGTGTTCTGTTCTGGTTTATGGTCTTCTCTTTCCTGTTGTTGCTGATTAGTTTTTTTTACTTCTTGTTCTTCATTGTTATTTTTTTGTTGGCCTTGTTCTTCTTCTTGAGATTTTGAGTCTAGATATTCTTTGCTGCTTTGATCCTCTGAGCCTGCCAGTTGCTCATACAGTTCTTGTACTTTTTCCAGAGTGTCTATTTTGATCTTCCTCTCTTCCCAAGTAACCAGTATCCTTTCTGGAATCAGCTAACAGAATAGAATATCTCATTTGTTCAACTATGTAGCTAAAAATTTATAGTCCCTTCTCTGCTCCCTTACTCTTCTCGGGATTTGTTTGAGGATCTGGATCTCCTTTCCTTTGTATACTATTGCTTCTTCTCTGGATAGCTTATATATTATGTCTTGAACTTTCCTCCTCATAAATCAGATGTAGACCTCTTTTGGAAGTTTATTTTTTCTTGCATAACTACTATTGACCCTGTATACAGCGTCCATTTCTTTTAACATTTCCTCCTTATCTCTGTCTAGTGCTTTGGCCAAAATTTCTGCCATCACTAGTGCCAAGTCCTCATCTTTAGTTTCCACTAGATTTTGGAATCTTAAGTACGACACAGCTTTATCCATTTCAATATAGATCAAGGAAACCTCCATTTCTTTACTCACTATTTTTATTTGTTGGTCCACCGTTTCTAGCTTCTTCTCTGTTTGTTCCGTTCTTTTCTCTACTTCCTTTATTGTTTTTTCATTCCTTTCTAATGCTTGTTGAATTGACCCTACTTTTTCCTCGAGTTTTGACATGTCTGATCTCATTTCCATTTTTAATTTTCCCATTTCCTCCTTCAGCTCATTAACATCAGCTCTTGTTTCTGAGTGATTCTTTACCATTATTTTTTGGAGTTTAACCATAGATTCTTGCAGTGTGAGTAACAAGGTTTGAATATTGACATTCGAAGCGGTGTTTTGTTTCTCAGCCATCAACATTCCTTCTATTGTTTTTTGAGTCTTCGGCGAAGCTGTTGTTGTTGAAGATGTTGGGGTTGGTGTTATCTTCTTTCCTGTCTTAATCGTTGTGGTGTTTATAGTGGTCATTTCTTCTAATCTCTTCTTTCAATGTTGTGCCAGGCAAACAATGGCTTATTCATGTAAAAGTTAACTGGTGTAGTACTTATTAAAAGTTTTTATGGTGTTATATTATTGTATAACGTCTCAATATTTGCCACTCTATTCAGTATTTACAAAAAATTAAACTTTTAAATATAAATATATCACTGTAAGTATAAATTACCTAGAACTTTCAGTCCAATGGTATATAGCAATAAATATAATCAATTACTTAATTATTACCTTAATTAGCCATATATTAAATAAGTTAAATAATAGCTCAAACTTAATTACACTAAGCTCCATTGAAATTAATTATAATTTAAATCTATAGTATATATCTTGAAATATATCTGACTTTAAATGCCAGTTAGCTATAAAGTTAACGGTTTCCAAAAACCATTCAAGTTATTATATCCAATAAAGAAAAAAGAAAAAAAGGAAACATAATCAACAGATATTCAATTAGCAGATTAGCAGATTCAAAATACAGATATTCAATTAGCAGATTAGCAGATTCAAAATACAAAAAGAAGAAAAGTCATCAATTCATCAATTTCTTGTTAATGTTTCAATCTCTCAAAGGTTCCTCCCAACTCAGTCCTCTTTATTTTTCACCAGTTCAGTTCTCTTATCTTAGAGGGAAAGTTGCTGAGTAATAATTATTCCCCTCAATGGACGCTTGTCACTTCCGTTATTCCGTTTCCTTTTTTATCTTCACTCTCCTTAGCAAAGTGCAGTACTTACAGTCTAGAAGTTGATGTTTAATGCAATCACATTTTTTTGAGTCTAAAGGTTTTAAAGTTTTAAAGGCTTGCCCTTTTTTTCTCTCTCTCTCCTTTTCATTCATCTCCAATCTCCCAGTATCTCTCCCAGGCAATCAGCTGCTCCTGAACTCTCTCCGATCATTCACACCTCTGCCCATTCACCACTTTTCCGGAGCTTCAATCTGCCCTCTCCCACTCCTTTCCCCTTTTGCAGCTTACAAACCTTCTTTCTTTAGGCAGTTTCTGTTTATAGTGATCGCTCTGTGCACTCTCCGATCCAATATGTGCCACAGACTGCTGTCTTCAAGGCTTGCTTCCTCCTCTCATTTGGGCTGTTAGGTCTTTGTGGCTGCCATTCAGAAATGACAGCCCTCCGGTGATGTCGCGACATGGTGAAGTAGGAGAACTCAGCTATGCTTCCTACATTGGGATTTTTGTCTGTGGGCAGCCGTTCAAGGTGGGGTCAGGTCCTGGTGGGATCGCTCAAGTGAGGAAGAAATCCCGGAGTCTAACCGGGAAATTGCAATCTTGGAGACAAAGAAGGGAGCCCGAAGCTCGGGACAAAAGAAATCAGCCTGTTGAGGCTGGCCCAAAGGTGCGACGAAACAAAGTTAAGAAGGAAGCAGAAAGAAGAAATTGAATTTGAGTACTAGAAAGACATTGGAGGTAAAATCAGAATTGGATTATAACTATCTGGATAATTTGAAAAAGTAACTGGAGTCTACTTGAAATTCCAGAGTGGAAGGGGGAAAGTGGGTGGCGGTGGCAGAATTGAGCTTTTTGCCCCCGGCCCTGGATAAAGTGGAAATTTGTGTATAGAAAAAAAAGGGAAAGAAGAGCGGCTATTGCTGGTGAAAGTGCTTCATTTCCAGACACACGTACAACTTGCGGAGAGCACCTTATAGACAGACAAGAACTATAAAGTTTAAAGTTTGGAAACTGAGTGACAGTGCAATTTGTGGTGGTGATTGGCACTTCCAGGAGAGCGGAGTGAAGCAATTGAAATGACTGTCAGAACTGTGAACTGAGAATCGGGACTCAAATTTTGGATAGAATTGGATAGAATTGGAACACCATGACAACGACAGGAAAATAAGAGTCTGTACTTTTGCTTCTAGTCCAGAGTCTTGTCTTTTTTCACCCAGAACTGACTGGAGTGGTATAGTTTTATATTATACATACTTATAGTATATAGTAAAAAAAGAAAAGAAAATAAGAGTGACTAGTTACTTTGAAATAGGATTTAATTGGAGTAAGTGATTTAATTAATTTGTACTATATTCTATATATTTGATTTCTTTTCCCTTTTATGTATGTTTGAATGATTATAGGTTAATGAATTTAATATATTGAATAATATTATGATAAGATAATTAATTGTTCCCTCCCTCTCTTTCCCATCCTCCCTATATTGAATATTGTAATTTAATGAAATATAAAAAGTATTAATTTGGATCTTACCTGTTAGATGATTTAAGAACTGAGAATTTATTGTATTAATTAAGAATAGTTATTGTGTTAATATATTGTGAGGTGAATAACTAGAAGAACACTAATTAAAGTGGACTTGAAAGTTTGAATGTAAATTAATTGATAATAACTTTCTGAATTTAAAGGTGCTGGAAAATTAGATTAAGCAGTTGAATATAATATAATATAAATCAATAACTAAGAAAATTAAAGCTGCAAAATATGGATAAGCTTGATGGTAGTTGGAAATACGATCTGGGAAAATACATTTAGAATAGTGGAAGAACAACAAAGAATCATGAAAGATATGACTAGCAGAACTACCACTATTACAAAAACAGGAAGAAAATTGGTATCAGTAGCAACACCTTCCACTCCTACAGTGACATCGACGCAAAAAACAATTCTGGCACCAGAAAAAACTATGGCTCAAACTAGCATGCAATCAGTTCAAACTACATTGGTAACCATCCAAAACATGATGATGGCAGTACAGGAATCAATGACTAAAAATCATACAGAAAGCAAAGCAGAAAGAGAAACGATGAAAGAAGAATTAAAAAATGAATTAGGGGAAATGAGAAGTGAAGTCAAGAATTTGGATGGGAAGATAGGTCAGATCCAGGAAGCGATTAAAATAAATGAAGAAAAGATTAAAATGATTGAAAAACAAGCTGCTCAAATGGAAAAGAAATTGGATGGCATGGAACAAAAATTTAAGGAACAGAACAAAGAGATAAATGAGACACTGGCCCACCTTGAGATGGACAAGGCCTCCTATTACCTCAGATTTCAGAATGTGGAGGAAGAGAGGGGAGAGAATTTATTGTTGGTAATGGCAGAGATATTGGCGGAGCTCCTGAATAGAGAGAAGGACGAGATGGTGAATGAGTTAGATGACGTATACAGAGTATACACAAGCTACGCGAGAAGGCATAGACTCCCCAGAGAAGTGCACATTAGATTTGCAAGGAGGCGAGTGAAGACATAATTTATAGGGTCACAAGAGAGGAAGGAATGAAATATAAAGGCAGAGAAGTGATCGTTCTAAAACAGGTTCCGAGAAGAATTCAAGAGCAGAGAAAAGACTGTCGATTTCTCACAAACTATTTAAATAAATAAAAAAATTATTTAGATGGATTACTCCAGAGGGGATACTAGTAACATGGAAAGAGAAGGGTGAGAATAGTTAGCTTAATTAAAGCTCAAGAATTTTTTGACCAAATAAGAGGAACAGAGGAAAAATTGAGCAGCAGAGATGACCAGGAGACTTCGAGTCAATAAGAGCTACATCTTAGAAGTAGGGAGAGGAATAAGGAGAAGGAGAGGGAAGGAGGTGAAGAGATACGTGGAAGAGAAGAAATAGGAGTGAGGACTAGAAGCCAAACGATGAGTAAAAGCATTGAAGATTAGAGGTAGGAAGGGAGGTGAACAAAGAAGTGGATATATTATCTATAAATATCAATGGGTTAAATGATCCAGTTAAGAGAAAAAGAACATTTTTAAATTAGAAAAACAAGGAGCTGATATAATATGCATTCAAGAGGTTCATATTAAGAAGCGAGATCAAGGGTATTTACAAAATAAAAAACTGGGGAAAATGTACTCAGCATTGGCGGAAGAAAAAAAAGAGGGGTTGTAATATATATAAAAGCAGATATAGACTCTAAATTGATTTATAAAGATGAATTGGGAAGAATAGTAATGGTAGAGGTGGTATTACAAAACAAAAAGACACTATTAGTGGGGATCTATGCCCCAATAAAAAATCAGAGAGAATTTTATAAAAATTTATATGAGAAATTAATAGAATTAGGTAATTCAAGAATATGCATTATAGGAGATTACAATGCAATAACAAATAATAGTCAAGATTATGCTTGTAAACAAAGACAATATAAGAAAAGGAATACATTGCCCAAGAAATTTTTAGAGGTGGTTGAGGAATTAGGATTAGTGGACATATGGAGAAAAAGAAACCCAGGAATATCACAGTTCACTTTCTACTCCAGTCCATACAAATCATGGTCCAGGATAGATATGGCATGGGTAAACAGTGAACTATGTAAAGAGATACAGGATATAAAGATTTTGACAAATACATGGGCAGATCATAACCCAGTATAGATAATTTGGAAAAATAGTTTTTATAAAAAAAGGTAGATGGACACTTAATTCACAATTATTGAAAGAGAAAGAATATATTCAAAAGGTTGGGGAAGAATTGATGATTTTCTTTGAATTCAATAAAAAACAAGATACCTCATTGCAGAATTTATGGGATACAATGAAAGGCATATTTAAAGGGAATAACGATAGCGTTTACAGCAAATAGAAACAAAGAAAGAGAAGGAAAATGGAAAGCCCTAATAAAAAGAATAGAGAAATTGGAAAAGAAGCAAATAGAAACTTTGGGAGATGAGCAAACCAGAAATGAATTAGCATTAGTTAAACATGAAGTGAATATTTTAGACCAGGAGGAGTTAACCAAAAAACTACTATATATAAAACAAAATTATTTTGACATGCGAATAAATCTGGTAGGTGGCTGGCATATAAAATTAAGAAAAGAAAATCAGAAAAGAGTGATATACCAATTAGAGGATAAAAATGGAGTAATAGAGAAGACCTGGAGAAAAAAAAGGAAATTGTTAGAGAGTACTTTGAGATCTTATAAACAAGAGGTAGTTGATCTATATTTATATTTTATTTATTTATTTGAACTTATATGCTGCCCCATCTCCAAGACTGGGGCGGCTTACAACTAAAACAAAAACAATAAAATACATTAAAAAAAACAATTAAATTAAGTATAAGTCCAAACAGTTATAAAATAATTAAAACCCACCTCCCCCAAGGGTCACAGCCCGGTTGGTCAAATAACCAGGTCTTTAACTCACGGCAAAGGTGCGGGAGGTCAGGGGCTAGGCGGAGCTCCAAAGGCAGTTGATTCCAAAGGTCAGGGGCCGCCGCGACAGAAAGGTCAGTCGTCGGGGAACTGCCAGCCGGCATTGGCACGCCGACGGGACCCGAGGAGTCCGCCTATGAGCTCGACAGGGCGATCGGTATTCGACATTGAAAGAAGTCCCTTAAATATTGAGGACCCATGTCGTGAAGGACTTTGTATGTTAGCACCAAAACCTTGAATCTCACCCGAGAGCGCAAACGGCAACCAATGCAGGCCGCAGCAGGGAGGGGGGGTCAATGGGAGAACCGGGTAATCCCATCACCACCCGCGCCGCGCATTCTGCACCAGCTGCATCTCCGGATGGTATGCAAGGGCAGTCCAAAATAGAGAGGTGCAGTAGTCGACCTAGAGGTAACAAGGGCATGAGTGACCGTGGCAGGGCCCCGGTCAGAAAAGGGTGAAAGTTGCGAACAAGGCGGAGCTGGGCAAAGGCCCCCTGGCAACGGCCCCACCTGCTCCTCCAACCGAGCCGACATCCAGGGAGACCCCCAGATTCGCGCCCTATCCACAGGGGGCAACACCTCTCCCCTATGGCCAAAGATGGATATCTTGACTGGGCCGGGACGCCGGTATGCACAGCCACTCAGTCTTGGCGGGTTGAGTCGAAGCATGTTCCCACTCATCCAGTTCGCATACGCATCCAAGCACCGGGTCATCAGGGAGAGGGCATCACTGATCTGACCTGGGGTGGAAATGTACAGCTGAGTATCATAGCGAATGATGGAATTTCACCCAAAACCACGGATGATCTCACCCAGCGGCTTCATGTAGATGTTAAATAAAAGGGGGGAAAGGACCGACCCGAGACCCCCACAAGAGAGCACCCTAGGGGATGACCTGACCCCCCCCGCCAACACCAATGCGACCACCCGAGAGGTAGGAGGAGAACCACCGCAAAAAATGGTGCCCCCACTCCCAACCCTCAAGGCGAGCAAAAGGATACCATGGTCGATGGTATCGAAAGCCGCTGAGAGGTCTAATAGGACCAGGACAGAGGAAAAACCCATATCCGAGCCCTCCAGAGATCATCCATCAGCGCGACAAATGCCGTCTCCGTGCTGTACCCGGTCGGAAGCCCGATTGATACGGATTTAGGTAGTCAGCTTCATCCAGGAAAGCGGAACCTGCTGAGCCACCACACTCATCAACAACCTTCACCAAAAAGCGAAGGTTGGAGACTGGACAAAAGTTGTCTAACACAGTCGGGTCCAGGGCAGGCTTCTTCAGGAAGGGCCTCACCACCGCCTCTTTCAAGGCGGCGGGAAGACACCCTCCTTAAGGAAGCATTGATAACTGCCCGAGCCAACCGCGGTGGCCTCCTGGCGGATAAGCCAGCCAGGAGGGACACGGGTCCAATAAACATGTGGTGGAACTCATTTGCCGCATAATCCTGTCCACTTCATCCTCGGAAACCGATCGAATCATCCCAGATAACAGTAGCCAGACTCCTGCACCCCCTTCCTCAGACCACTGCAAATCGAGGATAACCCGTCCCGAATACGAGCAATCTTATCCGCAGATATTGAACAAATTCCTCAGCCTTACCCCAACGGGTCCGATCCCCCCTCTAAACGAAGGAGGGAGGGAGTAACCCGAAACAGGGCGCCGGGCGAATCTGCGGACGCTATGAGAGTGGAGAGATAAGATTCTCGCCTCTCTCTAGCTACCAGGTAAGTCCTAATAAAGGCTCTAGCTGGGCCTCGGTCGGATTGGGAAAGGGTAGACCTCCACCTGCTCTCTAAACCCTTCGGAATGCGCTCATCCCCCGGAGCTCCTCAGTATACCAAGGAGCTAACCGGGATCCAGCGCACAAGGGGACGCATGGGGACAACCCTGTCGAGGGCTCTGACGCAGCCCATTGCCAGGCTATTGCCAGATCCTCGGCAGAGCTGTGGGCAAGGGAAGAAGGAAAAAACCCCAGTTCTGCCTGGAACCTCTCAGGGTCATTAGGCGCTGGGGCGGAACCATCTGAGGGGCTCTCATCCCAGCAGTGGGGGGACGGCCTGTTGGAACACCAGCCGTAGGAGATATGATCAGACCATGGAACAGGCAAAGTCGTAATAGTGACCTGCCCTCTGTCACTCCGCCACTGTTCAGAGACAAAAACTAGGTCAAGAGTATTTCCCCCTCCATGAGTAGGGCCTTGGATCAATTGGGTCAGGCCCATGGCCTCATAGAAGCCATGAATTCCTGGGCCAAACCCGACCCCCCCAGGGAAGGCAAGTTGAAGTCCCCCAAGACCATAAGGTCCGGGAGCTCCACCGCCACCCCGGAGAGGAGATCGAGAAGCCCAGGCAGGGCCGCTGCCACACAGCTGGGGGAAAGGTATGCTAGCAGCAACCTCACCGCCCATTAGGCCCCATCTCAGGAGGAGGATCTCACTCCAGCCTATCTCTGCAACAGAGACCCCCTCGAAACAAGGTTCTCCCGAATAACCCCGGCCACCCCACCCCCCTACCTGGGCCCGTGGCCGTGCAAACCCGAAAACCTGGTGGGCATAAATCAACCAGAGGGACACCCCCCTCTGGGCCCAGCCAGGTCTCAGTAAGCAGGCCAGGTCGCAGCCTCTCCTCACATGATCTCCGGAGGAGGGAAGACTTATTAGCCACAGACCTGGCATTAAAATACACCAACCCTAAGCCCAGGGATCCTAGTTCCGTTGCCCCTTGGGAGGAGGCCATAGGTCGGAGCACGCAACCGGCCTTAAATGTCGGGTGCACGATCCCCTACCGGATATGGCCCTATGCCTCGCGTCCTCTTCAATCCCGATCACCCTGAATCGCAGCCCGCACCCAGGGCCCGGAGCCCCGCGGCCCCCAACCCCACACACTCCCGCAGCCCCCTGGGCTGCAAAGTGACCCCTGCACCCCCCTCCCCCTCCTAACCCTTTTAAAAAACGAATTAAAAATTTTAAGATTCGACCCTTAAC
>CM019155.1:54954983-55123684 GCA_009733165.1 Naja naja | reverse complement strand
ATAAGTCCAAACAGTTATAAAATAATTAAAACCCACCCTCCCAAAGGGTCACAGCCCGGTTGGTCAAATAACCAGGTCTTTAACTCACGGCAAAGGTGCGAGGAGGGCTGAAGGGCGAGCTCCAAAGGCAGTTGATTCAAAGGTCAGGGGCAGCGACAGAAAAGGCTCGTCGTCGGGAACTGCCAGCCGGCATTGGCCCCGCCGGGACCCGAGGAGTTCTTGCTTATGAGCTCGCACAGGGCGACGGTACCGACATTGGAAGAAGGCTCCCTTAAATATTGAGGACCCATGTGTGAAGGACTTTGTATGTTAGCACCAAAACCTTGAATCTCACCGGGCGCAACCGGCAACCAATGCAGTCGCAGGAGGGGGGGGTCATGGGAGAACGGTAACTCCCATCACCACCAGGCCGCCGCATTCTGCACCAGCTGCAATCTCCGGATGGTGCATGCAGGGCAGTCCCAAATAGAGAGCGTTGCAGTAGTCGAGCCTAGAGGTAACAAGGGCATGAGTGACCGTCGCGCAGGCGCCCCGGTCCAGAAAAGGGTGAAGTTGTCGAACAAGGAGCTGGGCAAGGAAGCCCTGGCAACGGCTCCCCACCTGCTCCTCCAGCGAGCCGCACATCCAGGAGGACCCCAGATTCGCCGCCCTATCCACAGGGGGGGCACACCTCTCCCCTATGGCCAAAGATGGATAATCTTGACTGGGCCGACGCCGGTATGCACAGCCACTCAGTCTTGGCGGGTTGAGTCGAAGCACTCCCACTCATCCAGTTCGCATTACGCATCCAGCACCGGTCATCAGGGGAGAGGCAGCATCACTGATCTGACCTGGGGTGAAATGTACAGCTGAGTATCATCAGCGCACGATGGAATTTCACCCCAAACCACGGATGATCTCACCCAGCGGCTTCATGTAGATGTTAAATAAAAGGGGAAAGGACCGACTGAGGGACCCCACAAGAGAGCACCCTAGGGATGACCTGACCCCCCCGCCAACACCACCAATTACCACCCCGAGAGGTAGGAGGAGAACCACCGAAAAATGGTGCCCCCACTCCCAACCCCTCAAGGCGGACGCAAAGGATACCATGGTCGATGGTATAAAGCCGCTGAGAGGTCTAATAGGACCAGGACAGAGGAAAACCCTATCCGAGCCCTCCAGAGATCATCCATCAAGCGCGACAAATGCTCTCCGTGCAGCTGTACCGGGTCGGAAGCCCGATTGATCTGGATCTAGGTAGTCCGCTTCATCGAGAAAGCGGAACCTGCTGAGCCACCACACTCTCAACAACCTTCACCAAAAGCGGGTTGGAGACTGGACAAAGTTGTCTAACACAGTCGGGTCCAGGGCAGGCTTCTTCAGGAGGCCACCACCGTCTCTTTCAGGCGGCGGGAAAGACACCCTCCCTTAAGGAAGCATTGATAACTGCCTGAAAGCAAGGTGGTCCCTGGCGCATAAGCCAGCCAGGAGGACACGGGTCAAAACATGTGGTGGAACTCATTTGCCGCATAATCCTGTCCACTTCATCCTCGGAAGCCGGATCGAACTCATCCCAGATAACAGTAGACTCCCTGCACCCCCTTCCTCAGACCACTAAATCGGAGGATAACCCCGAATACGGCAATCTTATCCGACAGATTAACAATTCTCAGTTTTATACCTAATTCGGCCGGGTCCCATCCCCTCTAAGCGAAGGAGGGAGGGAGTAACCCAAACAGGGCGTCGGGCGATTATCTCTTGACGCTATGAGAGTGGAGAGATAAGATCTTCTCGCCTCTCTCATAGCTACCAGGTAAGTCCTAATAAAGGCTCTTAGCTGGGCTCGGTCGGATTGGGAACGGGTAGACCTCCACCTGCTCTCTAAACCCCTTCGACTGCCATCCCCGAGCTCCTCAGTATACCAAGGAGCTAACCGGGATCCACAGCACAAGGGGGACGATGGGGAGAACCCTGTCGAGGGCTTCTGACGCAGCCCATTGCCAGGCTATTGCCAGATCCTCGGCAGAGCTGTGGGCAAGGGAAGAAGGAAACCCCAGTTCTGCCTGGAACCTCTCAGGGTCCATTAGCGCCTGGGGCGAAACCATCTGAGTGGCTCCTCATCCCAGCAGTGGGGGACGGCCTGTTGGAACACCAGCCGTAGGAGATAGTGATCAGACCATGGAACAGGCAAAGTCGTAATAGTGACCTGCCCTCTGTCACTCTCGCCACTGTTCAGAGACAAAAACTAGGTCAAGAGTATATTTCCCTCCATGAGTAGGGCCTTGGATCAGTGGGTCAGGCCCATGGCCTCCATAGAAGCCATGAATTCCTGGGCCAAACCACCCCCCCAGGGAAGGCAAGTTGAAGTCCCCAAGACCGTAGGTCCGGGAGCTCCACCGCCACCCCGGAGAGGAGATCGAGAAGCCCAGGCAGGGCGCTGCCACACAGCTGGGGGAAAGGTATGCTAGCAGCAACCTCACCCGCCCATTAGGCCCCCATCTCAGGAGGAGGATCTCACTCCCGCCTATCTCTGCAACAGAGACCTCCCTCGAAACAAGGTCTCCCGATAACCACGGCCACCCCACCACCCCTACCCTGGGCCGGCGGTGCAAAACCCAAAACCTGGTGGGCATAAATCAACCAGAGGGACACCCCCTCTGGGCCCAGCCAGGTCTCAGTAATGCAGGCCAGGTCCCAGCCTCCTCCTCAATGATCTCCCGGAGGAGGAAGACTTATTAGCCACAGACCTGGCATTAAAATACACCAACCTAAGCCCAGGGATCCTAGTTCGTTGCCCCTTGGGAGGAGGCCATAGGGTCGGAGCACAACCGGCCTTAAATGTCGGGTGCACGATCCCTAACCTGATATGGCCCTATGCCTCGCCGTCCTCTTCCAATCCCGATCACCCTGGGAATCGCAGCCCGCACCCCAGGGCCCGGAGCCCCCGCCGCCCCCAACCCCACACACTCCCGCCGCCCCTGGGCTGCAAAGTGACCCCTGCACCCCTCCCCTCCCTAACCCTTTAAAACAACGAAAAAATTTTAAGATTCACCCTTAACTCTTAATTTAGAATTTGGCCCATTGATTGCAGCATGCCACCTCTCGGGATCCCAAGATCTGTCATCAAGGTAAGCTGTTGACAGTCCACTGGGCCAACTCAAGGACAAGGGCGCAGTCCTGAGTGCCACAGTTCCGAAGCGAGTAAGGTCCCATAAAACAGCTGACAAATTTATAAGGGGTCAGAGTAAAGTATGGCATTACATAACCGGGTGTAGATGTTAAAATATCCGAATGGAGAAAAGAAGGATACAGGCTACAGTAGTCAAGAATTTCAGTCTTAAACCGGTTTCTCACACCCGTTCCGAGACCGAAGATGGTAATAAATAGCAGCCACTCTCTCACTGCAGAAAACCAAAGAAAATCTCAAAAACTGCAGGGTACGATGTTGAATCTCTCTACTCTCCCACAGTAGAGGGATAGTCCTCCCATCGTCCTCCCACAACAATGGGGCCTGTCCAATCAAAGTCCTGGTAAAGGGAGAGGTCCAGATGGTAATTAAGGACTGTGGCCATTGGATAGGGATGATGGATATCTCCACAGAAATCCATAGAAATAGAGGAGGGAGCCAGGCAGTTGAGTTTGCATTAAAAACGGCAGGGTGACTCAGCATAACATCATCCAGTTCGATAGGCAGGAAGATCCAGAGGAGCCCAAACATCGGGCTCATCGAAGGCAGGGTCCAGGGCCACAGAAAATTGCCAACCGCAGGGGAGTATCTGTTCCATCCCCCGCTAGGCGAGTCACAGCCCACCCGACCCGGCCAGCACACGATAAGACCAGGAACCTGATAAACCCCAAAGGGCCGGGATTCCTGGTTGAGTTCAGTCCAGCCATTTGAAGAGGAGGAATGTTCAGGGGCCTGGGCCTGGACCACCAAAGACGCCCCCCAAACAGTCCAGGGGCTCGCCGGTTGACCCAGGTTATGGTTCCGGCCGGTGCAGCCTTTGTGGCCCCATAAAATAATCAGGCCACCTAGATAACATAGAAGAATATCTGAAAGAAGGAACAGTGCAGCCAATATCAGATGATGAAAAAGAGTTACTAAATAAAGGAATAACTTTAGGTGGTGATTAAAGGCGTGATTCAAAACAAAAAGAAATAAAACACCAGGCCCAGATGGGCTCCCAAATGAATTATAGAAAGAGATAGGCCCTACAATAGAGAACATGCTGTTAGAAGTCTGCAATGAGGTATTATTGGAAGTTAAAATTCCAGAACAATGGAAAGAAGCATACATAACATTGATCCTGAAAGAGAGTGCAGATGCCAATCAGACAAAAAATTACAGACCAATATCTCTATTAAATTCGGATTATAAAATTTTTATGGCGGTAATGGCAGAGAGACTGAAGAAAATACTTAGTAATAAAATTCACCTGGATCAAAATGGATTTCTTCCCATGAGGCAGATTAGACATAATACAAGAATGATAATAGATATATTAGAATATTATGAAAAGCATCCAGGAAGCCAAGTGGCCTTGGTCTTCCTGGATGCGCAAAAGGCTTTTGATAATTTAAACTGGGATTTTATGAAGAAGCAGATTAATATGATAGATTTTGGTGGTAATTTTGTAAAAATGTTAAATGCAATATATGACACACAAAACTCTGAAGTATTATCAAATGGGGAGATTACTAAAGCATTAAGAATAAGGAAAGGTGTCAGACAGGGATGCCCTCTTTCACCTCTGCTTTTCATAACAATTTTAGAAACTTTGTTGGAGAGAATTAGAACAAATACAGAAATTAAAGGAACTAAAATCAAACGTCAAGAGTATAAATTACAGGCTTTCGCAGATGATAATGGTTTTTGTCATAGAAGACCCAATAGAATCAGGACCAGCCTTACTAAAAGAATAGAAAAATTTGGTAAATTAGCAGGATTAAAAATTAATAAGGAAAAAACTAAAATGTTAGTGAA
Source organism: Naja naja (assembly GCA_009733165.1). Taxonomy (NCBI): domain Eukaryota; kingdom Metazoa; phylum Chordata; class Lepidosauria; order Squamata; family Elapidae; genus Naja; species Naja naja. The sequence continues at coordinate 55,118,718 of CM019155.1, read as the reverse complement.
AAATTTAACTAATAGTAAACAAAAAAAATTGGAAGAAAAGATGGGATTACAAACTGTAAATAAGATTAAATATTTAGGGATCTGGTTAAGAGCAAGAACATTAAATCTGCAGGAGGACAATTATATCAAATTATTGAAACAGATTGAAAAGGACTTAGAAAATTGGAATAAGATGCAAATTTCACTATTAGGTAGAATAGCAACAATTAAAATGAATGTGTTACCTAAAATATTATATCTGTTTCAAACAATTCCAATATTAGTAGATAAAAAATTCTTTAACGAATTAGATAAAATTGTTATGAAATTCATTTGGGCAAGGAAAAAAATGAGAATAAAAAAAATCTACTTACAAGATAACAAAAGCAGAGGTGGATTTGGACTCCCTGTCTGGGAGATATACTATAAAGCAGCAGCACTAATGTGGATAAAAGATTGGATTAATTTGAGGAATAACAGAATTTTAAATTTGGAGGGCCATGACTTACAGCTAGGTTGGCATGTGGAACCTGAATAGTAAAAACAACCTATATTTTAATAGACATGTAATTCAAAAATCTTTAATTAAAATCTGGACAGATGTTAGAAAAGATCATTATACTAAAATCCCGAGGTGGTTCTCAATGATGGAGGCGATGTTCCACCTAAATACGATGGATATTAATAAAACACTTAAGTATCAGCAAATATTAGATAATGAGGAAAGAATTAAAACAATACAAGAACTAGAAACGCAAGGGATAGTCATCGATAACTGGGCATACTTTCAAGTAAAAATGAGATATAATAGAGACATAAAGGAATTTGGAATTGAGGAAAAAGATACACAATTAGATAAAATACTCACAGGTGCTGAGAAAAGTTTGATTTCTAAATTATATAATTATTTATTAGAAAAGGAAATGATAGAGACAATTAAGAAAGGACCTATGTTGCCTTGGGGGAAAAAGCTTCAGTTACAGTATTGATCTGGATGATTGGGAAGAAATCTGGCAAAAAAAATCTTATGTTAACCAAATCAGTAGCACATAAGGAGAATTTGTATAAAATGATGTATAGATGGTATCTTGCACCCTCAAGATTGGCCAAAATATTTCCAACAGCAAACCCAAGCTGTTGGAAATGCAAAGAGAAATTCGGTACATATTTTCATCTATGGTGGACATGCCCCGAGACAAAGAAATTTGGTTAAAAATAAAAGTGTGGATAGAAGAAATCATAGAGTGTGGAGTGGAGTGGAAACCAGAACTATTCCTGTTGGGAATAATCAAAGGAGATTATTCCCCTAAAGTAAGATATTTAATTATACACTTACTAACAGCAGCACGGATTTCATTAGCTCAATATTGGAAAAAACCAAATATACCACCAATACATGTTGCTATTCAAAAAACTTATGAATGTGCTCAACTGGAGACACTTACGCTCAAGATAAATGGGAAGGAGGATACAGGCTATTATCAGATATGGGAAAAATGGTATAAATGGGTATAAATGTCTCTGGAGTGGCCCTCTGGGTTATCGAGAGCCTACCTCAAGGACGGATCTTGGGATCCCGAGAGGTGGCATGGCGCAACCAAGGGGTTAAATTTTAAATTTGGTATTAAGGGGAAACTTTTAATTTTTTTAATTCGCTGTTTTAATGGGATAGGGGGGGGAGGGAAATCAACTCTTGGGTCAACATTGTCCTGGGGTCCAGGACTTGGGGCTGGGGGGGGATGAGACAGGGGGCCAAATTATGTTATGGGAGCGTGCTCCTGCTGTTTACGAGCGGTGGTGCACTCTGACCCCCAGGTCTCTGCCCGCTCCCCTGGGGTCTTGGGAAGTGTGGTCCCTGGGCTTAAGCTGGTCTATGTGAATGCCAGGTCCATAGCCAACAAGTCATCCCTCCTCCTCATTGAGGAGGAGGCTGCAGATCTGGCATGCATTACGGAAACCTGGTTGGGTTCGGAGGGGGGTGTCCCTCTGTGCGATTTATGTCCCCCAGGTTTCTGTGTGCTGTACTGGTCTCAAGCCCAGGGAAGGGGCGGAGGGGTAGCCATAGTTGTTAGAGAGACCCTGTTTCCAAGGGAGGCCACTGTCCCGCAGATAGGCGGGTGTGAGGCTCTCCTTGTGAGATTGGGCCCAGGAAGTCGGTTGGGTTTGTTGATGACGTACCTGTCCCCCAGCTGCATGGCAGCAGCCCTTCCTGAGCTGCTCGATATCCTCTCAGGGGTGGTGGTGGAGTTCCCCAGGCTTATAATTCTGGGGGACTTTAACCTGCCCTCTCTGGGGGGGGCATCAGGTTTGGCTCAGGAGTTCATGGCATCCATGGCAGCCATGGACCTGACCTAGGTGATTCATGGACCCACTCATGAGGGGGGGAACACGCTCGACCTTGTTTTTGTCTTGGGGCAGTGGTGTAGTGATCTGAGGGGGGGTTCTCCATCTACCCTACCCTTATCATGGATGGATCACTATCTCCTGCGGCTGGTCTTTCAGTTGGCTGTCCCTCGCTGCTGGGATGAGGAACCAACTTGATGGTTCCGCCCCAGGCATCTGATGGACCCTGAGAGGTTTCAGACAGCGCTGGGGTTCTTGCCCATCTCCCTCGACCACAGCCTGGCTGAGACATTGGTGGCCACCTGGCAACAGGCGGCCTTGATGGCGCTTGACCAGTTGTCCCCTTGCGGCCTCTTCCCCACCGTAGATCCCGGTTAGCTCCCTGGTTTTCTGAGGAGCTCCGGGGGATGAAGCGGTGGAGAAGATGCCTAGAGAGCAGGTGGAGGACTAGCCATTCTGAATCCGACCGTGTCCAATTATGAGCCTATATTAGGACTTACTTCCTTACTTGCCTACTTCTCTGCTCTGATTGCATCCGCAGATGACCGCCCTGCAGCCCTGTTCAGGGTGACCCACTCCCTCCTTCAATTGGGGGAGGGGGCTGACCCTTTGCGGGGCAGAGCAGAGGAATTTAGTTTACATCTGGTGGATAAGGTCGCTTGGATTCAGGCCGGCTTGGACTCAGACTGGCAGGGGTCTGATGATGGGGTGATGACGGATCTGGTTGATTCTATCTGGGTTGAGTTTGACCCAGTCTCCCTTGATGAAGTGGACAGGATCATGCGGAGGTTGTCCTCCCCCATGTGTTTATTGGACCCGTGTCCTTCCTGGTTGGTTTATGCCTCCAGGAAGGTTACACGCGGCTGGCTCCAGGCAGTTGTCAACACCTCCTTGAGTGAGGGAGTTTTTCCCACCGCCTTGAAAGAGGCAGTGGTGAGGCCCCTCCTCAAGAAGCCTGCCTTGGACCCGGCCGTTTTGGACAACTATCGTCCAGTCTCCAACCTTCGCTTTTTAGCGAAGATTGTTGAGAGCATGGTGGTGCAGCAACTTCCCTTGTTCCTGGAGAAAGCTGATTATCTAGACCTGCATCAATTGGGCTTCAGGGCCGGACACAGCACAGAGACAGCATTGGTCGCACTGGTGGATGATCTCTGGAGGGCTCAGGACAGGGTTTTTTTCTCTGTCCTAGTCCTATTAGATCTCTCAGCGGCTTTCGATACCATCGACCATAGTATCCTTCTGCGGCAGCTCCGGGGATTGGGGGTGGGGGGTACCGTCTTGCAGTGGTTCTCCTCCTACCTCTCAGGCTGTTCGCAGTCGGTGTTGGCAGGAGAGCAGAGGTTGGCCCCAAGGCCCCGCACTTGTGGGTGCCACAGGGGTCTGTTCTCTCACCTCTCCTGTTTAATATCTACATGAAACCACTGGGCGAGATCATCCAAGGTTTTGGGGTGAGGTATCATCAATATGCTGATGATACCCAGCTTTATATCTCCACCCCAGACCAGATCAGTGATGCTCTCTCTGTGATGTCCCGGTGCCTGGAGGTGGTACAGGTCTGGATGGGGAGTAATAGGCTCCGGCTCAACCCGACCAAGACTGAGTGGCTGTTCTTACTGGCATCTCAACTTTCATTGGATGTCCCACCTTTGGTCATGGGGGGAGAGGTGTTGCCCCCCGTGGATAGGGCGAGGAATCTGGGCGTCCTCCTGGATTCACAGCTCAGTTTGGAGGAACAGGTGGCCAGGGGGGCCTTTGCCCAGGTTCGGCTGGTTCACCAGCTCGCCCTTACCTGAGCCAAGATGCCCTTCGAACAGTCACTCATGCGCTCATCACCTCCAGAATCAACTACTGCAACGCTCTTTACATGGGGCTGCCCTTGCAGACTACCCAGAGGTTGCAACTGGTGCACGGGCTGTGATGGGAGTGTTCTGATACTCCCATGTTACACCCCTCCTGCGCGACCTACATTGGCTGCCGGTTGCCTTCCGGGTTAGCTTCAAGGTGCTAGTAATAACTTATAAAGCCCTAAATGGCTTGGGTCCAGGGTACTTGTGGGAATGCCTCCTGCCAGCATCACATTCTGATCGCCCTGTCTGCTCCCATAGGAGGGGCCTCCTTGGGATACCGTCGGTCAGGCATTGCCGGCTGGCGGTCCCCAGGGCTAGGGCCTTCTCCATGGGAGCGCCCACCCTTTGGAATCAGCTCCCCATGGATTTCCGTCTGGCCCCTGATCTCCGCTCCTTCCGCCGGGACCTGAAGACCTGGCTGTTTCAACAGGCTGGCCTGGAATGACCTGGGAGGGGGGCTTTTTAAGTGCTATTTTAATTGGTATTCCGACTTGTTGTATTTAATCTATTTTTATTGTAAATTTGTCCTGTTTTAATGTTCGCCGCCCTGAGTCCTTAGGGAGAAGGGTGGCATACAAGTTGAATAAATTATTATTATTATTATAAAGGAAAAAATGCTAAAAATAAATGAACCCAAGAATCATATTATATTCAGCAATTTATTCAGAAAGCACAAAGATAACAAAGGTATGGAAGCTTCTTTTCTCTTCATTAACATTACTATTTACTTAATAAGTTACTCTATTTAATACTTAAACAGTATGAATGTATTATTAGTTGAAAAATAGTTATAAACCAACGTAGAGAAGTGCGAGTTGTTTAATGTTTAGATGATAGTGAACAAAAATGAGATAAATATTAGTTTGTACAGACTGATACAGACTGTATCAAATTCGATATCAATGTAAAAATATTTATATATTAGTGTTTTTTGTATTTTCTATCAGTGTTTTTGTACATGTGTGTTTTTAAGTTTGTAAATAAAGTTGTTTTTAAAATAAAAAAATGACAGCCTCTTGCGTGCTGAGTTCTGAGGGCTTCTCCTCATTGCAGAAGGTGGTCGCCCTCCATCACTCCACTCCTTGAGTCTTCCCACATCGTCACAAGTCTCTCTGGGAACCATGCACCCCACTGGGTCGCTTCAGCACCAAGGAAAGGGGATGAAAAATGGGAGCCCATTCTTCCTCGCCTCTCTTTGTCCTGATGTCACCACAGGAACAATTTTTAGGATTTTTGATAGACACTGACGGCATTCATCCTACACCATCTAAAGTCCAAGCAATAAGAGAAGCACCAGCCCCAACCAACAAAACACAGCTGCAAGTTTTTTTGGGACTTGTGAATTTCTATATTATGTTTATCCCACACAAAGCTTCAATAGCTGAATCCTTACATAGACATTTGAACTTATTACTGACCGTAAGCCTCTTTTGGGACTACTAGCTGGCAACCGCCAGACACCACAGATACTTTCTCCACATTTGACAAGGTGGACTGTTTCTCACTTCTTATTATTATACACTAATACACCGCCCAGGTAAACACATGCCATGAGCCATTGCCAATTCAAACTCAGGTGGAAGACCCAGCTCCTGCACACCAGCTCCTGCTCATCAAAGATCTCCGCTCATCTCTGTCAGCTATGGACATAGCCAAACTTTCACCTAAAGACCATATCATCTCCCAAGTCTTAGACTGGATGCACAGGGGATGGCCACAGGGGCCAGTAGATTCTGAGTTCAGGCCTTTTAAGATCAGACAGCATGAGCTTTCTACATTAAGGGGATGTTTATTATGGGGAAACAGGGTCGTTATTCCACCCAAGTTACAGGAACCAGTGCTTGAAGCCCTGCATATTAGCCACCCAGGGATAGTGCGTATGAATGGATCAGGCCATTACTGAATGGGTGGCAGGGTGCAATGGCTGCCAGGATTCTAGGGCCGCTCCACCCCAGGCTCCAGTTCGAGAATGGGAAAAACCTAAAGGTCCCTGGTCTCGCATACATGTGGATTTTGCAGGTCCCTACCAGGGTCAGAATTTCTTAATTGTCATCAATGCCTTTTCTAAATGGCTAGAGGTAATCTTAATGACATCCACTACAGCTGAAGCTTTAATAATGTCCCTGAGGAAGTTGTTCACTACGCACAGGCTTCCTGTTCTAGTGGTCTCAGACAATGGCCCACAAATAACCTCGAAATATTCAAGCTGTTTCTAGCCAAGCAAGGTATTCGGCATGACCTGATAGCTCCTAATCACCCTTCTAGTAATGGCATGGCAGAACGAATGGTGCACTCCACTAAAGAGGCACTCGCTCAGAGGGGTCCTGGGGAATGGTCTACCAAAGTGGACCAATATCTATTAGCACAGTACACTACCCCTGTCCATCCACCAATTTGAGCCCGGCCGAAGTATTGATGGGCAGGCAGTTAAGGACCGTCTTAGACAGACTACATCCTGAGTACTGCCCAGAAAAGCCCCTAGACTCTGCAAGAACCACAAGGGTTTTCCAGGAGGGGGACTGGGCGTATGCAAGGAATTTCACAGGGAATCATCTGTGGCTACCAGCCACCATAATAGAGGTAACTGGGCCATGCTTTTATAAGGCCGAATTAGAGGATGGCCAAATATGAAGGCAGCATATTGGTCAATTATAAAGGCAGGGGTTTTCCAGACCACACCAACCAGATGACACACCCATGATTGCCAAACCACAAGCCTGGTTGGCCGAGAGTGTACCAGAAGCACAGGAGCCGACTGAATCAACATTGTCCCAGCCACCGACAGAGCCAACTGTACCTGTCGCTCCGAGCCTGACTCTAGGATCGCTGAGTCCAGTCGAGGAGAACTTGTCCTCAGGAGACTGTGCTGCAGAGATCTGGGCAAGTCTGGCATAGGCCTGCACACTTACAAGACTATGCCTGCATGATTGAGGTGGGAAGGAGTGTCGTGTCTGAAGTCTTCACTCCAGTCTGGAGCAGACAGAGGACTCTATCCTGAGATCTGATTGGCTGCCCTGCCTGAGCACCCCAGTATATAAGAGCTGTCAGATGCTTTGTTCCTTCTTGCCATACAGTCAGTTAGAGCTGTTCACTGTTAGCGTTAACTTGTCTCGCGGAATACAATATATCATTTGAAAAATCAGTTTCTAGTGAAGGTGGTTGTTCTGACCAAGGCTTCCTGAGACATCAACAAACACTCATAAAATCCAAAACTATTTTATTTTAGTTCAAGGGCTGTGAATTATCATCATTTACAGCTCAGAATGAGTCTTAATTGGTTATAAATAGTCCCAGGGACGTCTGCCAAAATTTTTGGGGAGATGTCTGATAAGAACGCACCTTATCTGACTTAAAGTGCTGCTAACAACTACATGCTGCCAACAATGTCCCAATTAGTCTTTCCAAAATCAAACAGAACAAATTCACTACGGAGCTTTCAAAGTCCAAACCAATCAGAGCGAATGATGTTGCTTCCTGCAAAGGTTTTCCTACCTTTGCATTTCCTTTATATCTTATGGGAGGGGCAATCACCTCCAAACCTTACTCCTGAGTTGCCCCTTTTGTCTTAGCTGTTCTTGCTGGCAGCTCTGCACACACGCACACTGGGAACAGGCTCCCCTTGTTCCTCTGCCTCACTGCTGCCAGATTCTGGAGGCTCCAGAATCAGCACATAACTTCCAGGTGGTCCTGGCCCCATCGGACCCTTGTCCAAGTCCTCCCCAGACTCCCGGACTGGTCCCTGTTCTTCCCCACTGTCCAATTCTGCTGCTGTCTGCACAGGCTGCCGGCGAACCACAACAATGGTTCTACTTTATGCTAATATTTATGTGCATGCCTCAGTGTTATGAACTAGAACCAAACTATAGTTAGATTTGATTTGATATTCATTTTGAGTTGATTAAAAATAAATGTGATTATTCTCATTTGTATTTATGATTCCTGTTTCATTAAAATCAGTTTATTAATGACCTTTTGCAAGTCTTTGGGGATGTGTTCAACACGTTCATGGCATCCTAGGGACTTCAAGCCCTAAGCTAAATAAGGATCCCTAGTTTGCATAGTGCAAGTAACTCAGGAGTAAATAATTTAAGATAAGATAGGATTGCAGTCCAAAATGATCAGCAGTAATTTCAGGGTTATCCACAGGGGTATTATGTGGTTAAAAAGTCAAGATGACAGCCACAACTGTGCAACCAAAGCCTGAAATGTATAGGCATAGATGTCAGCCCTGCAAAATAGATCTGATTAACAAACCAATGTCAGCACTGCTTTTATTATAACAGCCACTGTCACAGAATCTTGCAAAACTGAATGTGTTTCCTTATCCCTCATTTAATCTTCCTGTAAGTTAGAGAATTAGAGAAACCACGTTCCTTCTAGCCCTACTCTACTGGGGGAGCAAATGTGTACAGGAGAGAAGCAGTGGGTGAGGATACTTAGTCTCTCTTTGGTAGTAATTTTCCCTACCTTTTGACTTCCTCTTCTGTCTCTCCTAATCTTCAGGGAAAGATAGATAAGAAATACTGCCAGTATGAAATGGTTTGCCTTATTCTGAAATGCTGTTTTGATTTCCCACTTTAGCTCATACCTGTGGAATTTTCTCATTATCTCCTATTCAAAAACTAAGCAGAACGATCTATTTACCTTTGTCAAAGACAGTCAAAACTAGATAGGTGCTGTCACTAATTCTTAAAGAACTAAACTAATCTTGGTTAATGGATTTGAAATTAGTCCAAGGGCTACTACATTTGAGTTCTGAAGCTTTCTGCTATTTACGCAAAAATTCAACTGAACAAAATGAGTCTTACTTCTGGGTAGATATGTATTGAATTGTACTGGAAGCCTTCTTCACATTTTTTTCCATGTTCAAGTCCCCGTCACTCCCCAAAATCAAGTTTTTACAAAATTTGCAAAAAAAAAAAAAGATTAACAAAGTAACCAACCAATATTAACCCAGGGCGTTGTATTAACACAGCTAGTTTGATCTATGTTTATGTTTTGGCATGTTGTACAAATACAGACATCAAGGTTTAATTAATCATGGTGAACACACTGTGAGAACAGAGGCACTCCAGTTCATAGCTTGTATTAGCCTCAAACTATTAGAAAAAAAATCAGCTCTAGATATAGTACATATACATTGTGATTAATACATAAGTTTAGTAAGAAAATGAAAACAGACATTTAAGTGTTGTTTGTGTAACTTAGCATTAGATTTACAAAAGCAACTAGTATGTGAAACCTATTGTACAAAATCAGCCATTGTGTAAGCAAGAAATGACAAGGGGGAAAATAAGGAAGTTTGGCTTCCTATCACTGTAAAAACTTTGGAGCAATTCTTCAATAAAAATTAATTATGGTAGCTTTATGGTCTGTAGAGGGATATGAGTGCTGGGATCAGTTCCAAAGCTTCAGTAGTTCCATCTGGCTATATTTTCCTATAATGTATCAGTCTATGATTAACTGAAGCATGATTAACTGAATGACATTAACCAAATGCAACTGCCTAAGTTAGCAAAGATACACAAATGGGTGAAACACGTTTTAGCCTAATGTGGTGGGCAAATCCTGCCTCTCTCCTTCTAAGGCTGTAATTGTTTAATTCTGATTAAATATTCAGTAATTGCAGTTGCAGAGAATGTCCAAGGATATATCTCCAAAATCTTTTAATATCTGTGTGCAATCATTGTGCACAGTGTGTGTGAACATAAAGGTAAAACTGATTTGCCTACCGTGATTTGACATATCCATCAGAGATGCCATCAGTTGCAATGTGACCTTGGAAGATTGCTGAAAAAAGAGTGTTCACAGGGGGTGGGCTACAATAGTCAAGATGGTGGTTGCAATCATGCATCTGAAGTTCTACCCCTCCCCTTTTAGATGCAGAGCAAGGTAATAAAGATGCAACATTGATTACACAATTATGGATGCCATCTTGAACTATTGGACCCCTAACAGATGCCCCTGCTTCAAAGTCAAATTGTATTTTCTGACATAACGAAAATGTGAAATAATTAAATAAGGAGTAGAAACCATGCCAATTGTATTTAACTGATATAACTTAAATTGCATAATAAAATTCTTTTTCTGGCCCTACCAACTTCTTGTATCCAGTCTCAGCATATCTCTCATAGGCCAGTATGGTTTTAGCTGGAGAAAGTTACACTCTTGCTACAATAAATAATACACAAGTTCGTTTCTACTGAGTACACTGGCAACTGAATGGAATAGCCAAGCATTTGATTATGAGAATTGGGGAACAAGGAAGGAGAAGAAAATTGAACTTGGCTTTTTCACTCCAGGTTACTTCCTTTAGTTTGCCTTCTCTCTCCCAGTCTTATTCAATCCCATCTGTTTCCTTTATTTCCTGCCTTTCTAGCCTTCTGTAGTTGAGCATTACTCTGTCTTGGGGAGATTTCCTGAAGGTATATTTTGCTATTTAACCATTCCTCCTGATAGGCTTCTCTTCTGTTTTCATGATATTATTTATTATTTTTTTCAGAACAGTGCTAGTTATTTCTTTCTTTGAAATCTTGCATTAGATATAAAATAGCAATTTCTTGTGTTGTGTTCCATTAATTGATTTTATAGCAATAATTATTCACTTGACAATCTGAACATGAATTAATAACTATAGCAAAAAAGTTATCTGCCAGATAAAGATCTGAAGTCGACTAATCACCTGCTTTTCCTCAATTCATTATGTTTAAATAAATTACATTTACATGTTAAGAAAGCATTAGAGGAAAACTAAAAGATTATTTATCCTTGCATCCAATGAACTGAATATTTCTATTCATTTTTATAGCTAGACATGTTAAATATTAACAATAAAATGCTTTTAATGTAATTTAATTACTTTTTAAAAGGCAGTCCATTATTTTCATTCATCTCAGATCCAAATATTAAATATAGCATGCTCATCAATCAATATTTTCTTTTCTTTTATACATTCCCTGTGTTTCATTTGGGAATTCTGAGTGAAATATATCAGATTGCTTTAAGCTGGTAGAAATGTGGTCCAAAAAAAATCTCTGTGGTGACTAAATAGGGACTCAAACTTGGGTTTTCTCAGTTTAATTTTTTTGCACTACTCTATTATCAATCTACTTATTAATTTCAACATAGTTTATGGTCAGTTGTATTTCTATTATAATAATCAATTTCGGCTGTAAAAATGGCAGCAAGTAATAAACAAAAATACTAATGTTTGGCTGCCCTGCACCAGAATTACAGAGTTGGGAGGGACCTTGGAGGTGATCTAGTCCAACCCCCTGCCCAAGCAGGAGACCCTACACTATTTCTGACAAATGGCAGTCCAATCTCTTCTTGCAAGTCTCAAGTGATGATGCTCCCACAACTTCTGAGTGATTGTTCTCACTGTCAGAAAGTTTCTCCTTATTTCCAGGTTAAATGTCTCCTTGTTCAGTTTCCATCCATTATTCCTTGTCTGGCCTACAGGTGCTTTAGAAAATAGCTTGATCCCTTCCTCTCTGTGGCAGCCGAAGCCGATATTGGAAGACTACTATCATGTCTTTCCTGGTCCTTCTCTTCACTAGACTAGCCATGCCCAGTTCCTGTAACTGTTCTTCATATGTTTTAGTCTCCAGTCCCCTAATCATCCTTGTTGCTCTGTACTTTTTCTAAAGTCTCGACATTTTTTTAATAATGTGGTGACCAAAATTGGATGCAGTTCTCTAGGTGTGGTCTTACTAAGGCTTTATAGAGTGGTATTAGTACCTCACTTGATCTCAATTGTATCCCTCTGTTAATGCAACTTAGGATTGCATTAGCACACTGCTGGCTCATATTTAGTTGGTTATTCACTAAGACTCCAAGATCCCTCTCACAATTACTGTAATTGAGCCTGGTTTCACCCAGTCTATATGTGTACTTCTGTTTTTTCTTGCCTAAGTGTAGGACTTTACTTTTCTCTACATTGAATTTCATTTTGTTAGATACGGCCCAGTGTTCTAGTCTGTCAAGATCCCTCTGGATCTTGAGCCTATCTTCTTGGGTGTTAGCTATTTCTGCCAGCTTAGTATCATCTGCAAATTTGGTAAGGTCCCCTTCTATTCTGTCATCTAAGTCATTAATGAAGATACTGAAGAGTACTGGGCCTAAGACAGAACCTTGTGGCACCCCACTGCTTACTTCCCTCCATGTAGACTTAGATCCATTAAGGACTACTCATTGAGTAAGGTTTGCCAGCCAGTTGCGAGTCCATCTAGTGGTGGTACTATCTATTCCACTTTTTTCTAGTTTACTAAGAAGTAGGTTGTGGTCTACTTTGTCGAATGCCTTACTGAAATCTAAATATATTATGTCCACAGTATTTTGCTGGTCGACTAATGTAGTCACTATGTTGAAGAATGAAACAAGATTGGTTTGGCATGATCTGTTTTTAACAAACCCATGCTGACTGCTAGTTATTACATTACTTGTTTCTAGATGTTGGCAGATCTGTTTTTTTATTATCTTTTCCAGTATCTTCCCAGGTATTGATGTTAGGCTGATTGGTCTATAGTTTTCTGGGTCTGTTTTTTCCCTTTTTTGAAGATGGGAACCACATCAGCTCTTTTCCAGTCCTATGGTAGTTCCCCAGTGCTCCAGGATTTTTGAAAGATATGGTTCAGTGGTTCTGAGATGACGTCTGCCAGCTCCTTTAAAACTCTGGGATGCAATCCATCAGACCCTGGTGATTTGTGTTCATTAAGATCAGACAGGTGTTCTCTTACTATTTTTTTTGCTTATTTTAACTTTTATTTCTGGTCTGTCTTTTACAGTCACATTTTTGGTGAGTTGAGCTATAGTTTCTTTTTGCGTGAAGACCGATGCAAAGAATGAGTTAAGCAGTTCTGCTTTCTCTCTGTTGCCTGTTACTTCCTTGCCGTCTTCTCTCTTTAGTGGACCGACTGTTTCCTTGATTTTTTCCTTGTTATTTATATGTTGGAAGAAATTTTTTAAAATTATCTTTGACTTTTGTTGCAAGTCTTTGCAGATTCTGGCTATCTGCTGATATTCTGTCTTAGTTGTATGTCTTTCTTTCCATTTTTTGTACTTGTCCTTTTTCTTTCAATTTGAGAGATCTTTGTGCAGCCATGCTGGTTTCTTCTTGGATTTCTTGTTTTTCTTTCTCAATGGTATTGTGCTGGTCTGGGCTTCTATGATTGTACTTTTCAGAATTTTCCAAGTTTCTTGAGTTGTTTTCCCCTTTAAGATTTTCACCCATGGAATCTTTCCCAAGTTCTCTCTGAGTTTATTAAAATCAGCTCCTTTAAAATCTGCTGACTCTACTCTTACAAGTTAGGAAATCTGTGTGGAGTCCACACTGTTGGACCTTTCTCAAAATATAACCAAAATTTGATCTGAATAGATTCAATATTCTATACTGAATTACATATAGGAGATGAAGTAGAAAAGCATAAAACTATGCAGCAGGAAACTAAGAATCCCTGTTTTGAATGATATTAGAATTTTAATGAATACATACTTTTGTGATTAATTTAACTTTTGAGTGAGATCTCAGGATATTAGATTTTAATGCTAGATTCTCGATGTTTTGTAGACCAGGGGTCTCCAATCTTGGCAACTTTAAGTCTGGAGGACTTAAACTCCAAGAATTCCCCAGCCAACTTCTGAAGTCCTCCAGGCTTAAAGTTGCCAAGGTTATAGACCCCTATTGTAGACCCTTTTTTTACCTAAACACTAAATAGAAAGTTACATTTTTCTGTCTTTCCTCATACCTAGTTGATCATCTTGGTTTACACCTTCTAATTGTGGTCCACACTTTTAAACCAAGATGTGGTAGCCTAGTTTTCAATTTCATATGAATTTAAGCAGCAAAATAATGAAGTCATCCTACTCTTGCTACCCCAGCCAGTCTGTTAGAAGGGAACATGGTGGTCCTTGTGTAATTGAAAACAGTAACATACAGAGGAGACAGATCAGGTGCATATATTCTATTTCTAAAATGAGTGCTTGGTTTTGCTATTATTGGCGTAAAATGCTGCTAGGTGGAATAACATTTATAAAACATTGCAGTTCTTCAGAACTCTATAGTAAGAACATAACAGGAAATAACTAACACTTCAGTTACATTTGTATTTAATTACAAAAGACTTTTCCAAACTCTTGAATGCTAACTATGGTCCTGTAGGACATCTACTACTAATATTGAGTTCCAATGTTACAACGCCCAAGGACTTGAATGTGCTCTTTGTATTTTAATGATAATTTGTTGGCCCCATAGAAGTAGGTGGAGAAAGGGGAAAAGGCAGAGATATAATTATTTTAAATATTTTATATATTACATGCAATATACATATATTGTGAAAACTATTATTGGCTTCTTAAAGGCAAAAATAAAAATAAAGTATACATCCAAACTTCAGGAGCAATGTTTATGCTGGAGGGGATGTCATCTTTGATGATATTCTAACACTAATTCCTGTCAAGACTCTTTTGGGTAACCTTCTGCAACAGTGAAATACCCTAGCAGTCAGGAACCAGCACCCACTACCTTTTGCTCCTCCCACTATATATTTTTCATTTATTAGTGTGATGTTATGGCCAATTGCACCTTTAAAAAAGGATGTTGCTATATTGATAAGGGATACTTTATATTACTGGGAAATGGAATACAAACAAGACAGATATAAAGGTCTTTGTAACATACAATCTAAATTCAGTTAAGCGTTAATACCATTGTCCCTGTTTGCCCCTTAGTTTTTCCTCTGAAGCACTGAAGCCCAGTGGTTTTCTTGGCCCGCAAAAGCCCTTCCATTAGGTATAGGTTGAGCCAGTGGTGGGATTCAAGTAATTTAACAACCGGTTCTCCTAGTGACTGATTGGGTAGGCATAGCTTGGGAGAGTCATGTGACTGAGTTGGCATGGCCAACTCACCATCACTCACAGCAAGGAGGGGTGGCACCTTGCTGTGAGTGACATCGAGTTGGTCACGCCCACTCAGTCACATAACTGATGCTGCAGAGGCAGTGCGATCCTACATACCTTTCCTCCCCCCTTGGGCTGACAAAATAAAAGCCCATCTAAAGGTCACAACTGTCTGCCGAGCCTGCCTGCCAAATGCTGACAAAAGGAGGCTAGGGGGGATAACAGAGAAGGGCCAATGGAAACACCCCATTTTCCGCCTCCATTGGGCTGTCTGTGCCATGCTGGATCCAGATTGGGGAGGGGGGAAGCAAAAAGCCTACTCAGTCTGTATGTACTCACCAGCATGATGGCAAATCTCTCTTCCAGCTCACTGGTTCGGGCATTTGGAGTTTGAGGAGTAGATTGTTTGCCCTGAAGTCCATCTGCTGTTCTTCCAAGCCTGGCTCTGGCTGCAGCCAAACATTGGCTAATTTTCTTCCAGCGCTCATTCAGGGAATCCCTGCAGCAGCAGCATATTGCATACTTTTCACTCCAAGCAGTCCAAACTGGAAAACGCATGGCTGGGGTGAAGAAGTCCTTCTTAACAAGCTCCAAACCATTGCTGCTGCTCCAAACCTGGCTCTGGCTGCAGCCAAACATTGGCTAATTTTCTTCCAGCGCTCATTCAGGGAATCCCTGCAGCAGCAGCATATTGCATGCTTTTCACTCCAAGCAGTCCAAACTGGAAAACGCATGGCTGGGGTGAAGAAGTCCTTCTTAACAAGCTCCAAACCATTGCTGCTGCTCCAAACCTGGCTCTGGCTGCAGGCATGTGGTTGGGAGGACAGGCTTTTCCAAGGCCAGTCATAGAGGGAAACAGATGAGTGTGTCTTGCCTCCCAGTGGCTCTAATTATTTAAAATTTTGGGGGGTTGCTCACATGGAGCACTGGGGGAATCAGTGCCTGGAGCGAGAGGGGAGCCCAGGCTGACTGGGTGGGGAAGGAGTACCGGACTTCCAGTGCTTGTGTGGGGAACCCAGGCTTGCAGCAGCAGCAAGAGTTTGGAGCTTGTTAAGAAGTACCGCTCCTCCACCCCAGCTATGCGTTTTCCAATCCGGGCTGCTTGGAGTGAAAAGCATGCAATATGCTGCCACTTCCGGGATTCCCTGAATGAGCGCTGGAAGAAAGGTAGCCTCGGGGACCTCATGGGAGATAGCTGGGTGAGAAGCGAAGGAAGACTCATCAGACAGTGATTAGCTGGGCCATGTGGTCAAGGCAAGCAAGGGAACCAGAGAGTAGAAGCAGCTATGCCTCAGGCATGACTTTAGGCACTGGCCAAGGCAGGTGAGGCAAGATAAGGAGTAATCAGGAGGGAAGGGGTGGGTGGGGCCAGCCAGTGGTGGCATTTGCTAGTTCGCCGAACTATGCAGACTCTTGAACAACCAGTACACCTGAACCAGTGTGAACCGGCAGCAACCCACCTCTGGATGGAGCCCTTAGTGAGTTTTCAATTGATGTTCACTACTGCCCAGTTAATGAAACTATTATTGGACGTGCATGAATTATCCTTCTCACATTTTTCTTTCAATTAATCATGCCCCAGTCTGTTGATTAAACCATCTGTATTTGGTGGGCAACTTAAAGACTGTATTTTACAGCTCCTGAACTGCATCACCAAGTTTTTACTTTCAGTAATATTCATATATTGACATTAACATTCCACAGTTTAAAAGAACTGGAAATATCAGTTTCACTTTAATTAGTGATGTAATCTATCACCACCAAATCTCTGGAGGCTGAAAAAAGTAAGTTTCACTAAAATATGAAATTCTCATGATTATATTCAAAAGCATAAAACTAGAATCTGAGGTCAGAGCATTCAGTTCATGATCAGCGTAAGATGCAGCTCTGGCATTTCCAAACAGATAGTTCTCCAGTTTCTGCTTAAGGATTCCCCATCACCTCTAGTTGCACTTTGTTGTAGCTTTGTGTCACCATCCAGAAGTTCTTTTTTAATGTTTAGTCCAAATCTCTTCCCCTGCCAACTTGAGCAAAGGAAACATACATCATCGCATATAGGACCATCATAATCATAATTATCTCTAGAAATATCAATGGATGGTTTCCCAACATCATTTTCAGCAAAAAGTAATGATTTTCTGTATGAAAGCTTTCATCATTTTCATTATTGTCATGCCCTGAAGAGCTATTATATGTGTAAACAATAAGGTTAATTGCAAATTAAAAGGAGAGAAGAAGAGATGTTTGTGGTACTTATTTTTATTTACTTAAAATGACAGGTGTGAACTGAGTTAAGCACCATATAGGAAAATTTGTCTATAAATGGTCATCTAATAGAAACTCACAAAAATGTGGGGAAGGTGTCAGCAAAGTGAAAGAAAAAATAAGTCCTATCTAGACATTTTTAGATTTAAATTTCATTACAAAATACAACCATCAAGAACTTTAGCAATCCCAAACACATGTAAAGACAACAAAAAAGAAACAATTCTTAAACAGTTGAACTTAGATCTATTGATATGAATACAAGCTAAATGTAACTAATAATTCACATGGATTTCTGCACAATTTTTATCAAGATGGCAGAGGGTATGAATAGTTTCTTACATAATGCTAAGAAATGTGTTTAACTTATTTAATAGCAAGTTAAATCCAAATCAAGTATATAATAGCTTAGCATGTTGTGTCAATCTGCCACTGGGGACACAACATAATAGAAAATTAAATTAAATCCATTGATTTAAATGTAATTAAATATAGAAAGCACTGTATAGTTCGAATACTTGGAGAAATAGAAAGGGAAAGGAGAAAGCAAGCCAACTGCTTCATAAATATGTATTTCAATGCCACTAAAAAGTTTTCAGCCTGTGGAATTGCTACAGATTCCTTTGCCCACTGGTAGATTTGTGGGTTTGAGCAAATACAGGTTAAAGGTTTTCAAAATAGATTGGGAACCAGCACACTACATTATAACAGCATGTACTCTTTGCTTGCTTTTTGTTTTGTTATTTTGCTGCTATTTAGAATGAAAGGATAAACTTTCTGACAGTGAGAACAATCAACCAATGGAACACCTTGCCCTCAGAAGTTGTGGGATTGCCATCACTTGAGACTTTCAAGAAGAGATTGGACTGCCATTTGTCAGAAATGGTATAGGATCTCCCGCTTGGGTGGGGGTTGGACTAGATGACCTACAAGGTCCCTTCCAACTCTGATTATCTGTTATCTGAAGACAAGCTTTGATTTCAGAGTCTGTAAACTGAGTTCCCTTAGGTTTCTAACCAGGTACAGCTTTTCAGGTCAAAATGTGAGCCTGGAAATTAATTAGAAGCTTATAAAAAGGAAATCCATGTTTGTTCCATTTAAGATCTGTTGTATTTTGCACTATCTTAAATTTCTGGATTGTCTTCAAAACAGCCCCACAGCTCATGATGATGGGGTCTGTAATCCATTTAATTAAAAAGGCCAAGTAGAAGACTACACTGAAGTAATCTATATGGGTGGTTCCCAAAAACTGTTTCCTGGAAATCATCAAGTCCTAAGAAGCAAAGTTGCACTGAAGAAGCAGGAAGGGAGCTTGAAACATGTTTGAAGTATAACGAATTACAGCACTTTCTGAGTGGTCTGCACAAACCCTTCTTGACAAAAAATATCTAGAAAAGATACATCTATGTTTAATGCATAAGCAGTCCATTCTGAGAAATTTAGTTCTATACAACAACTCATCAAAGAATTACTTAAAATAAATCTGATTCCTAATTTTACAAAACTCTTTTTAGGAATCTGCAATCACAGGTTTGAATCATAAGATGAGAAATCAAAAATAAAAAAGGTAGTAAAGAAAACATTTTCTAAAGTTAAATTTTCTTGTACTTCCAAATCAAATATTCCAATCACTGAGCTGTGATCTTTCCCCAAAGTTTGTATTTTTACACTGTCACATCATTTCAGTTTTTTTTCTGGCTTCAGTGAATGAAAAATCACTTCTGTATACTTCATAAAAATAAAATAGTTGCATATGACTGATTATTTTCTAATATAGTGCATGAAAGCTGTATTTTGAAAACAGTCAATGAATAGTAAACTACACACCTTGTAATTTAAAAGTTTCACTCTAAAATTATAAGTATCAGCACATTTTTATTAAGTTGCACTGTTCTCAATGGAGCTTATTCCTTTGTAAAGTATATTTAGGAGTGGATCCTAATCAGCTTTGCTGATATATTACAAACATTTGTTGTTTATATTACAAATATTTTATGAAAAGCAAATATTCTTAAAACAACATTCAACAAAATTATTTCTGCATTAAAAAGAAAATTTGGTAAAACATAGTTGATCCCTAACTACTGTTCAAAAATCAGTAGGGCTGGGCTTCAATGTTTATCAGATCAACTATCTTCTAATTGAACTGCAGCTTATGAAGTTACTTTTAAATACAAGTGTTTAAAAATAATTGGATCCAGAATTCAACAACAGATCTATGGAGTAGCACTGAATCCAAAAACTTACATCATTCACCAACTTAATGAAATCTTCCTTCTTTGCATTAACATGTGTGAGGGTATCCCACTTGAGATCTCTTATAAAAATGCAGATTAATCAGAAAATTGGTTTCACTCCCTTCAGGATGAATTTATTCAGACTGGTTAATAAAGCTGCATTAGTTAATCAGCTGCAAAATCTTATGGGTTGTTTAATCAGAGATATGCCTAATTTTTAAATTAGAAATAAGATTGTGAATCCTTCACTGCAGAAATTGATTTAGAAGCAGTTTCATAATGCTACTTAAAGTTGTGTTGTAACTCCTTTTAATTATACCTGTTTAAAACAGCTTTTAGCGACATGGTTTTATTTTTTCTTTAAAGCATTAAAAACCTTAATGCTTTAAAGGTAAGCCTGAATTAACCGAGCTTCCCCGGCGCTCTTAGTCTCCCACGTCTGTACCGCTATTTTGAAAAAGGACCCGCCATACATTTCATTGAAAGTTGTCGCTTCTTCCGGCGTGTAGCCCACTCGCCTGCTGGAACTTTCAGAACCGCGACGCTCAGCCTGAGAAGACGCAGCCCCGCACAAAAGGCAGCGGTATCCAGAGGGTTAATGTTTGGTTTTTTTGAGCTCCTCTTCCCCTCCTCCTCTTCCCCTCTAACCACCCCCTCAGAACTCAGGCGGAAGTGAGTTCGCTCCTTTAGAGATTAAAAGGATTCCGAACTCGATCCGTTTTCATAACAGGCGTTCCGAAAGAAGTGGACCCGAAATGCGAGCATCTCGGCGCTCTGCAAAAATCAGGCTCACCTAAATTGGGGCGGGGGAGAGGAAAAGGTTTTTCTTGTTTTAGAGGCGCAAAATCTAAAGCAACGTAGGGGGAGCGACCCTTCACCGGCACGATGGCCACGCCGGAATCGAATGGGATCTCCACGCGCTTGCCTTACTGTTGTTAATTTAACCCCTCGGCCAGAGGGCGCTCCCAAACCCCTCCCCCCATAGATTTTCTTCATAACCACGTCGGGTATTTTTTTTTCTTCTTCGGAGAGTAAAATAAAGATTTCGTTTTCAACTATTCCTGGAAGACCACGCGAAGAGTTGAAATGACAAAGAAATGTGATCGCAGTGGTTAGGGAGCGAGAAGCAAAAGGAGGGTGCTGCTGGATTGCAGCCTGGGGAAAGCGTTACACTGATGTTGCAATTTGTGCAAGCGAACCTAATACGCCCCCCCATGAATAATTCAGGAAGGCCAGCCGGAACCTGCCGCCGCCGTCCTCCTCTCAGGCGGCTCTTTTTGCCGGTTTAAACCGTGTGCGCCCAAGCTACAGGAAAGAGACCGCGTGCGTGTCGCTGCCGCCCTTGCTCTAGTGGCGGCAGCAGCAAAAGGGAAATCCCGAGAAAGAATAAGGGACCTGATCAATGCGCTCACTCGGCTTCTCAGGGGATCCGCTTGGAGACCTGGAAAAGGCGTGGACCCGCAAGGAAGACGATTCCTGGAGAGTAAGATCGCGTGCTCGTTCATTCATTCATACGCGTCACTCATCCACCCTCTCTCTTTTTCTTTCGGACGCCCGCCTGCCCAGAAAGCTACGCCGGAGGGATCGCCATCTCTGCTTCTCGCTTTCAAGACATGCGGTGGTGGAGCCCTCAGGGGCGGATCGGTGCCGGAGGAGTCTACCGGGACAACTTCCGTGTCTCCCGAAACCGCCCGGAGTCCCCAAGAAAGGAGAAGTGAAGCAAGTGGTCCCGCTGTTCCCTCGCTCCTTTCTCCTTCTCCACCGACCGAGCTCTTTCCTCATTCCCTCGCCATCAACCCGCCTCTTCTAATACACCAACTAAAGAGAAGATTTCACACACCCCTCCTTCAGTTTTTCCCCTAGAAGGAAGCGAAGAACAGCCGCGCGACCGGATCCAGTTCACGCTGGATTTTTAAGGAGTAGGGCCCGATGCACTTTTCTGTTCAGGAAACCCTCATTATTTCGCCTCGAGAAACGCTGAGGCTACAGAGAAGGAAGAAGGCGCTGTCCCGGTGGGAGGCAGCTTTAAACGCTGCGCGAGAGGGGGGGCAACTCGGAGGAGCGTGTTCCTCCTGACGCTACTTAAGGAAGGGGAAGACGAGAGGAACGCCGGCTGAAGCTGTTCCCGTCTCACCTAGCCCGCGAAGAGTGGCTTGAAGTAGCAGGAATCATTGCAGCGCTCCCACACAGCGACTAATTGATGCCACCCACCAGGGCTTGCAACGCGGGTCGTCGTGGTCGCTCGCTTCGGTTCATGCTGCTACTGCTGCCGCCTCCTTACTAGCCGCGCTCTCTGCGCTGCTCCCTCCCCCTCCTCCCCCTCCCAATGGCTTCGTTCCCCGAGTCGGATTTCCAGATTTGTCCTCTGTGTAAGGAGATGTGCGGCTCGCCGGCTCCAGTCTCCTCTAATTCGTCCACCTCGTCGTCCTCTTCTCAGACTTCAAATTCTTCCGGAGGCGGCGGGGGGTCTTCATCCTGCACCCAGTCGAGGCGGCTCCACGTCTTGCCCTGCCTGCACGCTTTCTGCCGCCAGTGCTTGGAAGCGCAGCGCCACCCAACCGCGGGTGACTCTCTCAAACTGCGCTGCCCCATCTGCGACCAGAAGGTGGTGATCTCGGAGCCGTCGGGCATGGACGCGCTGCCCTCCTCCAACTTTCTCCTCAGCAACCTGCTGGACGTGGTCGTCGTGGCCGCCGCCGCCGCCGAAGACCAGAAGAACAACGGTCGTCCGGGCGGCGGCAGCGGCCAAGGAGGCGGCGGCGGCGGAGCGGCGAGCAAAAGCAATGCTAACAACCGGCACCCTCATCCCCGCCAGCAGCCTGTTCAACAGCAACAGCAGCACCGCGTCGCTACGGGCGGCTCATCTCCGGGCTCTGCCGCCGGCTCGGCGCCGTCCGGGGGAAGCGGGGGCTCCGCGTTGCTGCTTAGGCGGCCCCACAGCCGACAGGGCGAGCCCCGCTGCAGCTCGTGCGACGAAGGTAACGCCGCCAGCTCCCGCTGCCTCGACTGCCAGGAGCACCTGTGCGACAACTGCGTGCGTGCTCACCAGCGCGTTCGCCTCACGAAGGACCACTTTATCGAGCGATTTGGCCCAGGACCGCCCGCGACGGCGGGAACCGGCCCCGCCTCGGCAGCCTCCCAGCTCGCTCTCAGCCCGCCCTATTCAGCCGCGGCTTACAACATCCTCTCCGTCTTCCCTGACCGAGTCAACTATTGCCAGCACCACGACGACGAGGTGAGTACCCTGAGCAACCCTCTCCTGGTAGCATGACCGGTCAAGTTAAGTGGCTAGTCCTCAAAACGTCCCAGCTGGTCAGCTTGCGCACCAGAAACGTTAGGAGTTAAAGAAGTGGCCTTTTCCTTCTTGGGGAAGATAGTGTGCCAGACCAGAAAGCAGAAAGGATGTCAACAGGTGGGGGCAGCAGGGGGAATCCTATGAATCCTATCTTCAAATCCATCCTAAATGGCCAAGAAGTTGGCTTTTGATGAGTTTGCAAGATAGTTTTTGGTCGTGGTATTTTTTCTAATGAAAGGAAATTAAAAGTGTTCTCAAATAGACAAAAAGTTATGTAGTAAGGGGTGACTCTTAGACTTTGGTGTTGAATCCTATGGTGATGATCTGGATTAAGGGACAGCTAAATAAAAAGGGTCATTGGTACACTAGGATTTCAAGATAGACTTTCATTCATATATATGTTAGTTTTTTACTGTATCGGTCTCAAATAATTGGTTATAGTGTTCTGTACATAATGGAAATTGTTCAAAAGTGCTAAACTCCTTAGAACTTCTTGTTTGTGGGGGTGGGATTTGGTGCTCCTGAGGATTACAACTTACTGTACAGAATTTGGATAATGGATAACTGAGCAAAGAGGCTTCTGTAGTTCTTTCATCTTGTAATTTTGTGGCTATGCAGTATAAATTTCTTACTTTAGAACTGCATTGTATTTCCTCTGACAGGCTACACATGATTCTCACCCCCTAAGATTGTAACCAGTCTCTCCTCCATATTAACAGGAAATACCCTTCAGGTTTCAGAGTACCCGGTGGCTTTTATTTCCTTTATTTTAAAGAAAAAAATAGTTTCCCCCTTTCATTCTTTTCCTTTGCATAGGTGGTCACTCTTTGCATCTTCCAGTCCTACTTCTCTTTCTTTCATGCCTTTATTCACATGGAGCTGTCCAAGCTTAATTGCTGTAAATCATAATTCTTTACAAGCAGCAGAGATTTTCTATGTGCTGCAGGGGGCAGAGATAGTTGGAGCCATTTCAAAACAGCACCAACTGTGTTGGGTGTTGATGCTGCAGACCAGGGAAACATGTTTCCTCTTGCAATGCTTTGGAGAATAAGTACATACATTGTTTCTTCAGGGATACCAAGATAGAAAATTTAAATGTGAGAAGAGACATCATTCTGCTTTTTGCTCCACATTCCTCTGCCAATTTGCGCCCATTCCCAGGACTACAGATGTCCTTGAGATGGACAAAGTGCTCAGTAAAGATTTTCTGGTCTCTCTCCCCTGTAGTTTACATTTTTAAATAAACAGACCACTATATTTGCCACTCTGTTTGACTTAGCTGCTGATTACAGATCAGTTACAGACTGCTACAAATGAAGAAGCAAGGCATTGACAAATTTTTAACATATAGGATTTGGGTTAAACATAAATATCCTTTCAAAGATGGATTATGAGTGAAGGATCCAGAAGTATGACTTTAAACCAGCTGTGGAAGTTGATGCTGTTGCTTCTGAGCATGTGTGAAGTTATTGGTTGAATTACTTCTCATTCAGAGGTTTAGGGCAGATTATGTGAGTTTCTGTTATTGCTTGTATATACAAAACATTCTTTAATTTGTTGCATAGGATTTAGTGATATGTTGTAAGTTTCTAAACTGATGGAGAGCATCTTGCACACAAGATAATTTGTTTATAATATCTGTATTTCTTAAAAATTGGACAAGAACCATGTATAAAATATCTGAAAAACTATTCTGACAGATTTTTTTCTATTTTCAAGAGATGGAATCAATAAAGCATAGCAGAAGCAAAATGAAAAAAATAGTAAGAAAGTGAATTGAGAATTGGTATTCTGATTATAATTCTATAATTATGCTTTAGATTGCATGTGTTTGGTGAAGTTGAATGACTTAATGATATTAATATATTGAATGATCTCATATATATTAATAAAAGGTTTAACATCAGAGTGTCAAGTAGGCCCAAGCACTTATTTCCTGAGAGTACTGCTCATTAAAAAAGTCAGTTGTTTATAGATTTTAAGAAATAATTATTCTAATGGAGAATCATTGCTTTAATTCCAAGGAATAATGATCTAGTACTTAATTCATGTATTGGAAGTTCAACTTGTAAGCCGACATTCCATCTCTTTTGCTGGTTGCATAGACCACAGTGGAATTTTCCACTAGCCCCATTGTTAGAGGATAGCTTATTCCATGCTACAGTTCCTGATTGATCCTTACTACTGAAAGATAACCAGGTTTGGGAAATAAATGATTGGTTGTTGCGATTTAGATATTCTGTAGCTTGGGAAAAAGTACACTATGATCTATTTTGAAAATGAATGACTGTTTACGTCTAAACAACTTTTGCCTCTTTGTGTAGTTATTTCACAAATCAGAAAAGATGTCTAATTTTGTCTTTTTTAAAAAGAAAATGAATTTTTATTCACATTTTTGCAAGAATTTGAGGAAATGTAAACATCTTATTAGCATTTGGCTATCTGCCACTGAGCTTTCTAGCATTTTCCACAAACCAATAGGAATATTTATCAATCTGAAGGAAAGTTGGAACACCAAATGCAAGATTTAGAATGATAAAAGTAAATTGTGTATTATTTACAGGGACAGTATAAGTAAGTGCATGCATATTGTCCTGAAGGAAGCATCAAAAACATCTTCTAACCTTCTCTTCCTTATTCTATTTTCATTACACTCAGTAGATTCATTTTATAGTAATTCTTCAGG
The DNA here is from genome assembly GCA_009733165.1 of Naja naja. Taxonomy (NCBI): domain Eukaryota; kingdom Metazoa; phylum Chordata; class Lepidosauria; order Squamata; family Elapidae; genus Naja; species Naja naja. The sequence continues at coordinate 55,093,170 of CM019155.1, read as the reverse complement.
GGAAATACTTCGTTCTTATGGCTGTATTTTGCACAAAGTATTGTAATTCAGTTTAATCATAATGCTTGCATTTCAAATAATGTGCATATTGAAAAAAAGTATACTCTGCAATGTTTGTTTCTTTTCACTTTTAAAAATATTACTTCAAAACTTTACATAACATGTCTTTTTAAAAATCACATTATAATAGTAGAAAGCATTTTGTGCATTTTGTTTATGATAGTTCTTTAGGAACAAAGTCCATCAGTAACTTCTTAGTACAACTTCACTTCATACAATACTACTTGCTTGTTATGCTTGATTATTTAGGAATAACTAAATAGAAAAATAATAGCAAATAGAATGGGGACCTTTCTGAGTAAAAAACAACAACAGAATTGTGCGTTTGTTGTGACTTGTGTTTGTTGTGAAAGAAATATTTGAATCTGTGTAAAGGGAATAAATAATAAAGTTTTTCACTTAATGTAAGATTTTTATGGAGAAAGGGATTAGGGTTGTTCTAAAGATACTTTGCATTATTTCTGCTTGCACAGGAATAGCATACAAATCATCATTTGATGATTAAGAAACCTTCTGAAATGAGGTGCTATTCTAACCCAACAGCTACCATAACAAGCATAAATTGGCACTATTGAAGAAGACAGCCATCTGACTTTCAGCCAGTATGGCAGTTCAACTTCAGTCTTATTTTTGACTTAATCTCTAACCCAAAGATTCCATTAAAGTAGACCTGGGTATGACTTGTATTGGCAATCTTCTCAAGAGTGTCCTACATGATCACAGCTACTTCTTCATCACTGATTACTAGCAGTTTTTCAGAATGCCTGTTATGTTATGGACAGACTGGCAGGGTATATTCTATTTTAAGAGTCATCTGATGGCCTTTATTTTTACAGAATCATTTAAAATCCAAGTTAAAACAGAAAAAATGACTGTTTACTAAACCGCAATAGGAAAACAAATCACATCACATAAATCTATCTAAACAATGTCCTGCAAAGGAAGGACTGAGAGTTTTTTTAAAAGCAATTTTGGACCAGTGCTTTCCAACTGAATGCCTGAATGGGTTGGGATTGTAGCTCCCAGAATTGTGAGAGAACATTTAGAGAGTCCCAATTGAAAAGGGCTGCTCTTATGTATGTAATTTATATTTTGGAGATTTTCTAAAACATTGTACATCTATAGTGTTCTAGAACACTACAATCATTTTTTTTAGTTAGAAGTAAATCCTATGCAGTGAAATTTCCTTGTGAATAGGTCTATTCAGAACTTTTTTTAATCTTGGGTTTTTTTTTAACCTATTCATCTAAATATCACAAACAAAAAACTGTTTTATAGGAATTAGAAGCAGTTTCTATGCCTTTTATAATTTTGGTGGTCACTGTTACCTTTCTTAAAGAGTGAATATTGGTATTCATATTTTCCTATTTGTTGATCCCTCTTATTTTTTGTTTTCTGCAATTCTGCTATTCTGGGGAGATTAGTCTAGTGTGCCTTCTCTTTGGTATGTGTCTGTGTACTTGCTGCTTCTGTTTTGGGTTTCCTAGATGGTTATAGTAAAGAATTATCCTTGAACAGAAGATATACTTTTCAAACAAGATGCCAATGTTTATCTAAAGTTAGCTGGCTGGGTTAAGAAGTTAAAAGAGGAACATAAAAATGAAGATTAAGGAAATGGAATATATCTTGCTTATGAATGTTCTTATACGATACTTTAGCTGAGATGGATCTGCTCTGGTTACTTTGTTTTCAGAAAGTGTTTTGCCTGACCTGACTGACTGAGATTATATGAATTAATGATTCCATCTAACATCAGAGATCTAAGGATTCTGATAAGACTCCTGTTTTAAATGGGATGGGAGAAAATTTCTTCTTGCCTAACTTTTTCATTGCATGTGTATTGTACTGTGTGCATTGCATGAAGTAGTTGTTAGTTTTGTAGTTTAGAATACACAATTAATACTCAAAGTGGGAGGGAGTGTCAGCATCCACAACTTTATTATATTCACAACTGAGGATATTTAAGCATGATATTTTCAGTGTTACAAATATTTTATGTGCCCTGTAATATTAAGTTTTGGTTACTATATTACTGGTATATATTTTTAGGACATATACAAAGTGTTTCTTTACTTCATTTGCCAGTACCACAGGGCTTGAATAATAAAAATGGTTTACTTAAAAGTTTTTACTATCTCTGGGAAAAAGTTTGAACAACAGACTGCATGGTGCCAGCTATCATAACAAGTGATCCCAATGGTCACATCAAAACAGCACTAGTGAAAAAGTAACTATTTGACTCTGGAGATTGTAAAATGAGAGAGTTAAACATTTCCCTGAGGCTCAAATAGTTTTGAACACAATGACTTTGTAGTGAAGAAGGGAGGAGAGGGAAAGGATCTACCACTAAACATGCATCAAACTTACTACTTCTGGTATTGATTTGCATGGATTAGCAAGGTTGGATTTTATGGATATGCCAAATTTAAATAATTACTTCTACCAACTGTTTCTATGAGATAACTTTCATCTCTTAAAAAGAATTGGTTGAAATATTTTTAAACACGGAGAGCTGGATTTGCACACATATTTACAGAGTATGAGTTTATGAGTTATTTAGCATTTTTACTCCTGTTGATTTTTTCTTGTGTATTTTTCTGTAAATAGGTTTAGCTGATTGAACTGTGCAAGCAGAGACTTATGTTACACCTGGTGATGCATTTTGCAAGTGCTCAGTATAAATAATAGTTTTAATAAGTTTTTTCCAACCTAGTGCTAAAAACCTAGACTTGCTTTTTTTAGTGGACCAGACAGAGTTTGCAGTGTGCTACCGTGTTTCCCCGAAAATAAGACCTACCCCGAAAGTAAGACCTAGCACTATTTTCTAAACCTGCCCTAATATAAGACCTACCCCGAAAATAAGACCTAGTGTAAATCTCCAGTTCCAGGAAGACTTTTCAACCGTGCACCAGCACCCACTATTTGGCATCATAAATATAAGACCTACCCGAAAATAAGACCTAGTGTGTTTTGGGAGCCAAAAATATAAGACAGTGTCTTATTTTTGGGGAAACACGGTACTTGTTTGTGAGACAAAGTAATGGATTAGAGTTGCCTCTATTAATAAAATAGTGCCACAGATTTGTATACAAAAAATGCAGTCAGATATGAAGATTGTACACTAGTGTAGTTGGCCTACTTCACAGGTGATATTCAGCAGGTTCTGACTGGTTCTGGAGAACCGGTAGCGGAAATTTTGAGTAGTTTGGAGAACCAGAGAATACCACCTCTGATGGGAGATTTTGCAGTATCCTTCCCCTGCCACGCCCACCAAGCCACGCCCACAGAACCAGTAGTAAAAAAATTTGAATCTCACCACTGGCCTACTCGCACTGTAAAATAAGAGGATGAATATAACTACTTTGAATATAAATACTTGTGTTATATCTTGGAAACTGTGGCACATTTTCCTGTGTGCCAGTTTTGACAACAGCAGTTAGTATGTTTTATTTGCTACTGTGTTTAGGGAAAGTAATGATTTGTAGCAAAAAGAATTGTGTGGAAATGTAGTTATATAGTGGCAGTTGAGTTTGAAGAAGAGTAATGATTGTTGTGTAAATTTGTAATTTGTTTAATATCTTAGATAAAATTTGATTTCACAGATTAAATAACCAATTATTTTCAAGCCACTTCCTCCAATCTCTTCCTACAATGACACATAGAAGTTCTTACACAAGAATTTCCTTCTATATGAGTCTAAAGTTATATGAATCTGTACTTGCTGCACAAAATGAGAACAATTTGGGGGCATTTTGAACAAGAAAATATAGCCTTGTTGTTGAACTTCCTGGAATCTATATTGCTGTTCTACAAAAGTAACATGATCATTTATTAAATTTACAAATGACCTGATGAGAGCATCTTGATTGATGTAATTCCTGTTTAATGTATACTAATTGCTGTAAAACTAAAACACCAATTTTAATTATTATATTCTAGTAGATTTACTTGCAATGTTAATTTTCTTTTTTTGTGATTTAAGACTGTTAAGAACAATATTATTAGGAGTATTAATTGTGGAAACATTATATTTCCAACATCACTTTGGTATACTTTTGCCTCCAAAAGCCTGTCATCTTAATTCTGTTTCAAATAAAAACCAGGAAGTTCCATTTCCTTAGAAACCAAGTAGTGGCACTGATAAATCCCAGTGGTTGTCAAGTGCAGCCCATTATGTTGCTCCTGTGAATGTTGGTGGGGGGAGGGGGAGTGAGATGCAAAGATCAACAAGCCAAAGCTGTTACAGTGAGGACAGGATGGAAGGGAGATGGGCTTTTGATCCAATATACTTCCAACCAAAGTCTAGTAAAATGGATTCAGATCCTATTCTAAACTGTGCACATTAGTCTAAACTTCTCCCACTCTTTTGATCAATTTGCCATTTGTCTTCAACAAACAAGTCAGTTGAAAACTCTTGGCAAACTTAATACAGAATGGAATAAAATCATTTGTTGCTTTTCTTTAACAGCTTGGTGTGAGGAGAGTGGTAGAATGTAATCCTGTTTAAAAATATCTTTCTTCCCGAAGTATAGTATTTCTGTAGAGTAGTATGTTAGTAGTTATTGAGTTAAAATGAAATCTATCCTAACAGTTGTGTGTCAGCAGCTAAGGCCCAGCTGTCCAATGAATGAAGCACAACGGCCACAGCATTTGCACCATGTGCTTTCTTTGTGTAGGCAATTGGGTGAGAAACTTAGCAAAAGATAATCACTGACAGGTAATTTTTATTACACTGATTGCTACCAGCATTTTTCTATTTGCACTTGGGATATTGCAAATAAATACCTATGTTAAAACTAGTCAAATCTTCTTCACTCTTGGAAATTAATATTTGAAATGGCACACACAAGACAAGATGAAGGTTAGCATATGAAAACTTCATTGCTGTATTGATCTAATTTAACTACTAATACAAAGAGAAAGTTTCTTATTCTTCCCAATTGTTTTCTTTCCTACCTTGTGATATATTCTTTAAGTGCTTCGTAACAATTTCAAAATGTATGGACTTCAACTCTCAGAATCCCTTAGCCAGCATGTCCACACATCTTAAAATTGATAAGGTTCAAAAGCAGTAATAACACAATAATTGTTTATGATTAAATGCCACATTGTTGGCTGATATTAAAAATTATAAGGATGGATAGCAATAGTATTTAGACTTATATACCTCTTCACAGTGCTTTGCAGCCCTCTCTAAGCTGTTTACAGAGTCAGCATATTGCCTCTGATAATCTGGGTTCTTGTTTTACAGACCTCTGAAGGATGGAAGGCTGAATCAACCTTGAGCCTGGTGAGATTCAAACTGCCAAATTGCAGTCAGCTGACAGTCAGCAGAAGTAGCCTTCAGTACTGCACTCTAACCACTGCACCACTAGGGCTCCCGAATAACACATAAGATGAAAGCTATCACAGGATTATTCCAGGTAGCCTGATAAGGTGTGGTTTGAGAGTAATAGTTTCACAGTGCTTTCAGAACTACTGTAGGGCAATGCCCATAAGGTAGGTTCTGTTCATAAGGTTAGCCTATGGAAGCTCCATAAGAGTTCCACAACATCTACATGATAGTGTTGGGAGAAATCATCCAGATCTTTGGAGTGGGGTGTAGATTCCAGTTCTTTGCCATTTAATTTTAACTCAGTTCCAGGGAAGACAATTGTTGCTTTACTACAAAAATAACTAGATGAGGGAAAATAAATGGAAATTAAGCATGGAGAAGATGGATGTACTGTTGGTCAATAGAAAACAGACCTCCAAGATTGAGATTTGATCCTGTTATAGATGAAGTTGAAAAAACAATCTTTTATGTACTCTTGGACTTATAGCTATCTCTGAATTCCCAGGGAGGAGCACCAGCAGTTGCAGCAGCAGCAAGAACTATGTTTGCAATAATGACATCTAGTACATTGGTTATTATGTCCCTGAGTCAATCAGATCTAAAAATAATTACTCATGGCTTGATTATATTCCACCTTGATTACTGCTCTCTACGTGGTACTATCCTTGAATATCTAGACCTTGAGTTGGGCAATACTGGTTATATATCTTATCATTCATGTCCATCCATTAGAGTCATGGGAGAGGCTTCCTCTCTGTTGCTTTCAAACTATGGGCTCTTCTTTCTCAAGAATTGTAAATATTTTTCTCCTTTCAATTTTTAGAAGAGATCAGCAAGACGAGAAATCTCTTTAGCATAGCACAATGACATCAAAGTGATGACATGTGTAATCCAAATATCATTATGAATTTGAATCCTGGTGTTTGCAGCAAGTTCATAAGTTACAGCTTTTGTATGATAACATTGTTGTTCCTATTTCAAACAAACATACACACACCATGGCCGTATATAGACCAGGCCGCTGGTCTGCAGCCCGGACCTGGTCCACAACTGGTTGGGAACTGGACTGAACAAATGGTGGGTGAGTGTGTGAAGCTCCATTTGTGCAAGTGGCAGCCGCAAGCATGTGAAACATCCCTCCCCCACCCCCGGCCCGGCTGCTGCTGGTCTATGGAGCCATGGGGACTACTGATCTAGATCTTTCTCTTAGCTAGCATTTTCAATTGTTACTTTATAGTATTTTAAAGTATTATTCTTCAAGTGCTGTCTAATGTTTTATTGTGGTTAACTTATTTGACTAGAAAGATAGGATATATATCAGAACAAAGAAATGATGAGGAGGTTTGCTAAACTGTGCTGTATAAACTTAATGTCATTGTTCATTATTGCATGAGACAAGCATAGATCCATAAGATCTGGGCTACAAAAATCTAGATGGACAATAGCCAGAAGCAAAGAGATGCTGAAAATAGTCTTTACTGCCATCTAGTGAGTGCCCATCTGGACTCTAGTGAGTGCCCATCTGGGCTGGTACACTGCTTAACCATATTTGCCAACTAATTATGATTTTAAAATGGCTTAGTTTTATGTGTGAACATAGTTTCTATATAATCTCTGTTTTGATATTGTGAAAAAGGTGAGAAATATAGCCCCAGCTTTGCAGCTTCAGAATGCATAATTTGAAATTTGATCTAGAATTCAGATGAAAGTGTAAGGTGAAAGTTTAAGAAAGCAACAGTTGCAGGAAAGCAAGTTTTCTGGGCAGGAACAGGCTGGCTAAATGACAATTGGTATTGGGCAGTTTATTAGGGAAGGAGGGAACTTTATTTGCTCTCTTGAAAGACTAATAGTTGGGAGATCCATTTTCTCTCTTTTACAGGTAGTGCTTGACTTAAAACAGTTTATTTAGTGACCATTTGAAGTTACAACATCACTGAAGAAGTGACTTATGACCTTTTTTCACACAATCGTTTCAGCATCCCCATTGTCATATGATCAAAATTCAGATGTTTGGCAATTGACTCATTTATGACAGTTGCAATGTCCAGGGGTTACATCTTCACCTTTTGCAATCTTCTGGTTTTTGCTGTTAGTTGCAAAGTCATGTCCAACCCATTGCGACCCCATGGGCAACATTCCTCCAGGCCTTCCTGTCCTCTACCATCTTCTGGAGTCCATTTAAGCTCACACCTACTGCTTCATTAACTCCATCCAGATACCTCATTCTCTGTCGTCCCCTTCTTCTATTGCCCTCAATCTTTCCCAGCATTAGGCTCTTCTCCAGTGAGTCCTTCCTTCTCATTAGGTGGCCAAAGTATTTGAGTTTCATCTTCAGGATCTGGCCTTCTAGAGAGCAGTAAGAGTTGATCTCCTCTAGGACTGACCGGTTTGACTGCCTTGCAATCTAAGGGATTCGCAGGAGTCTTCTCCAGCACCATAGTTCAAAGGCCTCAATTCTTTGGCACTCGGCCTTTCTTATGGTTCAACTTTCACAGCCATACATTACAACTGGGAAAACCATAGCCTTGACTATACGCACTTTTGTTGGCAGGGTGATGTCTCTGCTTTTTAGTATGCTGTCTAGATTTGCCATAGCTTTCCTCCCCAGGAGCAAGCATCTTTTAATTTCTTGGCTTTAGTCCCCATCTCTGGTGATCTTGGAGCCCAGGAAAATAAAATCTCTCACTACCTCAATTTCTTCCCCATCTATTTGCCAGGAATTGAGAGGGCCGAATGCCATGATCTTAGCTTTCTTAATGTTGAGTTTCCAGCCAACTTTTGCACTCTCCTTCTTCACCCGCATCAAGAGGCTCTTTAGTTTCTCTTCACTTTCTGCCATTAGAGTGGTATCATCTGCATATCTGAGGTTGTTGATATTTCTCCTGGCAATCTTAACTCCAACTTTGATTCATCTAGCTCTGCCTTTCTCATGATGTGCTCTGCATATAAATTAAATAAGCAGGGTGACAGTATACAGCCTTGCCGGACTCCTTTCCCAATTTTGAACCAATCAGTGGTTCCATGTCCAGTTCTCACTGTTGCTTCTTGACCCACATATAGGTTTCTCAAGAGACAAGTAAGACGGTTTGGTACTTCCATTTCTTTAAGAACTTGCCACAATCTGTTGTGATCCACACAATCAAAGGCTTTAGCATAGTCAATGAAGTAGAAGTTGATGTTTTTCTGGAATTCTCTAGCTTTCTCCATGATCCAGCGTATGTTGGCAATTTGATCTCTAGTTCTTCTGCCTCTTCGAAATCCTGCCTGTATTTCTGATAGTTCTCGATCCACATACTGCTGGAACCTAGCTTGTAGGATTTTAAGCATAAATTTACTAGCATGTGAAATGAGTGCAATGGTGCCATAGTTTGAACATTCTTTGGCATTGCCTTTTTTTGGAATTGGAATGTAAACTGACCTTTTCCAATCTTGTGGCCACTATTGAGTTTTCCAAATTTACTGGCAAATTGAATGTAGCACTTTTACTGCATTGTCTTTTAACATTTTGAATAGCTCAGCTGGAATACTGTCACCTCCACAAGCTTTGTTGTTCAGATTTCCTAAGGCCCATTTGACTTCAGATTCTAGGATGTCTGGCTCGAGGTCAGTGACCATCCCATCATGGTTATCAGGTACGTTAAGCTCGTTCTTGTATAGTTCTGTGTAATTTTGTCACCTCTTCTTAATCTCATCCACCTCTGTTATTTTGTCTGCCATTTTGGTCCTTTATCATGCCCATCTTTACATGAAATGTTCCTTTCATATCTCCAATTTTCTTGAAGAGATCTCTGGTCCTCTCTATTCTATTGTTTTCTTCTATTTCTTTACACTGTTCATTTAAGAAGGCATTCTTATCTCTTCTAGCTATTCTCTGGAATTCTGTATTCAGTTGGGTGTATCTTTCTCTTTCTCCCTTACCTTTCGCTTCCCTTCTTTTCTCGGCTATTTCCAAAGCTTTCTCAGACAGCCATTTTGCTTTCTTGCCTTTCTTTTTCTTTGGGATGGTTTTAGTTGCTACTTCTTATACAATGTTGCAAACCTCTGTTGATAGTTCTTCAGGCACTCTATCAGATCTAATTCCTTAAATCTATTTGTCACCTCTACTGTATATTCATCAGGGATATGGTTTAGTTCATATCTGAGTGGCCTAGTGCTTTCCCCTACTTTCTTCAATTTAAGCCTAAATTTTGCAATGAGAAGTTCATGATCTGAGCCACAGTCAGCTCCTGGTCTTGTTTTTACTGACTGTATAGAGCTTCTCCATGCAAAGTACATAGTCAATCTGATTTCTGTGTTGACCATCTGATGATGTCCATGTGTAGAGTCATCTCTCGGGTTGTTGGAAAAGAGTGTTTGCTATGACCATCGTATTCTCTTGACAAAATTCTATTAGCCTGTGCCCTGCTTCATTTTGTACTCCAAGGCCAAACTTGCCTGTTATTCTGGTTGTCTTTTGGCTTCCTACTTTAGCATTCCAATCCCTTATGATGATAAGACATCATTTTTGGTGTTAATTCTATAAAATGTTGTAGGGCTTCATAGAACCAGTCAATCAAAGAGCCTTGGTAGCTCAGGCTGTTAAATGCCTGCTCTTAAGATCCAGATGCCTACAATTATTGTAGGCTCGAATCCCACCAGGCTCAAGGTTGACTCAGCCTTCCATCCTCTCCGGGTAGGTAAATTGAGGACCCAAGATTGTTGGGGGCAATTAGCTGACCTTGTAAAAATGCCGCTTAGTAATAAGCAGGCATATACAATGGAATGAAGGCTATTGCTGAGCACATTGGGTTGTGCTCCAAAATTGTAAGCAGCCCTGAGTCTTCGGAGAAGGCGGCATATAAATGTAATTAAAAAAAAAAATTCATCCTCTTCAGCACCAGAGGTTGGGGCATAGAATTGGACTACTGTGATATTGAATGAATTCAAAAGGAGATAATTCTGTCATTTTGGGAATTTTATCCCAGTATTGCTTTACCTACTCTTTTATTGACTATGAAGGCTACTCCATTTCTTCTGAGGGATTCTTTCCCACAGTAGTAAAATTCACCCATTCCTGCCCATTTAAGTTTGCTGATTCCTAAGATGTCGATGCTCAGTCTTGTCATCTCTTGTTTGACCACGTCCAGCTTGCCTTGATTCATGGATCTTACATTCCAGGTTCCTATGATGAATAGATCTTTACAGCATCCGACTTTCCTTTCACCACCAGATACATCCATAGCTGAGTGTCCTTTTGGCCTTGGCCCAGTCACTTCACTCTTTCTGGAGCTATCAGCACTAGCCCTCTGCTCTTCCCCAGTAAGTATATTGGACTTGAGGGGCTCATCTTCCAGCATTATATCTTTTTGCCTTTTGGTACTGTCCATGGGGTTTTGTGAGAAGCAAAGTCAATGCTAAGCAAGATTTCTGATAAGATTTCTGATAAGCAAAGTCAATGGGGAAGTCAGGTTCACTTAACAAAACATGTTACTAGTTTAAGAATTGCAGTGATTCACTTGACAACTATGGCAAGAAAAGTCGTAAAATGGTGCAAAAGTCACATAATGAATGTCTCATTTAACAACATAAATTTTGGGCTCAATTGTAGTTGTAATTTGAGGACTACCTGTATTAAAGTCCAACTTAGGAAAAGTAGCAGAAAATGTTTTATTTCACAGCCTGATACAGCTGTAACAAACTGGAGTGCAAGAATAAATGTGTACCTCCTCATTTGGATCCTCTTATCTTATTTCTTCTACAGCAAGACTATAAATTAACTCCAGGAACTATTATGATTCTCAGTCTTCATTGGCAATTCAAATAAATAATAAAGGTGAGCATTAGCATACCAACAAAATAGATTCATTTAATTGCTTATTATCTTCATCTTTAAATTTATAACCACTCTTTCTTGCCTCCTTGCCCTTATAGTTACTGTACATATTGAAAATATTGGAAGTTCTTTGTTGTTCATTGGTTTTCCTTAAGCTTGCTTTTAAACTGGTAATTCCAAGCAAATTTATTAAATAAGGAACATAATGAAATCCTGTAGCATAAATTCAGCTGTTGGGTTCCAAATATTCAAACCGCTAATGGAAAGTAGCAAATAGAATTCTTAGTAACTCCTTTATGCCATCTTGTGTTCCCTGACTTTTGCAGTCCAGGCTGATTTATCAAAATATAAAGCAGGAGTTCTCTTATTTTCCTTTCTTTATAGAACACTGGAAGACAAATGATAAATAATAGTTGAGGTGAAAAAAGCTTGAGTGGGCTTTGTGTGGGACAATAGTTGTTCTACGTAGGTTGTGAAGAACATCTTGTACCTTCTCAACCCTACATATTTTTGAAGCTAGTGTTGAACTTGCTTATATTGCATTTAAAAGATCCTTCCTATTTTTCTCTTGTTTTTCCACTTTTGAACAAAAGGACAAATTCATAGGCATATTGCTGCCAGTGTGGGATTGGTAGGCAAAATTATATTGGCATGATGATTCATCTGCTTAGTTTGTTGTTTAGAGTGCTGCATGTTTCCTTATTCTTTTATAGTTCTGAAATTGAAATAAACTCAGTCATGAATACTATAAATTGGTTATTTTCTGATTTAAAAAAGATATATGTCTTTGGTTTTATTAATCATAATTTCTTGAACAATTTTTTTTGTATGTTCACCTGCAACAGAAGTTTAATGCAGTTTCATACATCACCCTGTGTTGCCAGCCCTCAGTTTGGTGTGATTTAAATTGGGTGCCCTTAAGCACTTATTTTGCCTCTTATAACCCCACACATCTTCCAAAATCCTCCAGTTTTCTGTCTAGTTACTCTGTGGGGATTCTAAAGAAAATGCCATAAAGCCAGATTTTTTAAAATTTTGTGTCCTTGCCTTTGCTGTTGTTAAAAATAAGCTTGATTGTAAACAATTATTATATAAATGAGTATTCATTTGATTAATTATATAGATTTTGTAATGAAGAAAATTTATTTTTTCACTTACAGTCATCTGAAAAAGTAAATCCCGTATTTTTCTTGTTTTAATATGGACATAACAATATTTTACCTTCATTCAAACATTATTTAAATTATTATAATAATATTTAAAGATAAGCCTTTAAAATTAACTTTGCAATCATTTAATAACATAAAATTAAAATAAAAAGTAAGTATACCCTTGGGTTTAATATTTGGTATTGCCCCCTATGGCAGAAACAATCCCACGTGGGCCTTTTTATAACTTTCTACCAGTCTTTAACCTCAACTACGAGACTTTTTCCCCCATCCCTCCATGTAGAATTTTTCATCTTGCAATATTTGAAGATTTTTTTGCATGCAAAGCTCATGTCAACTCAACTCAAAGTATTTAATGGGATTTAGATCTGGGTTTTCTTTTGGTCATTCCAGAGCTCTCCATGTCTTTCCTTCAGGGTGGATTTGATTTAAATCACGATTTAAATCACGATTTAAATCACTAGTCAGTAAGGCTTGATTTAAATCACAGTTTTCTACATAAAGACTAATTCTTGCTGGTATAACTTTAATATGCAAGTATATGAAAATTTTTAGAATAACAACTTTTCATATTAGTTTTTTATCCCCAATTTAATAGGTTAATCATTCATATTTGGACAACTTTTCTGTTGTACTTAGGAAGGAGAAAAATAATCATTACCTTAATAATAACAATTTAAATAGATTTATTCAACTGAAACAATAACATTACAGCATATGTTATTGCTTAAACAAACATCCATGTTTGTTAACTAATTTGGCTAAACAAAAAATATCTATTTTAAGAAACTTAGACTGTCAGCCCAGCCTACACATGAAAAACTTAAATACTGTCCTCTGTAGCTCACTCGTCATCTTCATCTTCTTCTTTGTTCATAATCTGGAAAAGAAAAACAAGCTTTCCTGCTTTATCGGGTCCCAAACGATTTCTCAATTTAGAATGAATGAGTCCAAAGGAAGAGAGTATTCTATCAACACCTGCAGAAGAAGCTACTGCTGTTAAAAGTGAAATCATTACTTGAACAGTCTCTAAATCCAAGTGCTTAAGTGACTTCCACCAGTTCACTGGTGTTACTTTAACATATTTAAAAATATCTTCAAAACATATATTTCTTGAATGGTTCCCCCTTAGCTTTGAAGTTTATTATAGTTGGCATTACAGAAGGATGATTGCTGGATACCCATGTCATAGCTAACTCCTCTTCCTCAGCACTTAAGTTTTGACCCTGGTACTGGATATTGACAATATTTGCCAAAAATGAGCTGGAGACAGTACTTGTCCCATTCAGTTTTTTAATGCTTGTAATTTAATTCTGTCCATGTGTAGTTCTGTTTTTAAGTGTTCACTCAGTTCCTTCCAAATTTCAACAGCATCAGCAATAAAACAGCTATTTTTCTGTATTTTGTTTAAAGCTTCAGAGATGGGTTTCAGGATGCTCAGCATATATTCAACATTTCTCTTAAGCCCAATGTTGAGGATTTTGGCCGTGACAGTGCCATCTATTTTATCTCGAGTTTGTTCACAAACTGTCATCAGAATAGGCCAGTTCTTGATATACTGCTCAAAACAGTCCACCACAGAGTTCCATCTAACATCTTGTGGGAGCGTTAGCTTGGTTCCACCCATCCTTTTCAGAGCTGCTGCAGCAAAATGATTGTTACGGAAGTATTTAGCAATTTCAACAACAGTAGTCTTTATTTCTGGAACACTTAAGTCTTTGGCTAAGAGGTGCAGCAAATGAGCACTGCAACCATATATTATTAGCTTTGTATTCCCTTCCTGCTCTTCTAAATTTCTTCTCATCTTGGATACATTTGCAGCATTGTCTGTGACCAAACTGCGTACTAGTCATTTGAATTTTTGTTCACATGTTATTATAGCTTTTACTGCCACTTCTTGTAAGTATTCTGCTATGTGTGCATTTCCTGATGTATCAATTGTTTGCGCAAAGAAGATTTTCCCTTCTTCTGTTGTTATACAAGCACATACAATAGGATCGTTGTGGACATTACTCCACCCATCAATACTTATCTTAACAATTCTACCCTCCAGAGCTGTTGCACATTGCTCCATTTCTCTGTCATACACTTTATCCAGCAGTTTCCCTGCAACATCTGCTCTGCTGGGTGGACTGAATCCTGGTCTCAGTGACTGAACCATATTAATGAAATGTGGGTTCTCAGTCAGACGGAAAGAAGAGTTCATTGCATAAACAAACTGGGCAATTTTTTCATCAATTAACTCTTTTTCTAATCTGCTAGTTTTTATCACAAACTTATCTATGGTGGTTCCAGGAGGGAAGTATTTTTTCTTTCTTTTAGGTGATAGTGATATGTGGCTGTGGGTGTCTGATGATGAAGCACTATCTTGGATGGATAACTCTGAAACTGTAGAACAGGAGGATGGTGATCTTGAAGGTGGATAGTTTCCAGAATCCATTAATTCCCCTAAACAAAAAAGTCAATGCTGTTATTTTATTGTTTATACAATTTCTGCTTATTGTACACAGCACTGCCCCAAAAGGAATATTTGCTTTTCTTCATAACTGTACCAAATGACAGTAACGTGCAGTAATAATAAGAAATATAATTTTGCTCAAACATGACAGTTCAAGGCAGTCTTTAGAAATATTATATTATTCAATAAAAATGTTTACCAACCTGAAGATCCTGCCTGTTCACATGTGTTTCTTTGGTCATCTTTATCACAGCACTTCTCTTGATGTTGCCTTATTCAGGCCACCAGGCCTTGCATTTCTTTGTTGCAGTGTTTGCATTTTGCACGCATGCCTGCCTTACCGATAGGTAAAGGAACTTCATTAAAATATTGCCAAACTGGGTCTCTTTTACGGCCTGCTGCCATTATAGGTTTTTTCCTCCAAGGAAAGAATGTGATAAACCTCAGGTCATACACACAAAAAGATCCAAAGACTTGTCTGTCTGTGGCTGTGCAGTATTGTGCTCAAAAAGTTTCACTTCCATTTTGTACTGCTTGTCTGCTTGCCCCTCCCTCCTCACACTTAGTTTCACTTTCTTCTTGTGCAGATCTATTCCACTCCAAACAATCAGAAAAATATTGTTTCTATTCTATTCACTGAACTTCTTGAAACTTAGCACTGAAGGGGTTGATTCTGTATTCATAGGTTTGTAGAACAATAGGATTAAGTTCTTTTCTCAACTCTGTTCATGTTATAACATTTTGCTGTGAAGAAGAGGCATGTGATCTCTGCTGAGTCAAATTCAGTTTTGAGAACTGCAAAAGTAAACCAAGCATCTGTGATAATATCTTGTAGGCAGAGAAACTGCCCAATAATCTTACAAAAACCTCTGGAAGAGCATGACATTGTGAATGGATTAATGGAATTTATTTACCAAAAAAATTAAACATATACAGCCTTATTCTACATAATTAAAAAACTAATCTTTATTTCATGATGGAATAACCTTTGGATGGAAATATATTTTCCCCAAAAAGCATTTTATTTAAAAAAAATCCGATTTAAATAAAAAAAATCTGATTTTTTAATTTAAAAAAAAATCATTGATTTTTATCCACCCTGCTTTCTTTGCATGGTGCATTATATTAATTTTATCATATCCCCTTTATATATCAATATTCTTGATATGAAAACCAAATATCTGCATGTTGAAATATTTTTATTTTATTTATATGTCTTTGTTATTTTTACAAGTAACTTAAGGCAGTGAACTTATCCAATGCATGTCTATCATATTTCCCTACAACAACAACCCTGTGAGTTGGGTGGATTAAGAGTAATTGACCCAATGTCACCCAGTTGGTTTTCATGGCTAAGGCAGGACTTGAACTGATATGGTGTCCTGTTTTCTAATCTGGAGCCTTTAACCACTACACCAAATTCAATGGGAATGTTCTTTTTTACATAACTACTGCCTTTCTTGGAGCATTCATCTTTAGGATGAATTATAGTTGATATATTAATGCAAAATATATCAAAGATAATAGATATCCACATCTTTAAAAGAAAGTCAGAAGAATAGGTGTTTAGCTTATTTAGGTTACTCAATGTGATAAGCTAAACTTCTGATGCAATAAAAAACATTTGTTGGATAATTAAGCTAAGGAAACCACTGTATACAAGGCAGAACAATACTAGTGACAGGTGCCATCTAAACTGGCCATTTGCAAATAGTGGTATTAGTTTTTTTATATACATGATTTGTAAAATCATTTTATATCAATTTTTATATAAAATAGTTTTTTTAAAATCAAGACTCAGTTTTATTATATATACATATTGAGCATAATACATTCAGCTTTCTCTTGGCAAGATCAGTAAGGTTGGCAAATGTTGCAAGATAGCAATAGCACTTAGACTTATATACCGCTTTATAGTGCTTTACAGCCCTCTCTAAGCGGTTTACAGAGTCAGCATATTGCCCCCAACAATCTGGGTCCTCATTTTACCCACCTTGGAAGGATGGAAGGTTGAGTCAACCATGAGCCTGATGGGATTCGATCTGCCAAATTGCAGTAGAAGTAGCTTGCAGTACTGCACTCTAACCACTGTGCCACTGAAATGTTGAAAGATTAGGAGAATTAATGGAAGTTGTTTTAGTTTGGCTAATTATAGTAGAATATTTTTTCCTCATTCTAATGTTGTAACCTAGGTGATTTAAATATAATCCTATCATAGTATATTAAAAGTAAAATTTAACTCTTTGGTGGCAGCTATAAAAAATAATGATTTGGTGTGACTTTGACCTTTAGTATGCTCATCCATTTGAATTTGACCCATTCTTAAATTATCAATGTGCTAGACTTTAGGTTTATTTTGTTTCAGTTATACCTAATAGTTTATTACAAAATTAGATATGCCTATGCTCTAAAAGTATTTGAGAAAGAATAAAGCATGATTCTTAATACCATACGAGTGAGAATTTATCTTCAATTGTTAAAAATAGTTATAGATCTATTGCAATATGTCAGATTTATTAGTTATAACTGAAGTGGGATTTCTTATATTATGTGTTCTGTGTTCTTTTAATATCTTACTATATTTGTTATAACATGGAATAAAGTGTTTGAATTCAGAAATAAAAAGGTAAAGGTTTCTCCTGTCCAGTTTTGTTCAACTTTAGAGGGTGGTGTTCATCTCCGTTTCCTAGGTGAGGGAGCCACCATTGTTTGAAGATGCTTCCATGGTCATGTAGCAAACATGATTATACACAGAGCTACATGAATAGCTGTTACCTTCTTACCAAAGGGAGGTATGTGTGTGTGTTTATATGTGTATTTCATATACGTATATAAAATTTGCACATATTGTATTTGCATGCTTTTGAACTGCTAGGTTGACAGGAGGTGGGATAGGAACAAGAACTAACCTAGTCATGCACTGCTTGGGTCTCGAACTGCCAACTTTCTGGTTGACAAGCTATGCTGCTGTGCCTACTATTCAGAAGTAGGTAACTCTAAAGTGTAGGAGGCAAGAGATTGGAAAGTTTGCAACTCGCTGGTGTACTACTCTGCTAAATGTTTGATGGAGCCACAGTATGTCAATATGTGTAAAATTTCATAGGTTCTTGAAAGATTTTTAATTGTATGCTTTAATCTAATTTAAATACCTTTTCCTACATCCCGTTATATATAAATGCATACCGGTAGTCCTGTGTCATAACCATTTGTTTAGTGATGGGTTGAAGTTATAACGGCACTGAAAAAAGTGAGTTATGATTGTTTTTCACACTTACAACCATTGCAACATCCCTGTGATCACGTGATCAACATTCAGACGCTTGGCAAATGGCATGTATTTGTGATATATGCTGTATCCTGGGATCATGTGATCACCTTTTGTGACCTTCTGATTAGCAAAATCAATGGGGAAGTCAGATTGATTTGACAACTGTGTTACCAACTTAACAGTTGCAGTGATTCACCTAACAACTGTGACAAGAAGAAATGGGGAAAATTCATTTAACAACTGTCTTGCTTAGTAATGAAAATTTTGGACTTAATTGTGGTTGTAAGTTGAAGACTACTATAATTGAAAGCTTTGATATTCACAAGTAGTCTTTAACTTACAATCATTTGTTTAATGACTGTTCAAAATTACAAAGGCACTAAAAAAATGACATGACCAATCCTTGCACTTATGACTATTGCAATATCCCCCATGGTCATGTGATCAAAATTCCAATACTTGGCAACTGGCATATATTTTTGATGATTGCAGTATCCCAGGATTATATGATCCAGTATTTACAATCTTCCCAGCCAGCTTCTGACAAGCAAAGTCCATGAATGAAGTTGGATTTGCTTAACAACTTAAGAATTGCAGCAATTCGCAAAAAAGGTTGTAAAATCAGACCCAATTCATTTAACAATGCCTTGCTTAGTGAGGAAATTTCTATTCTCAATTAATTTATATATCAAACTTATTGTCTATCTCCCTCACAGAAGGACTCTGTGGTTATAACTGTGGTTGTAAATTGAGGAGTACAGGGATGGGATGCAAATAACCGGTTCTCTGCCCTAGTGACCAGCTGGGTATGCATGGCTGGATGGTTATGTGACTGGGTGGGCGTGGTCAAATCAACATTGCTCACATCGAGGTGTGCTTCTCCTTGCCTGGCCTCTTGTGACCGTGGGGATGCTGCAATAGTCGTAAGTTCCGACCCCTTGAGTTCTTCTCGGGGACCCACTGGCCAGGGAAGGCTAGGCTCTGGGCTCCGGCTGTTGCTTTTAAATGCCAGGTCGGTGGTAAGGAGAGCTCCTCTAATCCAGGATTTAATCCTGGAGGAGAGGGCCGACCTGGCATGTATCACTGAGACCTGGTTGGGGCCGGAGGGGGGGCTTCCCCTCATTGAGATATGCCCCTCCGGGTCTCAAGTGGTGCACCAGCCGTGACCTGAGGGCAGGGGCGGTGGAGTGGCAGTAATTGCTCATCAGGAATTATGTCCACGGGGAGGCCCTGTTCTGGAGATAGACGGGTGTGAGTCCCTCCTTCTGAAGTTGGACCTAGGGGTTCAGGTGGGCCTGTTGTTAATGTACCTGCCTCCCAGCCACATTGCAATGGCCCTGCCTGGGCTGCTTGAGGGAGTAGCTGGGTTGGAGATTGAGTTCCCCAGGCTGATGGTGCTTGGGGACTTCAATCTGCCGCCCCGAATCCTCGAGTGTAGCCCAGGAGTTCATGGCCTCCATGGCAACCATGGACCTGACCCAAGTAGTTCAGGGCCCGACTCATAGGGGGGGCACATGCTCGATCTAGTTTTTATCTCTGAACAATGGCGCCATGATCTGAAATTGGGGGAAATAGTCACTCAGCCCTTGTCATGGTCAGATCATTCCCTTGTAAGATTGGACTTCCTGACAACTCCACGCAGGGAGGCGGACCAACTAGGTGGTTCTGCCCCAGGTGCCTAATGGACCCAATTGGGTTTCAGAGGGAGCTTGGGGAGTTTCCAGCTTCCCTCGCCCACAGCTCGACTGAGATCCTGGTGGAAGCCTGGAATAGCGTGGCCGCCAGGGCCATAGATCGGGTTGCACCTTTGCGGACTCTCACCGCCCATGGACCTCGGAAATCTCCTTGGTTTACTGAGGAACTCCAGGGGATGAAATGGTGGAAGAGATGCCTAGAATGCTGCTGGAAGAAAAGTCGGGCTGAATCTGACCGGACACTGTTAGAAAGTCATATTGACGCCTATCTAGTGGTGATAAGAGTGGCACAACAATCATATTGGGCCAGTCTTATGGCGTCTGCAGACTGTCGCCTGGCCGCCCTGTTTGGGGTGACACACTCCCTCTTAAGATCTGAGGAGGCGGAGGAACCCCTGCAGGGAAGGGCCGAGGAATTTGTTCAGTTTCTTGCAGATAAAGTCGCTCAGATTCGGTCTGACTTGGACTCTGGCTGGGCAGAGTCCACTGAGGTGGTAGAGGCAGGTCTTAGTCCAGTTATCTGGGATGAGTTTGTTCCTGTTGGCCCTGATGATGTGGACAAGGCCCTGGGAGCAGTGAATGCCACCACCTGTTTACTGGACCCATGTCCCTCCTGGCTTGTTTCAGCAGGCCAGGAGATGACATGCGGCTGGCTCCAGGAGATTATAAATGCTTCTTTGGGTGAGGTGTGCATTCCGCTTGCCTTGAAGGAGGCTGTGGTTAGGCCGCTCCTCAAGCCTTCCCTGGACCTGGCTGTTTTAAATAACTTCTGTCCTGTCTCCAACCTTCCCTTTGGGAAGGTTGTTGAGAAGGTGGTGGGCTCCAGCTCCTTCGGGCCTTGAATGAAGCTGATTATCTGGATCCATTGCAGTCTGGCTTCAGGCCCGGGTACAGCACTGAGACGGCTTTGATCGCATTAGTGGATGATCTCTGGTGGGCCGGGATGGAGGGTCTCCTCCATCCTGGTGCTTCTTGACCTCTCAGTGGCTTTCGATACCATCGATCATGGTATCCTTCTGAGTCGGCTCAGGGGGTTGGGAGTGGGAGGTACTGTTCTACGGTGGTTCTCCTATCTATCTGACCGACTCAGTGTTGGGGGCAGAGATCGAGCCCTAGGGCCCTGCCATGTGGGGTCCCTCAGGGTTCTATATTCTCCCCTCCTATTTAATATCTACATGAAACCGCTGGGTGAGATCATCCATCGACACGGGGTCGGGTATCATCAGTATGCTGATGATACCCAGTTGTACATCTCTGTCCCCAGTCAATCTAGTGATGCCGTGGAGGTGATGTCCCGGTGCTTGGAGGCTGTGAGGGTCTGGATGGGGACTAATTGGCTCAGACTCAACCCTGACAAGACCGAGTGGCTGTGGGTCCTGCCCCCTTGGGCTTCAGTTGATTATCCAACTTTGGCACTGGGGGGAGAGAAATTGCTCCCCTCAGAACAAATTTGCAACTTGGGGGTCCTTCTGGATCCACAGCTACAATTTGACCACCACCTTATGGCTGTGACCAGAGGGGCCTTTGCACAGGTTTGCCTGTTGCGCCAGTTGCGACCCTTCCTGGACCGAGGGGCTTTACACATGGTCGCTCATGCCCTTATCACCTCTCGATTGGATTACTGCAATGCACCCTACATGGGGCTGCCCATGAAGAGCACTTGGAGACTTCAGCTGGTGCAAAATGCGGCTGTGTGAGTGATTATGGGGGCACCTAGGTGCACCCATATAACACCTATCCTCCGCGAGCTGCATTGGTTACCGGTGGTCTTCTGGGTGCAATTCAAGGTGCTAGTGACAACTTTTAAAGCCCTTCATGGCTTAGGAGCGGGATACCTTTGAGACTGCCTACTGCTACCTTATGCCTCCCAGCGCCCGGTTAGATCCCACAGGGAAGGCTTGCTCCGGATACCGTCAGCCAGACAATGTCAGTTGGCGGGCCTGCGGGCTAGGGCCTTCTCTGTGGTGGCACCGTCCCTTTGGAATATGCTCCCTGCGGAGATTAGAACCATCCCCAATCTACCTGCTTTCCGCAAAGCTGTTAAGACCTGGCTTTGTTGGAAGGCATGGAATTGAGACTTCTGTTCTTCCCTCTTGTATGTTTGGACGATATGGATGAGGTTTTTTTTTATTTTTATACTGTATAGGAAATGTTTTTAGTTGTTGTACACCGCCTCGAGTTCCCCGATGGGGGAAGAGAGGCAGGATATAAATCAAATAAATAAATAAATAAATAAATAAATAAATAAATAAATAAATAAATAAAAAGATAAATAAATAAAGTGTGAAAAATGGTCATAAATCACTTTTTTCAGTGCCATTGTAACTTTGAATGGGACTAAATGAAATGTAAGTCAAGGATTACCGGTACAAAAATACAAAAAGCTTCTTTGCTTGCAAAAATCTGCTCTAAATACCAATAATTAGATTAAAAATACCTGCAAACCGGAGTTACAAATCAGAGTGCCAGAGCACCTTGAGGAATTAAAATAGTTAAAAATGCAATGATAACTATCAGCAGCCAACTCTTATTCATAAAGTGAAACCCTTTAGCAGAGAGGTCATTTAAGCTCTCCAGAAAGTGCACGCCCAGGAGAAGCAATCCTTATATCCATTTGCACCACTTAAAGATACCAGCTGGTCTCACTCACCTCACAAAATATCCTAAGGAAATCATCCAGATTTAAGGAAAGATCACATGCCCCCCAGAAAAGCAGTACAAAAAAGCAGTGCCAAGCTGGCATCCTGCCTCTTGGAAGTACACCCCAAAAGGACAGTGCCAGGAACCACTAAGGCAGTGAAGGAAGACCCCCCTTCCCAAATAGAAAAAGAAACCATGAGGCAGGAAAAAGTTCAAACACAATACAAATAATTAAATCACAGCAATAGCTGTTGCTTGTTAAACCAATTACCAGAACAAATAGACACAGGAATTAGCCAGATTTCACAATCCAGGTTCTTTTAGGGATGGAATTAACCCTTTTCTTTCCAAACAAAGCTGAATAGGGAAAATTATCCCATCGATAAGCACAGGAGTAAATGTCACTAAGCACAGAACTAAAGTTCACCAAAAAAACTAG
Organism: Naja naja; assembly: GCA_009733165.1. NCBI lineage: Eukaryota > Metazoa > Chordata > Lepidosauria > Squamata > Elapidae > Naja > Naja naja. The sequence goes on along the minus strand of CM019155.1, from coordinate 55,070,295 downwards.
TTTTAGACCAAAACTCAGAAAGGATATGTAAACTCATGTTTGAATGTCAATCTTTCTAGATAGCCAAAAGCCTTGCTGAATGTCACTCATCTTGGTTCCTTGTCACTAAAAGCTTCTTTCTGGCAGCTCTGCTTCATTATTCAATTATTTCTTCAAAGTGCTGATAGTTACATCCCGGTTGAAAGTATTTCCAGGGGAGAATTTTCTTCCAACATCAGTGCAAAAAGCTTAAAACAATCCTTCCCCTTTAAAAAAAAAAGTCAAGTGACAAGCCCCAGCAAAGAAAAATAAAATCTGGAGAAGCTCAGGTGACAGGAAGTCTAGGCCAAGAATGTAATAAGGATTAACAGAGAAACAGAGAGGCAGTTTCTGTAAGCAGGACAATAAAGATTAGGCTAGAAACAACACCAGAATATTTCCTGCCTTCCTTACAGGAATAACCCTGTAAAATGAGGGGAAAAAAAGATTTCTTCTAATAACTGCTTAGAAAGTTAACAACAGGTTCTAGCGAATAGGTGGGAAGCGGTAGAATCCCACCCCTGAAGGAGTATCTTTATCAGGACCCTTTGTACTGTTTCCCCCCCTACGTATTGGGCTATATAGGGGTAGCCAACCTTTTTATACCTACCGCCCACTTTTGTATCTCTGTTAGTAGTAAAATTTTCTAACCGCTCACTGGTTCCACAGTAATGGTGATTTATAAAGTAGGAGACAAAACACCTACCACCCACCATGAAAGCTGGAATACCCACTAGTGGGCGGTAGGGACCAGGTTGACTACCACTGAGCTATATGATGTTTTTGGATAACATTACTGGGAAATGCCTAAAAGGAATCACAGTGGAGAAGGCTGCCCTATTCCATTCAATTATTTTTCAACAGCTGTCTCTGTCACACAATAAATACTTCTAAAACATTTCTGATATTCAGTAGTATGTGAGAAAACAAGAGGTAAAAATTTAACCCAGGCTGTTAAACTGGTGAGATTAGGAGAAAAAAAAACCATTTAATTATTTTGAAATTATGTGAAATCTTATTACACAGTTATTCCAAATAGATAACTTGTTTGCATTTAAGCAATAATTCATATATTTGCATATAATTATTTATATGCAAATATAATGCTTGCATATAATTAATTCATTAATTATTAAGAATGTAATAACACTACCGGTATCACTAATACTTTCTAAAATGTAAAACTAACTATTTGGGTCAGTCACATGCTATTTCACCTTGTTTAAAGTTGTCGTTTCACTGCTGTAATGAATCAGGAATTAGTTTATTTATTTGAAAGGGAAATTGCAAGAAGTGTTGGCAACACTGAGAGGTATCTATTTCTTTCCATTGCAAAGCCTTGTATTCGGAGACCAAATTAAAGAGAGAAAGCCTCCCAGTGAGAATAAGATTAGTGAGAATTTATTTCCTGTCTTCTTGATTCCTGGAACTCTATTTTTACTTAATTATATTTTAAATTTAATTCATTTAGTGTTTTGTGTGGCTTCATTATGGAAATGTTGATTTTTACATGCTCTAGGAAGGGTATGTGCTTTCCACAAACTTTTTGTATTGGAAAAATATCCTTTGTAAATGTATACTTATGAAAAAATAATACATGTTATATATTTATATATTATATACATTTATGAAATATAATATATAATGAAATATAAATAATAAAATTCTGCGTAAATATTTCTTGAACACACAAATATCATATAAAGCTTTTAAAATGTTCTTACTGCCTTAATTTTAGCCTTGCAGAAAAATAAAATGGTTTTTAAATATGGTTTTAAACATCACATTAAAACATATTCTGATATTTATTTGGAGATTACTGCATTACAATATTCATGATTATTTTTAGCTATCTTAGCAAGGATGTATTTCCTTTGAATTGTATAGATTTTAAGAAAAGTGAGTGCACAGAGGTAATATCACCAGGGACAGGTTAAAGTCTAAGATGACTTCAATATTTAATATCTTGTGATTTTTATATGTTAATAATTATTATTTTATATTTTAATAGTTGATTTGCTTTGTATATTTATTGTTTTAATTTATTATTTTCATGTCCATAGTAACTTTTTGTGTTACAGGCAGTCATCTAAATTTGATGGACTGGATGAGAGAGAGGGGGGGTGTATTCTTCAAAAACATGCAAACCTGTTTACAGGGCATAATCTAAAGATAACAATCTTTTATATATGACTGATATCCATTTATTTTACTAATCTGATGAATACATTTTTAAATTTGTGCGGTAGGGAAAATTCCAGAGTTTCTACTATAACAGAAGTATTTAGTTTGTATGAAAGTCTAAATTGTACTTACATGATCTTGCATGTGTTATACATGCGATATAGAAAAAGCATTATCCATGATTTAACATGAACTAATAAGAAGATTATATATATATATAATATATATGTTTTCATAGATTTTCATCGGTACAGGTATGCCAAGACCTGCATATATATATATGTATGTATGTATGTATGTATGTATGTATGTATGTATATATGTGTATATATGTGTATATGTGTATATATGTATATGTGTGTGTGTGTGTGTATATATGTATGTATTTGTTTTCGTAGATTTTCACGGGTAAAGGTATGTAGGTCTTGGTGTATTCGGGTCTTGTCCCGTGTAAGATTGAGAATACCTTGGCAATGTTTCGACGAATTCTTCTGGGAGAAGTGTGTGGTAGTGGCTGTTTTTCCCTTTTAAACTCCAGAGTTGGTTGTGTTGTCACTTCTTGATTGGTTGATGGAGTTGATGAATGCAGATTGGTTGGCTTTTTCATAAGACCCTGTGTGGCTGAGGTACTGGATATGTGTCTCTCAGCCTTTTTTGTTGTAACGACCTGGGTAATGGGCTGTGTGAGTCGTTAGGTCATTACAACACAAAAGGGTCGTTACAACACAAAAGTTGAGAGACACATAGCCAGTACCTCAGCCACACAGGGTCTTATGAAAAAACCAACCAATCTGCATACATCAACTCCATCAACCAATCAAGAAGTAACAACACAACCAACTCTGGAGTTTAAAAGGGAAAAACAGCCACTATCACACACTTCTCCCAGAAGAACAAAGCTGAAGACACCAGCCTGAAGATGACGGATGAGATTTCATCGAAACGTTGCCAAGGTATTCTCAATCTTACATGGGACAAGACCCGAATACACCAAGACCTACATACCTTTACCCGTGAAAATCTACGAATATATCTATCTATCTATCTATCTATCTATCTATCTATCTATCTATCTATCTATCTATGTTGCTATGTTCTGAAGTCCCCCCTCTGGTCCGATTTCCAGTAGCGGGCGCCCATCCGCAACCTGATTGGCTGATAGTTTGACAGCCGACTATATAAGGAGCTTTCAAACAGGCCAACAGCTGTTGCCTCACGGCTGAGTGGTTTATTCGCTGTTAGCGCGCAAATTCAATAAAGCCTGAGCAACCAATTTAGCCGCCTCGCCTCATTCTGTTGTGCGTTCATTCCCAGTACGAAGCACTGGTGATGAGAGTGGGATCTCCACCCTCGAGGCATTAGGCGAGCTTGAAGTCCTCCTGTGGGGCAACCACAAGAGCTGATCACCATGGCAGAGAGAGCCAAACAAGCCAGAAGGGCATACAAAAAGAGCAAAGTCACGCTGAGGGAGCTCAATATTAAGTCCACCAGCCACCTGCCTAAGGATCAAGGGTTCTGTGAAGCTGTTCAGAATGGCAGTGTTAAATTCATTCGTGCCATTTGACACATCCACAGAGACTTGGGAGTCATATATTGAGCGTTTTGACTGTTTCCTAGAGGCAAATGATCTGATGGATTTGACAGGCAGCCGGCGAAGAGTGCTGTTTCTAAATTTCTGTGGCAAACAAATGTTTGACACAGCCAGAGCTCTGTTAGCACCTCAGCCCCTGAATTCTGTCACCTGGGAGGTGTTAATGGCAAAGCTTAAGAACCATTATGCTCCCACTCCCTCACGAATTGCCTGAAGGAACGCATTTCACTGGCACCGCGAGCAAGCTGAGGGGGAAACTGTAAATCAATTTATGGTGGGTCTCTGAGCAGCTGTTCTCCATTGCAAGTTTAAAGAGCTGGATGATGCCTTGCTGGATTGGTTAGTCTGTGGGCTAAGAGACCTCCGAATCCAGCACCGACTACTAGCAAAGCCTGACTTGATGCTACAATCGGCATTGGATGAAGCCTGTGCTGTGGAGCTATCCAACAAGTTGACGGTAGAGATCCATGGATCGAGCAGCCCATCTTCGGGGAGAAAAACCTTAGCTGTCCACCAAGAAGAGGCTACAGAGGAAGTCATTGATCTACCAGGGGATGATGACATCCACCGGCTGAAGACTGCGACAGATAATAATTGGCAATCCACAAAAAAAGCCCAGGCACAATCCTGCATAGGATGCAGAGGTAACCATCCGTGAGCAGCCTGCAGATTTAGAACTGCAAACTGTCAGCGCTGCGGGAAGAGAGGCCATTTAGCTAGGAAGTGCAGAGCTATCCTGCCTGATGACAGAGTCCAGGCCAGCCGTGGGCAAACTATGGCCCGGGGACCGGATCCAGTCCGTTTGGCTGTTCTATCCGGCCCGTGGAGCCGTAAGAGCAGAGGGTTCTCTTGCTCTCCCAGAAGGCTACGTGAAGTAATCTAACTTTGAATTTATATTAGTTCACACAAACACTCCATCCATGCTTTTGTTCGCCCTCGGTCCAGTTTAAGAACCCATTGTGGCCCTCGAGTCAAAAAGTTTGCCCACCCCCGGTCCAGGCAAAACAAGGGCAAATGAAGGGGACTCCTAGAAAAGTTCCTAGGTTGGGGGAAGAGTGTTTCACCATCCAAAGGGATAATTGCCACATCAACCCCAGAGTAGGGCAAACAAACTTCTCACTAAAGAAATTTTTTTTTCTTTCAGTGAAAATTGAGGGACGGGATTGTCAAATGGAGGTTGACACAGGATCTTCTTTGTCATCGGTCAATTTGAGCACAATCATTTTGGTGCCCAAAATGGCAAAGAAAAGATTAAGACCCTGTTCCCTCACATTAAGAGACTATGAAGGGAATACAATTCCTATTTTGGGTCTCACTAAAGTGACAGTAGTTTTCAAACAATTCAAAGGCCACCTCCCACTAATAATAGTGGAATGGGCATTGCCAAGCTTGCTGGGCCTTGACTGGTTCGAATCCCTAGGTCTGGTCATAAGTGGAGTGCATGCCACAAATGGACAAAGCACTGACACCATAGACACACTGGCAAAGGAATTTGCTAGTGTGTTTGACAATGACCTAGGTAAATATACAGGTAAACCTATTTTGCTGAATTTAGACCCTACAGTTATGCCTAGGAGATTGAAAGCCAGGCGAGTGCCCTTCGCACTCCGCCCAAAAATTGATGTGGAACTCGATACACTTATATCACAAGGGGTATTAGAGCCAATAGATCACGCTCCCTGGGAGACCCCAATTGTCACGCCACTCAAGGCTGATGGATCAATCAGGGTGTGCGCAGACTATAAGGCAACCCTGAATTGGCATTACAGCAAAGCACGTACCCAGTTCCTGTGGTGCAACATCTGCTGCATTCACTAGGTAACAGAAATTTTTTTGACAAGATTGACATGGCTCAAGCGTATCAACAGCTGCTGGTGGACTCAGCCACCACAGAAGCCCAAACTATAGTAACACATAGAGGGGCATTCGGATGCAATAGGCTACAATTTGGCATTAGTACTGCCCCTGGGATATTCCAGTCCCTAATGGAACGACTCTTACAAGGCATCCCTGGAGGTGTTCCATACTTTGATGACATTATTGTGTCAGCTAGAGATGAAAAGTCACTTTTAGACAGCCTAAGGGAAGTTTTTAAGAGATTCTAGGCAACAGGTTTAAAACTAAAAGAGAGCAAGTGCCAATTGGGCATATCTAAGGTGGACTTCCTGGGGTTCCTGATCGATGCTGCTGTACTTCATCTCACAACAGCTAAGGTCCAGGCCATAAAAAACGCTCCCACACGAAACAACAAAACTGAACTGCAGGCTTTCCTAGGCCTCCTGAATTTCTACGCCATTTTCATTCCTCACAAGGCATCAGTAGCTGAACCCCTACACAGACTTTTAGACAAAAAAATCTCCTTGTGTTTGGGGCAAGAAAGAGGCTAGCTCTTTTAAGGCTGTGAAGGACTTGTTAACTTCAGACTGTTCTCATACAGTTCAACGAATGTTTACCATTAGTGTTGGCATGTGATGCTTCTCCATATGGAGTAGGGGCAGTTTTGAGTCACAGATTGCCTAATGGCTCTGAGGCCCCTATAGCATTCTTCTCTAGGACCCTATCTCTGGCGGAACGCAATTACAGCCAAATAGATTGTGAGGCCCTTACTGCCATTACTGGCATTAAACATTTCCATGAGTATGTTTGTGGAGATAAGTTTGAACTTATCACGGATCATAAGCCTAGGCTTATTCACTGGGGATAAACAGACTGCTCAAATACTCTCCCCTCGAATGACAAGGTGGTTTTTTTTTTGGCAGCTTACTCATACACACTGACATATTGCCCAGGCAAACACCTCAGCCATGCTGATGCCCTCAGCAGGTGCCCGCTTCCAGCTGCTGCAGAGGACCAGGAGGCTGAGGAATCCATCCTCCTCACTGACCATCACCAGGATTTCCTATTGACTGCTGCAGACATTGCTGCCCATTCAGATAAAGACAGACTCTTAAGGCAGATTCTGGACTGGGTAAAGAGGGGATGGCCACAAGGGTCTGTGCCTGCTGATTGTCATCCTTTCAAAATAAGGCAACAAGAGCTGTCTTGCAGCAAGTTGTTTACTATGAGAGAGCAGAGTGGTAATTCTCTCACCATTACAAAAGCAGGTACTGGAGGCACTCCACAAGGGTCACCTGGGCATAGTTTATATGAAGTCCTTAGGCCAAAGTTATGTGTGGTGGTCAGGGATGGATCAAGCAATATCTGAATGGGTGTCAGGGTGTCAGCAGTGTCAGGAAACTAGGCCATTACCCCCAAAAGCCCCAGTAAGAGAGTGGGAAGCCCCCAGAGGTCCCTGGTCATGCCTGCACATTGATTTTGTGGACCCCTTCCAAGGCCAGACCTTTCTCATCTTAGTAGATGCTTTCTCCAAGTGGGTTGAGGTAGTTTTAATGACCTCCACAACAACTGAAGCTGTTAGCTTGGCTTTACAAAAGGTGTTTGCCACCCATGGGCTTCCCGATCTAATTGTATCAGATAATGGGCCACAATTTACTTCAAGAAGTTTTGAGCCGTTTCTCATTGGTTTAAGCATAAAACACACATTAATTGCTCCCTTCAATCCCGCTAGTAGTGGTATGGCAGAACGAGGGGTAAGATCTGCAAAAGAGGCTCTAGCAAAGAAGGGCCCAGGGCCATGGCCAACTAGAGTAGCACAGTATCTGCTAATTCAGCATTCTACCCCATGCCATCCACAAATCATAGCCCAGCAGAATTTTTAATCGGCCAAACTTAGAACAGTCTTAGATAGGCTGCATCCTGCCTATACACCAGACAAGCCTCTTGACTCACATAGCAACACTGGGGAGTTTGATGTGGGGGACCAGGTATTTGCTAGAAATTACACTGGTAATCCCCTGTGGCTACCAGCGTCCATAACTAGCATAACCAGGCCATGTTCATACATTGTGAAGTTAGAAGATGGCCTGACCTGGAGGCACCACATTAATCAACTAAGGGGCAGGGGAACCTGAGGCTAGGGGCTGTATCATTTAGAGAGAATGATGAGTTCTCAGGAACCAACCCAAGATCGACTGCACCAACAACACGCCAGCAGCCCACTCACCTGAGAGGCCATCGGTCGAGGAATCACCAGCGGAGGTCCAATTGCAGCAGTCAGAGGTTCCGGTCAAAGAGGTTCCAGCCAAGGAGGTTCCCGCCGCGTCCAATGAGCCAGCACTGTGCAGATCGACTAGGATCTAGGGCTGCCCGGCCTACCTTGAAGGCTATGCATGTGCTGTGGAGGTGGGAAGGAGTGCTATGTTCTGAAGTTCCCTCTCTGTTCCGGTTTCCAGCAGGGGGTGCCCAGCCACAACCTGATTGGCCGATAGTTTGACAGCTGACTATATAAGGAGCTGTCAAACAGACAGCTGTTGCCTCATGCCTGAGTGGTTTATTCGCTGTTAGCATGCGAATTCAGTAAAGCCTGAGCAAACAATTTAGCCGCCTTGCCTCATTCTGTTGTGCGTTCATTCCAGTACGAAGCATATATAGCTTGAGGTTGAACTCTGGAATTGGTTTTAGAACTTTTTAAATTGTAATTATTTGCTACCCTTGTTGAACAATGATTATTTTAAGGAGAAATAGAGCTAAATAAAGCCTAATACTTTATAAATTAATTATCATAATACCAAATTATTTGGATGATGTTTGGTGATATCAGCAGAAGTGTCATTTGTGTCGATAGTTCAGATCATGTGGGAGAACTTTTAAACTCTGGACCTTCAATAGGATATGATGCTTCAAGAAATTGTTTCAGAATTACTATCCCTGAAGTACCTCTCAAAATGGTTTGGTGCTGCTATACTACATTAATTATTCAATATATCTTGTGATGAATCAAATTTGGAGTCTGCTGCTAAAAGAGACTGAAGTACAGTAACTTCTGTCAGTGTGGCATTAAATAATAAATGTGAGGGGAAATTTACATTAACATTAAGATTTGTTAATATTAATAAGCTTATGGTAGAGCCAAGATAAATATGATCTGGTGTCTAAAGTTATGCTAAAGCCAAAAGAAAGCATCAAAGTAACCACCTTTATTTTAAATCAGTTTCCATAATCCACAGGTAACCTTGATGAAACTTTTTTTTGCATGTGAACGGTAATAAAATGGATATGAGATAGAAATAGAGTTCCATTCATACTGTGTAATCTGTGTATGAAGGTATTATCTAAGGAACCTTGAATTGCTACTCAACAGATAAACCACAAATATATTTTTCAATAACCTGGGTATTCATTGAAAGAGCACTAAAATCTGACAAATTTGGGGTTTTCCATTGCAAGAAAGAAGGCATTACCTTAATAAAAGTTCAATAAATGAAATGGAGCTTGCCAATGAAATGAGTCAAAGTCTACAGTTAGGGAGAGTTTATAATCTTGCCTAAAGGAACATAGTATTTCAAATTCTGATAGTAATATAACAAAAATATTTTGGGAAATTATAAGCAATAAGATTTGTTTAATTGAGAAGGAGCTGAAAGTGAAATAATAAAAAAAATACTGGGCTGTGCAGAGATGGACAGACTAACATTAGAAATTAAAAATAAGGGTAAAACAGAATACTATGAAGTCTGGAATAAAATGTACCAATGGTTAGATTTGAGGAAAAGATATTGGAACAAAAATTGTGTCGCTTTATAGGACTGAAGGTGGAATACATTTAGGCTAAAGATAATGAAATATAGTGGACAAAATGATTATATAAAAATATAAAAGGAAGTTATGCTGTAAATATAAATATAAATGGAAATGAATATGATCTAAATAGTACCAACTTAGTAATGTAAGATAAGTAGGAGACCAACTATTATATGTGGTTTTATGCTGTAGTATGTATGGCAAAAACAAATGCCAGGAAAGTCGCATGTGTTCATTTTTTAAATGTTTATTCAATAAAATTTTGTAAAAAAAAGATTTGTTTAATTGAGCTGAATGTTAAGTCTTGCTAAAAAAAATGGAAGCTGAAATTGAAGGATATAATCTGAAGCAGTAAAATCTGCAGAACAAATACTGAGTTTAAATGGAATGGTCCTTTGAATTAGAATTCTTTTATTGGCCAAGTGTGATTGGACACACAAGGAATTTGTCTTTGTGCAAATGCTCTCAGTATACATAAAAGAAAAGATACATTCATCAAGAGTCAAGAATCATAAGGTACAACACTTAATAATATGAAAGAGACTATTTTGAAAAAACTAAAATATTAAGAGTTTATTCTGCCTATTGGTTCTTCCTGGCTTTTATTTACCGTGTCCCTGACTGGCATATTACAAGGTAATTTTGAAATTACCAATTTCATCATCTTATAAAATAACAAATATATACTTCGCCAAGAAAATTAATAGGCTCTTAGCCAAAAACAACATAAAATAAAGAGCTATTTAACTTTTGCCAGCTAACAAAGAGCAAGCTATCATTCTACTATTTTATCTGATTATTGCATCAATTTCAGTGATAGAATTATTTAATTCTGTGTAGTGCTGACGAAAAAGTGTTTGTAATTGTAGGTAAGTGAGCTAGAATCCTTTAAATCTGAAATTGATTATTCAGCCCTAGCAAACCCATAACCGTTTTGAGTATGTTCAAGTGAAATGACAAGAATCAATTCAGTTGAATAAATCAATTCAAAGTTTATTTTGATCAAAGACAATGTAGAACAAAACAATCAATGAATTTATAAGTAGAAGAGGAAGGTTAGATATGAAATGTGAGCTAAAAAGTTGAAATATTATGTTACTATTTCCATTATAGTTATTAATATTAAGATTCTCAAGCTGGAATCGGAGTATTATTTGTATTAGTTAATATTATGACACAAATCCAATAAATTAAGACAAAAATAGGCAGAAAGTAAATTATCTATATTCAGAATTGTAGAGGTGTTAGCTGAATCTTTATTGCTGGCAGCATTACAAAATTTGGCAACATCCCGGGAGGCAAAGTTCATTTCAATCAAAAGAAGTATATAGAAATATCAGAAAGATTTGAATATTTCACTAGAAAAAAGAAAATAAACTGGCTTCTAATATCACTATTAAAAAAATACTGGAAATAGATTCTGTGGTGCCGTGAGTCCACGCAATTGTATAAAATGTCCAAAATATTAAACATTTTTATCATTTATTCTCATGTCTTACATTCTATTTGAAATCCATATTTAAAAGTGTTATTAACTATTCATAATCTGTTGGTTCTGTCATCTTAATCACAGCACAACAATCAAGCCCTTTCTTTTCTTATATCCATATGTGAATAATAAAGCAAAGCAGTACAATTAAGCCATAAGTCTCCATTGGCTTCCCAATGAATCTCAGCTTTTTTGTGTGGGGATGTTGTTTTTGTTTTTGCATTGCCGCTTTCAATGGAAATTGCATCCACATTCCATTGCTTTTGTTAATTGTGCCTGGTACTTAAAACATTTGTAAAAAGGAGGCAGGTAGGTGGGGCATATTGGGGACAATGTGGGGGAGGGTAACTGGTTTAGGAATTGTCCATTCAGGTCAGAGTTTAACTCTAGTGGCCATTCATCAGATGTTGGTTGATTGCTATGCAATCCTTGGAGACATTTTACTTACCCATCCCCCTCCTAGCTCTTTGAAAGCAGATGGGCCAAAAAGGGAGTATGACACTTGAACATTCATGTTTTTTGTTTTACTGTGCACTGTAAAGCCCTATCCTAGAGCAATCAACTTTATAGCCTTGATCTGGTACTCCTTTGCCTGCTGCGGCTGTAAAAGATGAATAGCCCTGTGTGATATGCCCTACTGCTTTGGAAAATGTAGCAGGTTCTTGTAGGTAGAGTTTTGTTTGTTTGAGTGCACATGACTAATTCAAAGAACATTTCCTCCTGGCTGAGGAAATGGGCATTAATGCAAGTCTTGAATGCAAATAGCTTTAGCATTTGCAAATAATTCTTAGCACAAGTACACACTACTTCTTTGTCATTAAGTTCTGTTACTGCTTCTGATAATCTTAAAAAAGAAATGTTGCTACATTTGGTCTGAAATACTTAAAAAACTTAATCTACATCATGAAATCTGAAATGCTATTCTATTTTATATATTTTCTATAATAAAGTTTTAAACAGTTTTGTTTAATCATTTTAGTGTAATTTGAGATCGTTCCCAATATTTGCATTTCAGGATTTGAGCGTTTGGTCTCCATTTCTGTGTCTAGTTTTGCTTCCCCCCCACAACACTAGTAATTAACTAGACATTGGCTAGATGGGGCCAATATCATCTGGGGATCAGGTTTAGGAATGTTCCATGAATGACCTGCAAAGTTGAGTTTTTAATTAAAGCCAGCCTTTAAACAACAAATGGGCTTCATGAATGTAGCAGTTCTTGGTTTTGTGCTGTTCCCATATTATAATGTAACTATTATGTCTTTTTTTCCACTGTCCCTACAAACATCATTCTTTTGCATTCCACACAGTTTGAATCCTAGTAACAGTATGGCGATATCTAGTACGAATGAGTTTCTCATTGCCTTTTTCTGTGATTTTGTTTGACATGAAAATCTTTTCTACAGCCATAGGATTCCTATTAAAGGCAGTCCTTGACTTACAACCATTCATATAGTGACTGTAGTTACAACACTGAAAAAACTGACTTATGACTGTTTTTCACATGGTCCTCTGATCAAAATTAGGACGCTTGGCAACTTGCATATTTATGACAGTTACAGTGTTCCTGGGAAAAGCAGATTCAATTTACAATTGAATTGCTAACTTAATAACGGCTGTGATTTAACTGTGGCAAAAAAGTTGTAAAATGGGGCAAAACTTACTTAACAACTGTCTTGCTTAGCATCAGAAATTTTGGCTCATTTGTGGTAGTAAATTGAATACTACTTCTAGTGGTTATCTGTCTAAATAATTACCCTATTTAACCTCCTTGTCCAGATACGACTATCCAAATTCTGTCTTTTATTGAAACAGACATATACAAATAAATAAATATACACAGAAATATACTATTACCTCAAGATAATTGGGCAACTTCACTTTGGCTAAGTTTTGCAAATACCCTTAATATATCATACCTAATTATCATCTTATTTTCTGTGAATAACAATGGTTTGGCAGGACATAGAGAAGTAGCATATTGCTTATGACAGTGTAAATTCACTATCTAATCAGAATATTTCATTATTTTTTTAAAAGTTCCTTGCAAAAGTTTGAATAACCTTGGAATATTCTATAATGCAGATTGCAATTGACACATAGCACATTTTAAATAATGAATAAATATCCACTCTTGTAGCTTATTTGACAAACCATGGTTAGGTGAACAGGAAAAGTGATCAGTTGAGAGAATGCTGTTAGACAGAACAGAATACCAGTTAGGTTGAATTCTTTTTTGTGGGTGAAAAGCTAACTGTCAGTTTGTATGTGGAACTGTACGTTCTTATTTAGAGGATATGGCAAGGAACAGCTGGAACAGAAGTGTTGGCAAGCAAGCACTTAGTATTATACTAATACTTAGTATTATATGGTAGCAGATAGGCAGAATACATTTTACAAGACAATAGCCAGTAGATATTTCATGTTTTTTAACATAAGAAGTAGTTAAGTATTATTACACAATAATTACCACCACCCCAAATATTGAAGTACATTGAAAAAAGGCAAAAGTTTGTTATGTCAAACGAGGCAGGTACAGTGCAGATTTTTGGACTGTCTCGTGTCTGGTTCTGCCCACTAGTAGGTCCATATTGACAAAGGGAAATACTGGTAGTCCTCTAGATAAGATAGGTCAATTCAAAATTATTGCAGATACCCTAAAACTACAAATATGGTCCTTTTTCAAAATTACAGTGGCTGCATTGCCCCTATGGTCATTCACCCATACAACTCACCATGGAGATGCTGCAGCATCCCCCTCTCTCTTCTCCTCCCACCTTGACACAACCTCGGTGCTTGGGCCTGATACCCATGCCCCTTGGGAGCAGCTACCATTTTCAGTGCTTTGGCAATTTCTTGCAGAAAATGGAGGCTGCTTTCAGAGCTTTCTGTCCAGATCAGCTGCAAACTTCTGGCTCTTGTAGGTTTTGGGAAACCAGACTTAAGGATGAGTTTCCCAAAAGCTTTCCCTTGCTTTAACCCCCCTCCCTCCCCAAAACCCACATTTCTTCAATAAAGAAAACAAAGCTGGAAAAGAAAGACTTCTTGATATTTCTCCCTCTAACCCCCCTTTGCTCCCAAATTAGGTGCTAAACTAAATTGCCCGCCTCTGCCTTCCAACCAATACCCCTCTAAAAACCTTACTGGGATTCCAGTCTGAAGAGGGAGGAAGGAAGCAAAGAAACTCTTTCTGCAGCTTTTGACTTGAATAGCTGCAGAGAAAAAGATCAGCTCAGAAAGTTTAGCCATATGCAGCAAAAACAGGATTGAAGCTGGCAACTTGCAAAACTTTTAGCTATTTGCCTGACTACCTGTAGGACCCAGCTAGGACTTCATGGGGACAGCATGGGGTATCTCAAGAGCTGACAGAGGCCCTTAAGATGCCTTGGGTAGTTGGTTTGCTTGGCACTAGGCTCCCAGGATCTCCCCCACCCTGAGGCTTCACTTAATGGTGCACACATTTGATTATAGATGCACTGGCAAGAGCAGGGATGGCTGGTCATTACTTGAGGCAGTTCATTTAATGCTTGTCCTGCTTTCGACCCTAATGGACAGACTCAATCACAGTTGTAATTCAAGGACTAACAGTAGAGAACATCACTACAGATGGAGATATTATTTTCTTCAATAATGAAGAGATGCTACTAAAAAGTGTATTAGCCAGTTTAAAGATGACAAAGACAATCCAAAGATGATCTTTTACTTCATCATATTTTAACATCAACATCTGCTAGCACAATTAGTGAAAGGAAAGAGCGGTCCTTCATTTCATTAATGATTCTTCTGGCAACATAGTGTTTGGGCAGAAATTTTTGCAATTGTAAGCTTAATCTCACTTGTTAAACCAGTTGTATTCTCAAAACACTCAAAACATTTTTTTTACATATCAATTCTATATTCTACAATAAAAAAATGATTTGTTTGTCATTAGGTAGTTCCTACTGCTACCAAGCCATTTTTAAGCTATAGTGAGCTGAACTAGAGGCTTCCTTTAACAATCTATTAAATGTTTTGATTACTTTTTCCTCTCTTTTGTGGCTAGTGTGCACTGATGACTCCTACTTTGTATCCCTGTGGAAAGTAGCATCTGGATCTGCATGACAGCACTGCTCTCTGGCCTTTGACCTAGCTTTGCTTCTGGCATTAACTGTTTCAGAGGGTTAATAGTAGGTTTAGCTTGAAGCAGAGTTCTTGCTCACACTGACGCCATTTTCTTTGTGGTTGCTGGCCCCTTTAAGCCAAGGGGGGGGGGAATTTTTCTAATTACAGCGACTGTGATATTAACATGGTGGCCTGCATGAGCTTCTTACTGTGCTTTTAGGATTGTTTTTCTGTGTAGGATTTTTTTAAATGAGCACACTTACATTTGGAAATAAAATGCAATTAAATAGAAAATAAAAACGATGCTGCTATGCTCTGCCAAAGCACAAACAGTTGAATTTTATGGGATCCCAGGTAACACTGATAGTTATTTCTGACTCTACAGATTCATGGCCTCCATTTAAAAAATGTTTTGGTTTATGGATACTCAACTTTTATAATGCAAATTTTAAAGTGTGCATGAAGTAATTATTTGAATTGCCCAATATTCTTCTTATAGGTTTGGATATATACACTGTGTATTCCCTTTTGTTTGAAAGGGACACTAAACTTTGATTTTGGAAGTAATATTCAAATATAGTTTTATTAATGCTGAAACTCATTATTTTTGTTGATTGTTAGACATTGATTTGAGTTGTTAAATTGGAACATTTTAATATCATGTTTAATTTTACAGAACAACGAATGAGGACATGTCAAGAAAATAGAAACAATGAATGCCACACTATTTTACATAATTATAGAACACAGTTACAGTATTATATTTCTTGTAATTTGAACTATTTGTGTTCTACAGAGATAAACATATAAAACTCTTGTGGATGGTTTTTTTTTTAAACCTAGATGAGAAGCACTCCCAGCTCTCTTTTGCTTCCCTCTGCTGGCTAAAATGTGAAAAAAACGTTGTAGTTCACTGGCGAATAAACCAGTTAGTCCATGGACATAATATTTTGGGAAAGTTCACTGGAGTCTGTTTGAAGGTTGTTAACTAAAACATTTTATCTGCATAAATAGTAAATTGAGAACTTAACCAGAAGGAATTCTATAAATCTAATGATACTTCAAAGTATATAGTTTATAAAGAAAGATATAACAGAAAAAAAAAGTTATTCTCATACCTTGAATTAAAACAGAAAGGAACTTCTATTGTTCCCTTTTCAGTGTATTTTATAGATTGTCCGGTTAGGAAATGGCTTTTAAAATAAATAAATCTTACATCTTCTGCTGACATGCATATTATTCAATACTCTCTCTGTCTCAGGTGCTACATTTCTACTGTGATGCTTGTTCTGTTCCCATTTGTCGGGAATGCACCATGGGACGCCATGTCGGCCATAGCTTTATCTACCTCCAAGAAGCTTTGCAGGACTCCAGAACTCTTACTATTCAGCTGCTAGCAGATGCACAACAGGGCCGGCAAGCTATTCAGGTAAATATGCAGCTTACACTAGGGACTGATATTCTTTGATGTCTCCCAGCTTGTTGCGGACAGCCATCACTGATAGGCTAAACCATTGTTTTTCAGTCTTGGCAATGGGTGGACTTCAATTCTGGCTGGGGAATTCCAGAAGTCTAAGTCAATACAGCTTAAATTGGTGCATTGAGCTAAACACTGAGCGAAACGCTACTAGTATTGCTATAGAACACTTCTGTGTACGCTCTGCTATGCCATTCTCTTTTGAATGATGTAGCAATGTGTCACATTATTGTATGATACCTGGATTCATGAATATAGGTTTTAAATATATTTTAGAGATGTATGCATATTTCTAAATACTTTGTTTTTAAAATCTGCCATTCTATTTTGCTCTTTTTTCCTTAACAACAGAAGGAAAACAGAAGAAATCAAAACAACAACAAAAATTCATATAGAAGTGTGAGTGTGTGAGAGAGAAGGAGGGTAGAGAAATTAGAATGAGAATCATCCTGGCATAAGCCATTTACAAAGCAGCAATTGGGATTATGTCCATTTACAATTTCTGTTGAAAGATTTCTTTTAACTTGTTAAATTTTAGCAGTTAACAATCTAAAACTTTTTTTTGCTTAGGCTGTTTCAATATCTTTCCCCAATGCATCATTATTTAAAGCTGTCTGAAGATCCATATATACATACCATATAAGTATATGTATTTGCTTTTGAGAGTCTTGGAACACTTGGTCAGAGTTAGACTGATCTTTTTGTCTTTCTTTAAATGAGGGAGATTTTTCAAATGGCAGTTTTGGTTCTTATATTATCATGCTGTTTGATTTTTAGCATCCCATAATCTAAAGTTCTACACTGAGTTGACAGGAGAATCCAGAGTGAGTAGTCTTACATCACGTGCTCTTCAGACTGAGTTGAATTCTGAGGACACGCCACCGTGGTAGCGGTCCCCAGTCTTCAACTCAGTTTCAGCTTGTTCAGATGTCTGTTCAGAGGCTCTGAACTTTAGAGGCTTTTCTTAATCCCTGGATTCTTCCGTTCAATTTCTTCACAAGAGGAGGACAAAACAGCATTGGAACAAGTGACAGAAGCCCCCTGGAAGCTTTCCGCAGGTGCGGAAGGGGGCTGGAGCCCCTGATCGATCATTCTATCATACTCCCGTTAAGAATAGCCACAGCAGCAGCCATGCAGCTAGCAGCGAGCTCCCAAATCAGCTGTTGAGTACTCTGCTGCTTGTTACACTTGTTTCCAGGCTGTGGCTCTCTGAAGGCTAGAGGAGAGCCACGGCAGCTGCGTGTCACTTAAGACTGCCTTTGGAGCTGTAAGACTGCCTTTGGAACTGCAGGTTGTCTTTGGAGCTGTAAAACTGCCTTTGCAGCAATTAGTTTGCATCCTCTGGCTTGCTGGAAGAAGCCCCAGATTGATACCGCGGCTGCAGGGAGGAGGGGCTTTCCAGAACAGAAAGCGAAAGCAATTTGCAAGTGCCTCCCTTGTTGCTGAATTGGTCTTGGAATAAACTGTGAGTTACAGGGAATTTGGGATCGGAATGGAGGTTGGAAGGGCTGATTGTGAGAGAACTTCCTCCCAGCAGAAAACCCCTTTATCATCTTTGCCTCAAGCCAAAACTAGTAAGAGGCCAGCTGGATCTAGGTCTGCTGGATCAGAGACCACAGTCAAGCTTAAGGCCAGAGCCCTTGCTTCCAAAAAGCCAACTAGGGCTGAAGAGAAGCAAGCTAAGAGAAGGCATAAAGCATTAGATAAAGAGTTTGAGAAAGCTAGGAAGGACTTAGAATGTCAGAAGCAGGCAACAGAGGCCAAAGTGGCTGCTGACGCCCTTTCCCACCATTTTTCTGAAGATAGGCCTCAGCCAGAGGAGATTGCAGGGCTCAATAACCTACATGTACAAGCCTGGTCTTCAGGGGACTCTAGCGAGCAATATATTCAGCAGGGTCTTCCTTTGCCTTCTTACTTCCCATCTTCTACAAGTGCTATGGCAGATATAGCGGTGGCCACTGGAGAAGAAGAACAACTTGCTGTAAGGCCTGTCCCGGAGGCTATGTTCACTCCTACAGTGGCAGAGCTCCACCCAGGAGAGCCTCAAATTTCAGAAATGGCATCTTATTTCAGAGCTTGGATCTCATAGGTCATTAGGCAGGAGATGGCAGGAGTTTCAGCAGCGGCAGTGGTTGCTCATGTCAATGGCTGAGCAAGATTTGCAATCATAGCAGAGGCTCTACACAGCGAGGAGCAACTCTACAGACCTCATACTCCTCAACCTTCATTCAGAAGCCAGTTCTCTGTCTTGGAGGGAGAGATATGTGACAATAAGGATTTGTCTGTTGAATCATCTAGCACCCCAGCCACGAAAGGCTTATTCCATCCCAGCCTATTTAAACCTCTACTTTTCAAGGCTAAGAGCATGGAAGCAGCCAGTAGTCCAGGGCACCCCTCATGATGAGTCAGATCCCGAGGACTTCATTTTTACAGAGAAGACCACAGAGGCTGATGCCATACTTGTGCCCAAGATGTTTCTAAATGTGATCAGGAGACAGTGGGTCACACTGGGGGTTTACTCCCGACCCAGTAGTTCGGAGACCCAGGTTCTTCAGTGTAGACCCTAAACTACTGGATGCAATTCAAGTCCTGTCAGTGGATGCGCCTGTAGCGGCCTTGACCTCATCGTCCATGTTACCACCTGGCATAGAGGATGTGCTTAAAGCCAAGGAAAGGAAGGAGAAGATGTCTCTTCGTAGAGCACATCAGGTTGATGCCTGGGCCATTAGGGCTTCCATGGCAGCTGCTTTTTTCACTTGGGCCTCATTGTGTTGGCTCAAAAGCTGCACGGAAGGATCCCTGTGGAAGACCTTCAAGTGCACCAGAACATTAAGATTATTGCAGTGGCTGAATTTGCGGCAGTTGCCATGCTGAATACCACCAAGTTTTCTTTGAGAGCCATTGCCTCTTCAGTCATGGTCTGTCGAATGTTGTGGCTCCGTCATTGGAACATGGACAATAAGAATAAATGGAAATTAGCTTCCACCCCCTTCAAGCAGAGAAGCTATTTGGGGAGTCTCTGGGTTCATTTTTAGTGGAAACCAGAGACAAGCAGAAGGTCCTTCTGTCTCAGGCCAGGTGAGAATAGGGTGTGCTTCACCCTATTTTAGGAGACCCTCCTACAGACGGAGGCTGAGGCAAGCTTTCCCTGACATCAATGGCCCTTTTTCCCTAGATCTACCTACCAGGCAGATAGGCCAGTGTTTGGATCCAGAGGCAGACAGCAGTCATAGGGGAAGCAGCCCTTTCATGGCAATAATAGCAGATCCTTCAGACATTCCAAGTGACATCTAGCTGGAACCCTCCATAGGGGGCCGTCTTGGTCTATTCACACACCATTGGGAGCAGACCATGACAGATGCCTGGATGAGGGAGACAATATGAGCAGGGCTGTCCCTCGAGTTTCTCTCTTCACCCCCAAAATTTTTCATCTGCTGTCCCATTTCCAGAGATCCGGCAAAGAGGGGCCTCATGGAATCAGCAATCCAGCATTTACTGGACATTTGGGCCATCCAATTGGTGCCAGAGCACCAGAGGGGGCTGGGGTTCTATTTGATGTTTTTTGTTATCCAAAAGGCCTTTGGGGGGCGGAGAGTGATCCTAAATCTCAAAGGACTCCACAGGCATCTGGTCTACAGAAGATTCAAGATGCATTCCCTCCATTTTCCCTTGTAAGGCTGCAACAGGTCAGGATGGGTGATACTCTCCTTTAGCTGCTTAGGACTGAGTCTGTGCAAAAGGCTTATTAGCATAGGTCCGCCCACTCTGCATAGCCCCTCCCAGTTTCTACTCAGTCCTTAGCAGAGTAGGACGCAGAGTATTGCCTCTGCTGCCTTTGGGTATTTTTTGGTGACCGAAGGCAGCTTTGCAAAGGAAAAATCTCTTCTTGAATTTTAAAAGGAAAAAAAAGCCTCTGTTTGCCCTTCCCTTTTAAATTTGGCACTCCGCTTCTCCCATGAGCTGTTCAGAGCATCCAGTAGTGGGAGGTACTTCAGTCTCTTCATGTACAGGCTGGGCTTATTTTGTGGAACACTCCTCCTCCTCCACGGGACTCCTCCCCAGCATCCCCCAGTTTTGGCTCAGCCTTGTTGAGGATAGGCAGTGCTTTTCGTTTTTCCTTGGCCGAAACAAGAGAATACTTTATAATTCAGGTTTGGAGATAGATAATTCGTCCCTAAGGCTCTATTAGCCTCTAGAAACTGACGGGCTACCAACGTTGCCCTTTTTCATCTGGCCGTCAGAGCTCATTTGCATTATCAGGAAGCGCTGTCTGCGCCCTGAAGCGGTTGGAGGCTTTGGCATCGAACTGCTAATTTCTATCCTTGCCATAGCGATAGCCATGCCGTTATGATCAGGCGTGGTGTTTTTTCGCTCGAACAGCCTAGTTGTATCATTCTCCCCTTTAAGAATGCTGCCTTGGGGTGAGGGGCATAAGCACCAGGTTCTTTTTTACCTTTCCCCATCGTTTATGTGTAAGGGGAAAGCCGTCTGAGGCAAATACCTCATACGGGAGATTGCTGCTGGAATTTACGCACGCGCCAAAAGTTAACAGACGGACACCATTGTGCTTAGTGCAGACTGCGTGGCCGCACTGAGTGAGAATCATTATCAGACTTTGTGAGGTAGTTTTCCCTGAGTAGAGGTTTCTCATTAGAAACCCAGGGGAATTATTGCACCCTCGTTTTTTTCTCATATTCGAAGCCATCTGTCGAATATAATTAGTTGGCTTAACCCTCACAGCCCTAATTATCCAGTGGCGCAACAGCGAGCACCAAGGCCTGTGTCTGCCTGTGCATGGCAGCTGTTGAAGGCCAGTAATTTCACTTTCATTTCTTATTCTGGCCTGTTAGGCGTTCTCAATTCGGCTGATTTGGACATTCAATAAATTAGCTGTCCTATTGACAATACATACATACATACATACATACACACACACACACACACACACACACACATATATATATATATATATATACATACATACATATACATATATATATTTGCAAGAGATTAATAATAATAATAATAATAAAAACTATTGATAGTAATATTAATAATAAAAAATTATTATTGAGATACGACTAATATTATAGAAATATATTAAAAATGGGGGGATTCCATTATCAGGGCACCCTGTCCAGTTTTGGATCATGCCGACCACCTCTACAGTATAGCATTGAATAACGGGCATACTGTAAATTTTCAATCGAAATGGCAAGCAGTAGTAGCTCTAAGACTTCGACCTCAAAGGTCATGTCTAAATCTCAGCACAAATCTAAACAGCCCAAGGGAAATTCCAAGGCCACAGAAAAAGATGCCAACTGGTGCCACAAGGCATTGGAGAAGCACATAAATAAGTGCACACAGGAGGCGGAAAGGACCTCACAAGTTTCTTTACCCCCTAGACCAGAACCAGCCAGTAGTCCCCACCTTTCTCCTCCGCTAGATCTCTCCCTCTCATCCAGGCACAGTTCAGCTTCTCAAGGTCAACCTAACTAATCAACGGGGGCACCATCCATGTGAAGGGCCCTGAAGACACGTTCACACCAATGGCTGTTGGTCTTCGTCAGGACTAGGTTCTCCCAGATGAAGTTCCAGAGAGGATGAGAGCATGGATGGAACTGGCTATACACCAGGGAATCGCAGCAGGACCGCAACACACAGTTCTGATGAGAGAACGTCCTGCGCCCACTGATTATGATTTGCAATCATTACGGTCATTAGCCAGGTCGGAGCAGCACTATACAACCTCAGGGGCAGTTTTCCATGATTCCTCTCCAGGGTCTGCATGAGGAGGAGGAGGTGGAACAAGTTGATCAAATGGAACATATTGAATCAGGGTCTGTACATGATAGTGACCTGGCCCTGTCAGAGGTGGACCCCCTAGAAAGGGGCATGTCAGAGGATGAGGGCCTTGTTCCCAATCAACCCACATTTACAGGCTTATTCCGCCCACAATTGTTTAAATCATTATTGTTCAAGGCCAAAAACACCGCATGCCTGGACAGGTCGGCTCCCTCGACCACACCAGTTCCTTCACAAGAGGAGTCAGATGAATTAATTTTCACCCAACCGGTAGTTGAGGCAGATGTGATTCCAGTCCCTCACATGTTTTCGGATCTGGAGCAGAAGCAGTGGGCTTCTGCAGCGGTGTACCCTGCCCCCACTGGATATGACGGAAAATATTTCAATTTGGCTCCTGATTACTCTAATTTACTGAACACTCCAGAGGTAGATGAACCAATAGGTTTAGTGTCCTCCCATCAGTCTGATGTGAGGGCCATAAGAGCGGCCACATCTGCATCCTTTTTTACTCGATCCTCACTTAGATGGCTCCATCACCTAAGGGAACACATTCCTAACTCTAACATCAGGATACTGCCAAACTTATCATCAGGACATTGCCAAACTTATCGCAGCCACAGAATTCTCTGCTGACACAACATTCCATGTGGTTAAGTTTTCATCTAGGGCCATAACATCCCAGGTTACAGCTCCGTGCTTGCTATGGTTAAAACATTAGCAAGCTGACATTAAGCATAAGTGCAAGCTTGCCTCATCTCCCATTTCGGGGGACAGATTGTTTGGCTCTGCTCTTGATCTGCTACTAATTGAGACCAGAAGCAAGAAAAGATACTCCCTTCTCTTTTTCGGAAGTCAGATACCAGAAACACTCAGTCCTTTTGGAGGGGATCCTTCCATCCCTTCTATCAAGGACCATGTTCAGCAAGATATCAGAGACCCTCTAACTTCAGGCCAGGACAACAGTCAGAGAGGCCCAACTTCAGGGACAGAAATAGAAGGAGTGGCCAAGCTAAGAGATCTTTTTGAGGGGCAGGAAATTGGTCATTCTGCCACCCAAAATAGAACCATTAACTCTGCTCCCATTGGTGGATGCCTTAAATTATTCACGGAACAATGGGACTCTTCAACATCTGATGCCTGGGTCAGAGACACGATCAGATTTGGCCTAGCTCTAGAATTCCAATC
Organism: Naja naja; assembly: GCA_009733165.1. Lineage (NCBI taxonomy): Eukaryota > Metazoa > Chordata > Lepidosauria > Squamata > Elapidae > Naja > Naja naja. Next base: position 55,046,808 of record CM019155.1, on the reverse strand, counting down.
CACTCCCCCAGACTTCTTCTTGTCGTGCACTCTTTCTAGAGATCCAGTTAAATTGACTCTTATGGAAACAGCTATCCAACATCTACTGGAAATACAAGCCATTCAACCAGTAGCTATCAACCAACGAGGGCGAGGTTTTTACTCACATCTTTTTGTTGTTCTGAAGAGTTCGGGGGGGCGTTGGAGAGCAATTTTAGATTTAAAATGACTCAACCATTTTTTTCGGCATCAGAATATCAATAGAGGCATATTTACATATTTCAATTAGACCACCCCACAGTAAATTTCTATGGTTCTGTTATAATAACCACCATTTTGAATACGTTGTCCTTCCCTTTGGACTACAAAGGTCCTTGCAGCACTGGCCACCCATCTCAGAGGTATTCCCATACGACTTCAGTGCTACTTTGATGACATATTAATTTTGTCATCTTCCATTCATCAAGCAGTTAGGGACACTCAGATCACATTACAGACACTAAAACAACATGGTTTCTCAATTAATTGGACAAAGAGTCATTTAACTCCATTGACTCAATTGGTCCATTTGGGGGCAATTATAGACACTGTGGAAGGTAAGGTTTTCCTGTCACCAGATAGACAAAACAGCATATAACAGCTAGTTACAGAGATCAGAACCCACAAGAGGGTATCTATCAAAATTGTTAGGCAAAATGATCTTATGCATATCAATTATTCCCTGGGCCCTACTGTACACTAGATCTCTGCAGTGGTTCCTGCTTCTGTACCAGCGATCAGGAAGAAGCAACTCCAAATACAAGGTCATGGTACCGTCAAAGGTCCTCATATCTCTCCACTGGTGGACCAGGCCAATCATCAACAGAGGTTGCCAGTTCAAAGAGCCCCACAGACTTACCATCATGAGAGATGCCAGCCTGCTTGGATGGGGAGCTCACTATCAGTCCCTCACAGCCCAAGATCGCTGGTCCTCCATAGAACAGTTGTGTAGTGTAAACTGGCTGGAGCTTAGGGCAGTACATCTGGCTCTTCACAGTTTCCTCCCACAGGTCCGCAATCAACATGTACTGATCTTGACTGACAACATGACAGAGAAGGCCCACATAAACAAGCAGGGGGCACGCAGTCAAAACAACTCATGCGGGAAGCAGAGTGGCTGTGTCTTTGGGCGGAGAACAACCTGCTCTCCAACAGAGCAGAACACATATCAGGTCTGACGAATAGCCAGGCGGACTGGTTAAGCGGGGCTAAGGTCGATCAATCGGAGTGGTGCCTGCACCCAAGCCTATTTTGAGAGGTGGTTCGGAGATTCGATCAGCCGGTAATAGACTTGTTCGCTTCCCCTCTCAACTCTCAGGTCTTGAGATCCATTTCCAAGTACCCTTCACAAGGAGCAGAGAACATCAATGTGCTCTGCTGCCGCCAGCCCCCGAGCCTTCTGTATGCATTCCCTTCACTTCCAGTGATCACCAAGGTCATCCAGAAGCTGCTGGAAGAGAGGGTGGAGCTGTTACTGGTAGCACCATACTGGCCCAGACGGCCGTGGTTCGCAGACCTCCGAAGTCTGTCTTCAACAGAACCATGGAGAATTCTGCCGGACAGAATCTCACTCATCCAGGGCCCTCTTCAACATCCAGACCCTCAGTGGCTGCACCTAGCCATATGGAGGTTGAGCGGAGATGTCTAAAATGCAAGCAGTTCTCTAACAAAGTCATAACCAACATCCAAGTAGCCAGGTACCCCTCAACAACTCGCATATACAATGCCACATGGTCCAGTTTCTGTAAATGGTGTGCTAAGTCTCACATCGATCCCACCTCTCCATCAGTGGCTCAAATAGTAAAGTTTTTACAAGAAGGACTAGACAAAGGTCTATCACCAAATACATTGAAAAGACAGGTAGCAGCTCTGACCTCGGTTGTCACTTGTGAAGGCCTACCGTCTATTTCTCATCACCCATGTATATGGAGTTTTCTTTGATCAGCCACAAACTTACACCCTCCAGTGTTTCACTGTTATCCAACTTGGGACCTTAACAAGGTTCTTGTCACATTCACAAAGTGTCCCTTCAAGCCCTTGAAATCTACAAGTCTTCAATTTCTGACGTACAAAGTAGTTTTTCTAGTAGCGATAACATCCGCTCGTATTTCAGAACTGGCAGCCTTGTTGATCAGGCAAGATGTTTGTGATTTTCATTCAGACAGAGTGGTCCTTTGTCCAGACCCTACGTTCATACTGAAAATTAATTTGGCTTTTCACAGGGCACAAGAACTGATACTTCCTAACTTTTGTCCAAAGCCAAATCAAGGATTGGAACTACAATGGCATCGGCTTGATGTGAGGTGGGCATTACGAATATATATTCACCACACAGCACCTTTCAGAAAAACAGAGGCTCTATTCGTGTCGTTTCAGCCAAACACTGAAGCCTGCAAAGTCTCATCTTCCACAATAGGCTGATGGCTAAGGGCTGCGATAGCTAAAATGTACGAGACTCAATCATTACCAGTGCCCAGGGACATAACAGTGCATTTGACCAGGAGTGCTGCAACATCGGCAGCATGAACCACGCCAATAACTGAAATTTGTTGAGTGCAACTTGGGCCTCTCCATCGCCCTTCATTAGGCATTATAAAGTAGATGTGTTTGCCTCCACTGAGGCTTCCTTTGGCAGAAGAGTTCTGCAGCGGGTCCATAGGGACCAAGAGGGGATTCTAAACCAGACTAGAGACCCTCCCGTAGGACAGGCCAAGCTTTGGTATGTCCCACTACTGAATGCTCTGAACAGCTCATGGGAGAAAGGGCATTGGTACTTACCTGAGACACCAATTCTCTTTGAGCTATGAAGAGCATCCAGTCCCACCCAATTTCTGTCTGGTGGGGTCTTGTTCTGGCCAACGAATTGTTAGGGCATACGGGGTGAGGGTGTTCATTCCCTTGTCTTCGCCAAAATTGGGGGATGCTGGGGAGGAGTCCTGTGGAGGAGGAGCATTTCACAAAATAAGTCCAGCCCTTTCTCAGCTGAGCTCTCGGGAGCACCAAACAGTTGAGGACTGCTCCGGAGTTCCGGAGCAGTCTGCAGGGGCTTCAGGGATCTGTTTCAGCCCTCTGGGGCGAAGAGGAAGGCATCAATCAGCTGGAGGGCTGTTCATCGAGGGTGGCAGCTTTCACCCTCGCTACAAAGCCATGGGGCCGCTTTGGGCTGTCCGCAGTGAAGAGGAGGCAAAGCTTCAGCCATGTGGCCATTTTGGTGAGCGTGGGTGTTGGCCATGCTCTTTACAGAGCTGCAGGGCTGCGTCAATGCCCGCAGTGAAGCAGGCAGCTTGATAGTGAGAGACTGCCTTTTGGAAGTTCCTCTGCCTCTGCAGAGCAATGCAGTTCCAGGGAGTTACAGCAACTCCCTGGGGAAGAAGGAAGGAGCCTCATGGCCAGAAGCGGCCATTTTATGAAGACCTCATGGTCAGTGGTCATTTTGGAAGGTGATCAGAGACAAGGCGGCCATTTTGAAGAGGCCTTTCTTATTCGCACCACTCCTGTGCCTTTGTCATCATCAGTCTTGGTTGTTCCTGAGGAAGACATTGAAGGGCAGGTGCTAACTTTTATGTTTGGCATGCAGGAGAGAGGAGGCAGAGGCAAGTTCTAACAAAGCTTTATTGCAAGCTTGTATTTTGGCCACAGCATGGCTCACACGGCAGCCAGCTGAGAGAGAGAGACAGCTCCTTTTATATGGAGCTGTCAAATGGCTCAGCCAATCAGAAGCTTCTCCGGCTCCCGCTCAAAGAGTGGACTGGAGTGAAGACTGTTGGATGCAACACTCCTTCCCCCTGGAACTGCACATGTGTAACTGTCCAGGTAGGCAGGGTCACGTCTCGCTCTGATCGTCTTAGTCCTGCTGGAGCCGGCAATGGAGAAGGACCTGTTGCTGCACTGGAGCCTTCCACAGGGGGCGGTGTTGGTTCTTCTCCCTGGGTGACCTCAGCTGGCTGTGGGAGGACCTCAGATGTCGAGGGGATGCTCTTGGAAGATGGTGAGCAGGTTTCAGTCATTGGCAGTGCAGCTTCCTCAGGTAGGCCCTCCGCAAGAGACCGCTGTTTGGGTTCAAAGGACTTCAGTGTTGTCCCACTCAGTGTCCGTGGCTTCAGCCTCCTTCTGGAATGGACCTGCAGGGGCACTCCAACAACTCCTTAGTTGGCCCACGTGCCGGCACCATATTCTCCCATCGGCCAATATTACCCTCTATGACTTAGGGCCTTCCACCCACCCAGGCAACCATAGGAGATTCCCTGCGTAATTGCGGGAGTAAACCAGGTCCCCCAGCCTAAATGTCCTCACTTCATTAGACGAGTCCAGGGGTGCTCTAGGGGCGTAGGTAGGGTGCAGCCAGTCGAGGGGGATTCTTAGTCTCCTTCCCATTAATAATTCGGCTGGGGTGAGGTTGGTGGCTGCACTAGGGGTGGTGTGCTGGGCTAGTAGGTACTGGGCTACCTTAGTTGACCCTTCCATCTTTCTTCCCAGGGCCTCTGTAGCTGATCTTACAGCCCTCTCTGCCATCTCTTGGAAGCTGGGTGAAAAGGGGATACCAGGGCATGCCTAATACCCCTTTGGGCCAGGAACAACTTGAAGGGGGTGGATGTGAATTGGGGGCTGTTATCTGAAACCAGAGTGTCAGGATACCCGTGGGATGTGAAGATGTTATCTAAGGCCTGGCCTACAGCTTCAGAAGTGGTTGACTTAAGGAGGACCAGCTCTACCCATTTAGAAAATGAATCTACTAGGACTAGGAAGTTCTTTCCTTGCATGGGGTCTGCTAAATCCACATGTACCCTAGACCAAGATGTTTTGGTGTCTTCCCACTCTCCTGGAGTGGCAGCAGGGGTTGCTGGCCTGGACATCTGGCAGGTAGGGCAACTTTGAACTTTATTAGCAACTGCCTCATCGAGTCCTGGCCACCACACATAGCTTTGTGCCACAGCCTTCATTCTTTTTTTTTATATAAAAAAGTTTTATTATTTTCCAAAAAAAAAAAAAAAACAAGACAAACAAACATACAATACATAAACCAATCTCAATTTCAAGTGTATCGGTCGGTCACAAATCTCAGTGCCCTCTCCTCATCATGCATACTCTCTGTTACAGAAAAAAAAGCTATAATCTTTATTATTAATTCTCTATCATGTTCTCCATATTATATTTTCTTTCAACAATTCTATATATCTCCATTGTTCCATATATCACCAAGCTTTTTATCTAACCATTGATAAAACATATTCCATATCTTATAAAACTGCTTTTCTTCTTGATCCCTAATTTCAAATGGTAATCTACTCATTTCGGCACAGTCCAAAATCTTCTTAATCACTTCCTCCTGCGTAGGTATCTTATCATTTCTCCAATTTTTTGCAAATACAATTCTAGCAGCTGTCAATACATTAACAATCAAATATTTCAGTTCTTTGTTAAGTGTCTCTGGTACAATTCCCAATAGGAATATCTCGGGTTTCAAGTCTATATGTTGTTGTGTCATTTTTTTCCAACCACATGTGGATTTTAGTCCAGTATCTTTTGGCATCAGTGCAAGTCCACCACATGTGGCAGTAGGAGCCAGGTATCTGATGACATTTCCAACACTTATCCGATTTGTCCTTGAACATTCTTGCAATACTTCTCGGGGATAGGTGCCACCTGTAAAACATTATACAAATTTTCTTTATATGCAGTTGACATTGTCATTTTATAATTCTGATCCCACAGTGTTTGCCATCTCTCTAAATCTATCCCATAACCAAAATTTTCCCCAAGCAATCATTGTTTCCTTAACCTGCTCCTCTTCCATTCTAACTTCTAGTAGATGACCATAGAGTTTTTAAATCACTTTTTCATTCGTGCCCATCAAGATTTTATCTAGTTCAGTTTGCTTTTTATAAATACCTTCAGTCCTAACATCCTCATCATATCTAGATTGTATTTGCAAATATGAAAACCAATTCATTTTTATTCCTTGTTCTTGTAATGTTTGCATCGATTTGAGTTCACCCTTTTCATTTAAAATCTTTCCATATCTAATTGTTTGTTCCTTCTTATATATTATTGGATATGAAAAAGCTTCAATAGTAGATACCCATAATGGAATTTGTATATAATGTTGTTTTCTCATCTTTTCCCAATTTAAAAATAAAGCTTCTCGAACATGGTGTCTTCTAAAATATCCTTGTTTTTTAGTTCCCTTATACCATAAGAAAGCATGCCATCCTAATAACAAATCATGACCTTCTAAAGTTAATAATCTATTATTTCTCAACGTTATCCATTCTTTTACCCACATCAAACTTGCAACTTGGTAATACAATTCCCAATTAGGTAGTGCAAATCCCCCTTTTGACCTTGCATCTTGCAATAGCTTAAATTTAATTCTTGTTTTTTTGCCCTGCCATATGAATTTTAGTGTAATTTTATTTAAATCTTCGAAAAACTCTTTCCCAAGTCTAATTGGAATTGTCTGAAATAGATATAAGATTCTGGATAATACATTCATCTTAACTGTCGATATTCTGCCAATAAGAGATAGCTGCATGTTTTCGCATCTTTCAAGATCTGCCGCTGTCTGCTGTTTGAGTTTTATATAATTATCTTCTTTCAATGTACTGCATCTTGATGTTATATATATTCCCAAATATTTAACTTTACTTGCAATCTGGATCTCTAGTAGATCTTCTAAATCTTTCTTGCATTTTGCTAACATATTCTTTGTTAGGATCTTTGTTTTATCTTTATTAATTTTTAAACCTGCCACCATTCCATATTCCTCTATTTTCTCTATCAGTTTAGGTGCTGATTTGAGTGGATCCTCTAATATAAATACCAAATCATCTGCAAATGCCTGTAATTTATATTCTTCTTTTTTGATTTTCATTCCTTTTATTTCTTCATCTTCTCTGATAGCTCTGTTCAGTACTTCTAGTGTTAAAACAAACAGCAGAGGCAACAGAGGACAACCTTCTCTAGTTCCTTTTTTTATCTCTATAAATTCCGTCAATTCTCCATTTACCAATATCTTCGCTGTTTGCTTATTATATATTGTCTCAATGGCCTGTATAAAGTTTTTGCCAAAGCCCATTTGTGCCATTTGCAAACCATAAATCGCCAATTCCACAGCCTTCATTCTGTTGATACCAGGGTGCCCCTCGTGGAGCACCTCAATGATGCGAGGCCTAAGCTGGTGTGGAATTATCACTCGGTTTCCCACAACAAGCACCCCTTTAGTACGCTCAGTTCAGTTTGGTGAGTCTTGAAAGGGAGAAACTCCACTGGTGGGGTTTCCCTCAGTACCCAGTCCAGAACTTGGGACAGCTGTGCATCTTTGGTGGAGGAATACGCAAAGTCATCAGCTGTGAGTGGCAACTGTAGATCTTCCATCAGGAACACGGAGTCTGATGGAGCAGGATCAGCGACCAAGGTGGGCAATGGGCACCTGCTCAGGGCATCAGCATGTGCCATATGTTTGCCTGGCCTATAAGTTAGGTTGTAGCTGTACGCAGCCAAAAAAAATAGTCCAGTGAGTCATTCTGGGGGAGAGTATTTGTGGGCTGGGTTTGTCACCTGCAAGGGCTGATGGTCAGTGATGAGCTCAAACTGGTGTCCATACAGGTATTCATGGAATCTTTTGACTGAGGCCACAGCAGCCAACACATCCTTGTCTATCTGACTATAATTCCTTTCAGACTTGGAGACCGTCCTTGAAAAATAGGCAATAGGTGCTTTTTGGCCATTTGGTAGCCTGTGGCCCAGATCAGCCCCAGTCCCATAAGGGGAAGTATCACAGACTAATATTAGGGAGAGAGAACTGCTGAATTGAATGAGTACTTTCTTTGAAGTGAGCAGGGATTTGACTGCCTTGAAAGAGGCCTGTTCTATGGCTCCCCACTTCCAAGGTGTCTTGGAATCTAAAAGCCTGTTCAAAGGCTCAGCTACAGTAGCCTTGTGGGGCAGGAAGGAGCTGTAGAAGTTAAGTAGCCCTAAAAAGGCTTGCAGCTCAGTTTTGTTTTGAGGAGCTGGGGCATCATGTATGGCCCGTACCTTAGATTCCACTGGGTGAATTCCCTCACAGTCAATATGGTACCCTAGGAAGTCTATTTGGGAGGTTGCAAAAATGCATTTCTTTTTGTTTAGCTTCAGGCCAGTGTCTTGAAAGCTTTTTGTACTTTTTGTAATCATGCCAAATGTTCTTGTGGGCCGTCAGCAGCAATAAGGATGTCATCGAAGTATGGGATGACACCTGGGATATTGTACAGTAAACATTCCATGATGGATTGGAAGACGCCAGGGGCAATGCTGACACCGAATTGCAAATGCTTACACTTGAAAGAACCCCTGTGGGTAATGATGGTTTGGGCCTCTGCTATCTTATTGTCCACCGGAAATTGCTGGTATGCCTGAGTCATGTCCAGCTTGGTAAAGATGGAACTTTTACCTAGGGAGTGCAGCAGGTGCTGTATGATTGGCACAGCATATGCATTCGGTTGGAGCCCTTTGTTAATTGTCGATTTGTAGTCTGAACAAATTCAAATAGAGCCATCTTGTTTCAAGGGGATGACAATTGGGGTTTCCCATTTGGCAAAATCAATTTGCTCCAGGACCCCTTGGGAAATTAATTTGTCAAGCTGGGCATCCACTTTTGAACAATGGCACTCTGCGTAGTTTGAGGCTATAGGAGCCACTTGGGGGTCCAAATTAAGGGAAATAGGAGTGCCATTGTAACAGCCAAGTTTGTCTTCAAAAACTTCTGAATAGTTAGCAAGAAGTTGTTCTAAGTTGTGGAGAGTGACTGCATTTACTCCAGTCACTTGTAGTCCTAGTGAGTGGAACCAGTCCAAACCTAGTAAGCTTGGCAGGCACCCATTTACAATAATGAGGGGTAGGTGTCCCTTAAAATTGTTGTATTGAATGTGGAACTTGCCTGTTCTGAGGACCGGAATGGATTGTTCCTGGTAGTCCCTCAAGGCCAGGTTGCAGTCAACTGTACCTTGGCAAGAGCGTGGACGCAGTAGACAGGGGTGGAACCCTCCTTTCCCTCTACTGCTACTGGCCTCAGACCAGCTGAACCTTCTGACCCTAATGTTCCTGTAAATTTACAGATCCTCATCGACAGGGCCATCAGGAAGGGCATCTTGCAGAGAGTGACCCAACATTCTTCTGCTGCTTCTGATTTATCAGAGGGACGGTCCCAGGTTTGAGAAGCTCTCTTGTCAGAAAGAGGTTCCTTTATCCATGACCCAGTTTCTGTGTTGGCTGAGGACTTCTCTCCTGCTACCTCAGTGGTTCCATCCTTGGCAGCAGAACCTGACAAGCCGGAATCTGATATGTGAGCAGATGAAGGCTCATCCTGTGAGATTCCTGTGTTTACAGGTTGTTTTAAACACACATTTTTTAGTCCCTTGTTGTTCAAGGCAAGGAACACCGCCAATCTGAAGGGCGCTGATGAGGAGGTAGAGGCCTCACTTCCTCCTGAGGAATCAGATGTTCTATTTGACGAACCGGAAGTGAGGAAAGAAATGGTTCCATCTCCTAAACTGTTTCTGAAGGTGATCAGGAAACAGCTGGAAGCTCCTGCCTTAGAGCCCAGTCCTCTGGCCTCTGACTGCAGGTTCTTTAACGTGGGACCTGAACTCACCAAGATGCTCCAGGTTCCCACAGTAAATGGTCCTGTAGCAGCTCTGGCCTCTTCCTCATCAGCTCCATCTGATCCAGAGGAAGTCCTCAAGGCAGAGGAAAAATGTGTTGAACAATCGATACAGAGATCTCATCTGGCAGCTGCCTGGGCGGTCAAGGCATCTACGGCAGCATCTTTCTTCAGTAGGACATCGCTCAAGTGGCTGAAGCAGCTATGGGATAGAATCCCCTCATTGGATGTCCGGGCACACCAGGACATCAATAAGATCATGGCAGTTGCAGAATTCATGGCTGATGCCACCCTGCATAGTGCTAGGTTCGCCACCAAAGCCATTGCTTCCTCAGTGGTGGCCAGGTGCATGTGCTGGCTGCGCAACTGGCAAGCTGATGGCAGATGAAAATGGAAGTTGGTGTCTGCCCCAGTCCAAGGGGACAAGCTCTTTGGGGAGGTCCTTGGACCCCTTTTAATTGAAACCAAAGACAAGAGTAAAATTCTTCTTTTGTTTCTCAAGAGACCTGACCATTGAGCCACTCCTTACTTCAAACGTCCTCAGTTCAGAGGGGAATCCAGTTCCAGTTTCCAACCTCTGTCCAAGTCTGCATACCAATGCCAGGAACCTCCTCCTGATCATTCAGGCAAGGGCAGACAGCAATTTTCTGCCAAATAGCCCTTTCAGGGGGAGGAAGTCGCCCGTACTGTCGCCAGCACTAGTGCACAGTCTATTCCCATTGGTGGCTGATTAGCATGGTTTGCGGACCAATGGGAGGGTATTACTTCTGACACCTGGGTTTTGTCCACAGTTAGATCGGGTCTTTCTCTTGAGTTCTATTCCACTCCTCCAAGGTTCTTTATCTCTTGCCCAGTGTCTAGAGTTGCTGGGAGACGGAGTCTGATGGAGTCAGCCATCCAGCATTTGCTGGACCTCAAGGCCATCCAGGAGGTTCCCCTATAACAACAGGGGATGGGTTTCTATTCTAGAATTTTTGTTATTCCCAAGGCCTCGGGGGGGGGTGGGGGTGGAGGAGAATTCTTGACCTGAAACAACTCAATAAATATATTGTGTACAGGCATTTTAAGATGCACTCTCTTTCTTCCATTCTAGAGAGCGTTCGGCAGGGGGACTTCCTCACATCCATAGACTTGACGAAAGCCTATTTACATGTTCCTGTTTGTTCCTCACGGAGAAGTTTCTAAGGTTTTGTTACCAGGGGTGCCATTTCCAGTACAGGGCCCTTCCCTTTGGGTTATCCTCTGCACCTAGAGTCGTTACCAAAGTTCTGGCTCCCTTGGTGGCGCAACTTCGTTCTTTCCCGGTGTGCTTACAATGTTATTTGGATGACATTTTAATCATGTCTTCTTCCTTTCAGAAGGCCCAGCAGGATCTGCAGGTCACTATGGCCATTCTGCAGGACCTGGGGTTTTCCATTAATAGAAAAAAAGAGTCATTTCACTCCTAATCATCTCCTTCATTTGGGAGCCATCATCGACACCAGTTTATGTCAAGTTTTCCTATCACAGGAAAGACTGGACGGTCTGCAGGGAATGATTAAGGGCATCCAGAGTAAGCATTCTGTCTCTTTGGCCCTTCTATCTCAACTTTTGGGTAAAATAGTTTCCTGTATTGGCATTGTTCCCTGGGCCAGGCTTCATGCCAGGTCCCTGCAGTGGTTCTTGTTACCTCACAGGAGGACTGGTTCAAGTCACTCCACCCGGAAGGTAAAATTGATTAAACAGGTTTTGCGTTCCTTCCATTGGTGGCTTACCAGAGCCATGTCCAGTGGGCAGTCCTTTAAGCTTGAGACCTGCCTCATCCTCACTACTGATGCTTTCTTGACATGATGGGGGGGTTCACTTGGGTTCCCTCTGGGCTCAAGGCTTGTGGTCTGAGCAGGAACAGACCCATAGCATCAATTGGTTAGAACTCAGAGCTGTTCGTTTGGCTCTTAGGAGGTTTCTCTCTCAGGGTCTAATGTCCTGATCATGACAGACAATGTGGCCACTAAAGCCCACATCAATAGGCAAAGTGGTACCAGGTCTTTATCACTTATGACAGAAGCGGAGTCCCTGGTCAGGTAGGCTGAGCAACACCTTCTGTCTATCAGAGCTGAACATATTTCTGGCTCTGATAATGTGCAGGCAGACCTGCTCAGCAGGGCTACCATTGATCATGCTGAATGGAAATTACATCCATCTCTTCCATCAAATCACTATAAGGTTTGAATTGCCAGTAGTGGATCTGTTTGCCACTTCCCTTAATGCTCAGTTGCCCAGGTTTTTCACTAGATATTTCACCCAGGGGACAGAAGGGACCAATGCTTTACGTTGCAGCTGGCCTTCTGGTTTGTTGTACGCCTTTCCTCCATTGCCACTGATCCTAGCTGTAATTTGGAAGATTTTGTTGGAACAGGCCGAGGTGATAATAGTGGCTCCCTTTTGGCCTCGCCAGCATTGGTTTGCTGATTTGATGCATCTGTCTGTAAGTCACCCTTGGCGGATTCCTGAGGAGGATGTCTCTCTTCTTCAGGGATCCCTGACTCATCCAGAGCCCCAGTGGCTACATCTGGCAGTTTGGTGACTGAGTGGGGCATCTTAAAAAATGCCCAACTCTCCAACAAGGTGATACAAACCATTCAGGTCTCCAGGAGACCCTCTACAATTTGTATTTATGAGGCTACTTGGCAATCCTTCTCTTCTTGGTGTATCAAGTCTAACATCTCACCTTTACAAGCCTCGGTGGCTGCTGTTCTGGAATTTCTGCAGGCAGGCCTGGATAAGGGCCTTTCCCCCAACACTCTCCGCAGGCAGGTGTCTGCCATCTCATCGGTGTTGACTTGTGGGAAGTTAGACTCTTTGGCTCAGCACCGTATGGTCTGTAGGTTCCTCAGGGAGCGACCAACCTTTGTCCTCCTATGGTACATAGGTACCCCACTTGGGATCTGACCAAGGTCTTGCAGTCACTCATGAAACCTCCATTTGAACCGCTTCGACAGTCCAGTCTACACCTCCGTACCCTGAAGGTGGCATTCCTGGTAGCATTTACTTTGGCGAGGAGAGTTTCAGAGTTGGTCACTCTCTCAGTTCGTCCTGATCTCTGTATTTTCCATCCCCACTGGGTGGTTTTAAGGTTAGATCCAACCTTTATCCCTAAGGTCAATACCTCTTTCCACAGAGCGCAGGAACTGGTTCTTCCAGATTTTTGCCCTCATCCGGTTCATGAGTTGGAGAAGGCTTGGCACACTTTGGATGTGCGCAGTGCCTTAAAGGTTTATATTAAATGTACTGCTGAATTCCCCAGAACGGAGTCTCTTTTGTTCATTCCAACCTTCCACCTTGGGAGGTAAGGTGACCCCATCTATGGTGAGTAGATGGATCAAGGCGTGTATTGCTCGAGCCTATTCCAGTAGGTCCCTGGCAGTACCCAGGTTATCACTGCGCACTCCACTTGTAGTGTGGCAACTATGGCGGCTTGGGCTACGCAGGTGTTGGTGGAGGAGGTCTGCAGAGCAAGCCACATGGACGTCACCTTTGCCTTTCATCCGTCACTACCGTCTGGACTCCTTCACTTCAGCAGATGTGGTGTTTGGGAGACGGGTCCTACAGCATGTCGTTTTGGACCATGAACAACAGGAGCAGTCTTAACCCTCCCGAGGAGAACCCTGCTTTGGTATGTCCCATCCTGACCTGTCACAGCCTTACAAGGGAAAATGGGCATTGTTTACCTGAACACCACTTTTCCTTGTAGGCAAGACAGGTCAGCCCCACCCTTGGGGACTGTTCCTTCAGAGGACCCGAGGGGGGGGAGGTCCAGATAATATTCTTGTTTTTTGTTTCCCTTTCTCAGGGGCAATCCGGTCTGTTGCACTGACTTCACAGAAACTGGGAGGGGCTACCCAGAGTGGGTGGAGCTAGGCTAATAAGCCTTTTGCTCAGTCCTAAGCAGCTAAAGGAGAGTATCACCCATCCTGGCTTGTCTTGCCTACAAGGAAAAGTGGCGTTCAGGTAAACAACACTCATTCCATTCTGGAAGGGATTCAGAAGGGGGACTTCTTGACCTCTGTGGATCTGACAGAGGCTTACCACATGCCTGTTCATCCAAATCACCAACAGTTCCTGCAGTGTTGCTATGCCGGCTGCCATTTTCAGTAAACAGCCCTCCCGTTCAGCCTGTCATCGGCTTCTCAAACATTTACCAAGATCCTGGTGGTAGTGGCAGCATACCTCAGAATGCTTCCCAATAGGATCCAGTGCTACTTGGATTATATCCTGATCAAGTCCTCACACCTACAAGCAGAGGAGGATCTTCATATGACAATTGGGATCCTCCAGGATTCTCCCATCGACTCAGTAGAGAATGGTGCTTACCTGAATGCCATTTCTCAGGGAGTCGATGGGAGAATCCAGCCCCACTCTATGGACTGTCTGGCCCAGAGTCCAGGAGGGGTTACCTTCAGCTTGGAGAAGGATGACTGGATTTGTTTTGCCTTCGTTTCGACTGGGGACCTTTACCAGGGAGGCCTGTCCTCAACTCAGTCTGAAGAGCACATGACATGAGACTACCCACTTTAAATTCTCTGTCGACTCCCTGAGAAACAGTGTTCAGGTAAGCAACAATACCCATTTGCACTCTCTGGAAACCTTACATAAGCTGCTCTCATTGCTGGGTCAGTTAAATTAAACTAAAAATTTTAGGAGATTCTTTTGCTAAGCTTATGGGCATTTTTCTTGGTCTGGAATGTCATAGAGGCATTACTTCTTGGATTGTTGGCATTCTGTCAGGTTTTGAATCTTTCAAAAAAAGCACACCCTACATCTTTCTGAAAAATCCTCAGATGGCAGATTGGTTTTTGAAAGATGTTACAAATTTGGATTATGCATCCAAGCCTTTTTTTAAAAAATCTTTCTGAAGATTTTAAAGACGAAGAATGTTAAGAAAAAAATGTATCAGAAAGATCAAAAAGGAAGTGCCATACAGGTAAACTATTGTTTAAAAAAACTCAGGCTGCTAGTAAATTTTTCTTTGTTAAAATTTTGTTGTTGGTCACTATGAATGATCTGATTAAGGGTTTTTTTCAATATTTCTGCCATTATGGACATTAGATCAAATAATAAGTAAATTTGTTTGGGATGGGAAAAAACCTAGGATAAAAATGAAACTTTTACAGGTCAAAAGAGAAAGGGGTGGCTTTGGACTCCCTGACTGGGAAATGTATTACCAGGCTGCGGCTATGGTATGGATTAAACATTGGATCAATCTGGAAAATAAAAGAGTATTGTCGATAGAGGGTCACAACTTGCAGAGAGGGTGGCATAGTTTTCTATGGGATGGGAAATGTAAACAGCATGCATATTTTCAGAGACACATGATTAGAGATTCATTAATTCAGACATGGAACAAAATTAAAAAGAATCATTATACTAAAATACTGAACTGGTTGTCAACTATGGAAGCACAAATCTACCCAAACACAATGGATCTGGGAAAAAAGAGGAATTACAAAGACTTATTAGACACACAAGGAAGATTAAAAATGAGACAAGAATTACAGCAACAAAATATAAAGATAAATTGGTGGCCATACATGCAAATTTAGGCGAGATGCCAAAAGGACAAAGAACAATTTGGTTTCTGCATGGGAAAGCATCAATTAGATAAAATTCTACAAGAAATAGAAAAGAAAATGATCTCAAGAATATATAATTTTCTACTAGACTTTAAAATGGAAGAGGAGGTGGTCAAAGAGACGATGGTGGTATGGGCAAAAAACGTTGGCCATAGTATAGACTTGGATAATTGGGAGAGAATGTGGGGATTAAATTACAAGTTAATTACATCTACAGCATACAGAAGAGCCTTGGTGGTGCAGGCTGTTAAATGCCTAGCGCTTAGTTCCAGCTGCCTCAATTGGTGCAGGCTCGAATTCCACCAGGCTCAGGGACTCAATTCCAACCAATAAGCTGACTTTGTAAAAATGCTGCTTAGAATAAGCAGGCATATACAATGGAATGAAGGTTATTGCTGAGTGCATTGGTTTGTGCTCCAAAAAATTGTAAGCTGCCCTGAGTCTCCAGAGAAGGGTGGCATATAAATATGAATAAAATAAAATAAAATAAAATACAGGGAAAATCAATATAAAATATTCTACAGATGGCACCTTCCTCCTGCTAGACTGGCAAAAATGTTTAACTCAGACCCAAACTGTTGGAAGTGTGGAAAAGAAAAAAGCACTTATTTCCATACCTGGTGGATATGCCAGGAGGTGAAAAAATATTGGAATACAATTAGGCAATGGCTAGAAGAAATTACGAATCAGAAAATTGAATTTAAACTGGAAACTTTTTTATTAGGTATAATAACACAAAAATGCAATAAAACAGATAGATATATCATATTACACATATTAACAGCTGCAAGGGTTTCATATGCACAACTCTGGAAAGAAAAAGGGGTTCCACCAGAAAGCATGGTTATAAAAAAAATAATAGATTGTATAGAGATGGACAAGCTAACGATGAAAATAAAAGACAGAGAAGATTCAATTTACTATAGGGCCTGGGATGTCTGGTATGAGTGGTTTAGAAATAAAAAGAAAATAAAATGGCAATTAGGAAAAGAATGAGGGAATATGTAAATATGTAAATATACCATAGAGAAGATTGATGTGTAAGGATAAAAGATATTGATTTATAGCAAGAGTAAGATGTAATGGTAAAGGAATAAGTAAATACATATACTGAAAAATGTAAGGAGATGCAAAAGATGTTTTGATGTTGATAACAATGTATAAAGTTTTATTTTATGTTTTTAAGATTTGAAAACTTAATAAAATTTATTTAAAAAAAATAAAAATTTGTTGTTATTGACTTCTGGTGGCGCTTCCTTCGAAGGCGGACCAGAGACTGCAGTTGTGCGTGGCTTTGATCCGTGCTTACCCTGTTGGAAGGGTCCCTACGGGACCGGATCCATCTGACCCACCTCGGAGGGGTGGGGGAAGAGTGGGAGACCACCAGCTGGGTTGAGGGGAGTCGCAGCTCCCCTCCATGACTAGGTATACTCCCCTGGAAGACAGGGAGAAGCGGCAGTTTTAATGGCTGCCCTGAAGATGGGAAGCTGCCAGGATCTAAGTGTGTGCTGGAGCAGTGAAGTGGTGAGTGGTGTGTAACCTGATGAAAGAATTTGAACCTTTCTTCAATAACCCTGAGAAGCAGAAAGAGTCCTAGCTTAAGAGTATGACAGCGGTGAATGGGAAATAAGAGGAAAAGATATGGTAAACAAAATGGATTATAAAAGAGCTACAACAAAATTAGAGACTAAATTTGGAATAATATGTAGAATTTGGCATTAATTAGGCATTGGATAGAATGCTGGACTTGCCTGGAATTGATTATACTTTAAAAAGCCAATGGTTGGAATGGTTGAAAATTAACGTTAATATAATTGAAAAGAGAAAAGGAAAGAACTTTGAAAAGTGGGAAGCAATATAGAGCGCCATCTAATGGTTAAAGACATTTTTTCCTTTATGATTTTATGGAAAATTACTGGTCTTATAAATGTGTGAATGAGAAAAGATATGAAATAAAAGACTATAACATAAGAACCCCGGAAACTTAAAAAAAGGGGGGGTGACTGTAGCAAGAGGATAAATGAATGCAACAACTTGGGACTGTTGGGTGGTTGACTGTGACAAAGAAACAGAAGGATTAATAAGGGAAATACAGACAAATGGAGACTTGGCAAGGATTACAATAAAACATTCTGAACTTCAATAAAATAAAGAATAACTCAATTGATTAAAAAATGGAAGAAATAAGCAAAGAATTTAAGTCGGAACTGCAAATTGTGAGAGGAATGCTAAAAGAAAGGATGGGATTATTGGATAGACTGGCAGAAAAAATAATGGTGATGCAGTTCACAGAAGAACAAAGGAAACCCAGAGAGGAGGAGTTAAAGGAAGAGGAAAGCAGCTCAGATGACAATAGAGAACAAGAGACATTGCCAAAAGACATTAAAGGAACCAAAACTATGACACTGATGACAGAGGTAATAAATAAAAGAGAAAACGCTCCCAGGATTAAACAGAAGAAGAAGAAATCGTACAAGAAGAAACTTCAAAAAAGAGAACAGGAGACTTCTGGTTTTGAGCCTCCCCGAAGACGGGCCACTGACCGCGATCGTGCGTGGCTTTGGTCCGTACTTTGGCGTCGGAGAGCCCCGATGTTTCAGATTTGGGGCAGAAGCCACCTCTCAGGGGCGGCGGAGGAAGGGGAGACCATGAGCCGGGTAGAGGGGAGCTGCAAATCCCCTCCCTGGACTGGCAAAGCTCCCTCCCGAAGACGCCTGAAGCGGTGGTCCAACATGGTCACCCTGAAGGGGAGGATAAGACTAGAAGAAGCATTGGGCAGGAGAGAGTGAAAGAAGTGAACAGCATGAGGAATGGGAAGATATAATTAAATGGAAATTGCCCTCTGGATTAACACTACAAAGTATTTTTAAGAAAGGACTTAAAGCGGCGAATTGAAAGAAGTTCAAACAAAGGCGTGAATTCTTTTTAAAAGTGACGGAGCTTTGAGCCAAGAGAGGTAGAAGCCATAGAAGGACTTATACAGCTATTTTGGATGAGTATATTTTGATTTCATAAAAGCATTAATTTAAGCTGAACTATAGATTGTTAAAGACTGCTAAGGAGGAAATACATATTAATTGGATTTTTCTGTGGATTGTGTGGTTTGAAAAGCTTGGAATAATTGGGAAGGAAATGAAAAGAAGAGTTGTGGATTTTTTAGAACAAAGTGTCATCTGAGTTAAACTTAACTTGACTTTCCTTTTTGAAAAAAAAGGACTTTCTTTTGAAAATTGAAATACTGAAGTAAAGAAAGATATATGAAGATTCTACTCTTGGATTAATCGCTGACTTTGTTATGGATTTGGTATTGGACTAACTGAGGATTAAAAGTTGAGAGGAAGGAAACAAAAGTGGACTTTTGGGAATTAACTTTAAAGACATTAACTGGATTAAATAGAAAATTTCAAAATGGAAATATCTTTCCAGGCACTAAAACTGGAACTTGGAAAAATTAAGGAAACTTTACAGGAAACTTTCGGCCTTGTTTCTAAATTTTGTGAAGAGGCAATTGCAGAGCATGAACAACAAAGACAAAGCAAAGAAGAAGAAGTGGAGCCAATTTTAGAAGGGGCCATCTTTAATTACCATCAAGAACAAAGGAATCCAGAAGGAAAGAGGAAAAGAATTGAGAAAAAATATCGGAGGGTTGAGAAATTGATTAAAGAGGGAAATATCCGGAAAATAAAAAAAGGGGAAAAGAATCAGCAGAAATTTGAAGGGTGGAAGATAGTCAAAAAGAGAGAAAGGATTAAAAACTGGAGTGAAATAATAAAAGGGGAAATGTTAGAGGAAAGAAGGCAGAAGAAACAGGATTTGGGAATAAAGGAATTTTAAAAAAATGTGAATAAAATTCTTATATAGAGATAATGGATGAATGTCTTTGGGAGAGGGGGTTCTGCAAGGTGTTGGGGAATAATGTAGATAAATTGCTAGTTGTGAAATAGGGAACATATAAGATGGATAATAGAATTGCTATTTTCTGGCAATGTTCTCCTTTATGTTTAAGAGGTAAATACAATGAATATATGGAACATGATTATCAAATATATTGAAATTTTTTTGAGGATTGGGATGCTGATTCTCCATTTCTTTTGGTTTAAATGTTTGTACAGAGATAATTGTAATAAATAATGAAATATGTTTATTGAATATATTGAAATATTTTAAATATACTGAAATAAATGAAATGATATAGGAGGAGAGATGAAATGGAATTAACATCAGGGTCTATTAAATGAGTAGATTAATATGTCCTTTTTTTCTGAAATTGTAGATAAACTTTATGAAATTAAAATTAAAAAGGGGAAACCATGCAGAATCTGATTTATATGCATTATATAAACTTAAATGGGATTAGTAATTTTAATGTTTTAGGTGATAAAATGTTAACATTTAATGGGATCCAAAAGGGGAGATAATTAATGAATATGTAACTCAGAGGTGGTGCATTTCAACTACTTTAGGGGGGGAAATCAATTTATAGAAGGAGTGTTATTAATCAGAATTTAAGAGGAATATACAAATGTGACAGTTAAAGTACTAAAATATAATAACTATGAAGTTAATATATGTGAATTAAATGATTAGATAAGCATATGGAATAATATAATAAAATAGAAAATATATAAAAGCATTGTTAAGATAAGAAATTGGATATAAAAATTGAATGTGTAGTTATGGTCATATTTGTATGTATATGTCAAACCTGTAACCATGCTGTTTACTAAAAAGAGATGTTAAAATGTGGAAAACTGAATAAAACTTGTTTTAAAAGAAGAGAACAGGAAAGGGCGGGGAAAAAGATGGGTGACTGGCAGATGGAAATAAAATATCAGAGGAAAAAAGAGGGATAAAGAGGAAAGAACCGGAAAACTTAGAAAAGGGAAAGCTCACTAAAACTAAGAGAAATGACAAGGCTGAGAGATTTAGAGATAAGGGTTAGACATAGTATAAAAGTATGGGGAATACCACATGGGGATGTATTTTGGAATTTTTTATTAGAAATGTAGATTGGGGAGATTTGAAGTTTAAAATTTACTGGGAATTACCCCAAGAGTATTATATATATATGAGAAAAGTGAAGATGGAATGAGAGACATTAAGAGGGTTCTATTGTTATTAATCCTTTCTCTTTTATATATACATATCCTCAAATATGCAATTGATTATTTAAATGACATTAGGAAAACAGAGATTATGATAAACTGGGTGAAAATATGGTATTGTGATTAAAAAATGTGTATATAAACTTTATAGGTTAAAATTGGTTAAGGGAAGTAAAAAGGGAAACATAATTTTCTGTTTTTCTTTTCTTTCTTTGTTTTATACATGAAATAGAAAATGTAATTGATTATATAAAGGATATAAGAAAATAAAAAAGATGATGAATTAGAAGGGATAATATCAGAATGTAAAATATTTATAATGAGAGTATCATAATTAAAAGTAGGGGAATGAAAATTTATTAAAATTATATGGGTAAATTTTGGTTAAGTGGAAACAAAGAAAAAATATGAAATGGTTATATGAATATCTCTGGAATAAATATAAGAGATATTGTAGATTGAGGGATATGCCATGTGGATCCTAAATATATTAATTTTACTTTATTTTTACTCTTTTTTATTGCTTACTCTTTTATTGCTTATCGGTCTTGAGAAAGTTAATGAAGATAACAATGTACAATGTAAAATAAAATAGGTGGTAAGCTGAAAATAGAAATAATAGGGGTTAAAGAATTGAAAATATATGTGAGGATGAAATGATTTTGAAATTGAATTAATGAATTGAAATATGAAATAGAAACTTATTTAAAGATTAGTGGAGTAGATAATAATATGATATGATATTAAATAAGAAAGTTGAAAATTTAATTATAACTATGTATAGATGTTGTAATCTGGATTCACGTTGCTCACATGAAGAGATGTGTAAAAAATAAAAATAAAAAAACTTATTAGGAAAAAAAATTGTTATTAAAATAATACACACATGACTTTGTACAAGGCAAATAGTTAAGAGCAGCATTTAGCATCATCTTTATTTACAGGAACCCATCTTTGCCCACTCCCTGTGTAGTTGTATGATATAGTACTCCATTATTGGTGCTTCTTTTAAATATGAGTCTGTCTACCTGGGGAAAAATGTGACAGTAGGTATATCCACGAGAGAAGATGGATTAAAAAAAAAGGAGGCAGCAGTGGGCAACCTCATTAGTTTGCCTTTATAGACAGGCAGAAGATACATGAGTCTTCTAGAATTCCTCTTTTTCCTCCTTTTCTGATTGGATGAATATTTCAGAGCAAACAAATTATTGGTTTCCTACTGCCAGAAAACCAAGCATTTGGACCAACTCCAGGTAATCATCCCTTAACCATTCATTCAGCAACCCTGAGCATGTGGTAGTGATGTCTGATCCACAAAGTTACACTATTGCAGTGTCTCTTTCCCCCCCACCCTACCGTCAATGATTCTGATACAGATTAAGATCGTTAGGTGAAGACCACCTATTCCTTATTAGATAACTGACAGACAAAATAGACATTTTTCTTCTTTTAATGGCAGCAGTAAATCAGAAATCTGTTTATGCCTGGTAGGAGCAATACAAAGAAAGTCAGGAATTCATGTAGAAGATCTTGACCTTTTATTATAAAAGCTTACATGGTTGCTGAATGGTAGTAAAAGTAATAGTAAAAGAATAACAGTGATTGCCTGGATGTTGGTTGCCCTATTTTTTGGAAGTGGAGAAATAATTTTAATTTGGGCCCACAATAAAATGTGCTCATGTACATTGATGGACAAGAGATATTACAAAATTCCTGTTTTTTAAATGAGACGGTGAGGTAGTATAATCTGAAATCTGGAGCTATTCTTCAGGAATTGATGCTTCCATTGCTAAGGATCTCTGCTTCCCAGCCCTACATCTTATCCGTGTCTTACGGCTACCATAATGCAAACAGTAAATCTACTAATCTAGATCTACTAATGCTATTCCAGTAAATCATTCTTTTAGAAAACTCATCCACAGTAGAAGCCTAAGGGGTATAAACCTGTATGCTTTTAACCTTACTTTTCCCTTAGGTCAGTGCTTCTCAAACCTGAGAAATTACCCAAAATTGGAGAAAAGTTTTTTTTCTTTGAACCCATTATTCAATCATAACAGAGACATTTAAAGTGCAGCTTTACCTGTATTGGGTTAAAAGGACTTTCT
Organism: Naja naja; assembly: GCA_009733165.1. Lineage (NCBI taxonomy): Eukaryota > Metazoa > Chordata > Lepidosauria > Squamata > Elapidae > Naja > Naja naja. Next base: position 55,024,331 of record CM019155.1, on the reverse strand, counting down.
GATAAGTAATTTTGGGTAATGGAAGAAAAGGAGGAAATACTACCTTATCTGTGTTAACCAGATTTTATTCATAAATCTTAAGATTTAAGTTTAAAATATGTTAAAGCACAACTTTTGATCTTTTTCACCAGTAGTCTTGAAAATCCTCAGCTATGTAATGTATGCTTAAGAATGTGTATCTGTCTTACAGTCTAAAGCTTGATTCATTAGGCTAAATGGAAATGTTATTGACCCATAACTTCCTGTTATTTTTAGGTTATTAGATACCTAATGTACAGTGTATGTTCATGAAAATCATTTGACATTGTGGAGGAAAGAACATATGTCTTTTGATCTTCTTTTAATAAATCACAGCTGTATCAACATTGTTCTTTACCAAAATATTAAAAGCAATTTTTTCATGGTGGTTTTCAGTTATTGAAGGTCAAAATGCCTGTGGGTATATTCAAACAGTCCAGAAAATATGCTGGTAGTTGATAAGATGTTACAATGCTGGAAGAAAGACATTTTGAAATGTTTTCAACATGTGCTAGTCATGTTTAAAGAGATCATCGATTATTTTATTGAATGCAGTAAGAAATTGGGAAGGCTGAATTTGTATTCATGACTCTTCTGCTTTAAGTCTTACTGCCACTGAAAAGGAGCACAAAAGAGAGAGCAAGCAGAAATTAAGAGGGGAGAACTGCAAGGTATATATTGAAGAGAACACACTCAAATTTCTGAATGGCTAGATTTAATCTACTGTAAAATCCAGTAGGATGCAGGCAGAGGATGGCCCAAGCTATTACGATGAATACAGATATTTCTAGTAGTTCATTGACTGAATTGAATAAGGAAGACTGGTGGGGATATGATTTGATATTCAAGTACAAGGATTCTCCTTTTCACACTTGATGTGGTAACTGTACATACTGTGAATGAATTAAAAGAAGCAAGGTCTAATCTAATATATGTGAATGGAGATTCCTGTGTAGTAAAATCAGAGCTCATGGCAGGAGAAGGTATATGCATTATTTGAGCAAGAGATATGATCTGGGGAAACAGACCATTTTGGATAAATCACTTGCTGAGAAAAATAGTCTGTTTTACCAATTCCTAATTCACACTGTGCTCTGATGCTAATAATGGAAGTGTTCAATCAGCCATTACCAGCCCACTTTCAAAGACTGATTATATTGGTCAAGGTTTGAACATGCTCCAAGTATCCTATATTTTTACTTGATAGACTCAGTTATTTTGTGCTTCAGTTCTATTTTACTTTAAAAAATGAACTATTTAATAAATGCTCTGTCTTCTATTGTACAATTAATTGACTGAAAAGTATTTCTTTTTTCTTTCTGTCTGTCTGTCTTTTTTTGTTATAGCTGAGTATTGAGCAAGCGCAAGCTGTAGCAGAACAAGTTGAGATGAAGGCAAAAATGGTACAATCTGAAGTGAAGGCTGTAACTTCCAGACACAAGAAAGCTTTAGAAGAAAGAGAATGTGAGCTGCTGTGGAAGGTAAAAAGAGAAAGCAATATGTTTATGAACTGCAGTGGCATACCTCTATGTTTCTTTAAAATTATCTATGGAAGGAAAGTTGCTTATAAAAGATGGTAATTTTGTCATATCCAGAATTAATTTTGTTTGTTTGTCTTCATAAACAAAAGTTGTTATAATTGGGAATCCGTTAAAACAAAATTCTTTTGACTTCATTTTTACAAAAAAGGAATGAATTCCTGCTTGGAACAGAAGTCTAAACAGATCCAGCTGGAATTGTATGGCTTAGTAGGAAGAGTAAGTGAAAGTGACTACATCCCACAGTTTGAGAAATCTCTAAACTTATCTCTGTATGGAAATTTTTTTAAAAAAATGGCACTAGTTAAATCTTGAAATGTCTAATAGGCCAATATCTTGTTGAGAGTCTTGCTGGTCACTTGCTATCATTATTTATCATTAGTGCTGCTGACTGGTGCTTTATAACAGCCATTTGTTTGCCCATTTATGCAATGGCTTCTGCTGCAATGCTTATGTAGGGCTGGCTGGTTAAAGCTCTCCCCCTGCCCAATTGAGAAGAATTGTTCTTATACTATAGCATTGTTTTCTTGTGGGGTCTACATTTTTGAACTAGAATACTATATTAATTTCATCAAGTGAGCATATGGGGGTTAGGTCTTTATGGGAAGGCTTTATTTAGATAGATTTTTGAGATGGGGTTTGGAAAACAAGCCTGATTGAGATTAGGAAAATTTAGTTAGGAATCAGGTATTTTCAGGGGAAGGTGCAACTGATGTTGAAGTCCTAAGGTATGGGAAGTTACTCTAATACAGCTAAAGCAGGCTGTTCTAGGAGAGAATAAGTTAAGCAGGTGTCAACTTTGGAAGCCATATTGAGATGCTCCCACGCTGCCACAAGCCTGAGAAAGAGGGAGGGGGGATTCAATTGAGTATCTCTTAAGTAGACAAAATAAATTCTTTTGCTAGTTCAAGGTCATTGAGTATGGCGCAGAATGAAATAAGAATCTTACTGTAGGACGGATCATGATTGGGCCATGTGATGTGATGACGGCCAAGGGGGGATGGATTTGTAGTTTTGAATATTGCAAGGAAGGCCAAAACTTTCAGATTCGGGATTCCACAGATATACCAGTTACTATCCAAATAAAGCAATCTTTGAGAGATCTCTGTCTCAGAGTTATTGCCTGGAAAGGAGGGATGCTGGAACACTGACATTATCCCGAATCTCAAAATGAACTCCAGCACCCCAAAAAGGAGGCTGCCAGGGGTGCTGAACCCCAGCACTGATTCCAAAAATGGAGCAGTGTGAACACTCAGTGAAGATGAAAGAAATGTAAGAAGCTCTTCTTCCAGAGTGCCCCAACCAGCCGGCAGATCCCAACACAGCCTCCCTTTGGAGTACCCCTACTGGGTCCCTACCTGCCCTGGCCAGCTCAATACATTCCAGCTCAGCACACAGTTGCTATGGCAGTCCCACCCTCAGACCAGACCAAATGAGTTTTAAAGCAACGTTTGATGGACGAACATTTTGCTTACTTCCTTACTCGGATCTGGTCCCACATAGATCAGTTTGGAAACTTATGCAACAGATTGCGATCTGGTTTCCACAATCACAGATGGGATGAATGAAGGGGATGCTTCCGATTGGATAGCCCAATTGCACAATTAGGAAGCACCAGAGCTACAGGATGTCAATGCCTTTATTGAACTCCTTAGGTTTAGGTTCAAGAATCCGGATAGAATTGGGGAAAGTGAAGACAAAATAATGGAAATGAAACAAGGCAAGCGACCCTTAAAAGACTTTGTATGGGAAAGTTCGCAAGTAACTTCATGAACTGGCTTGAAAGAATACTTCTGCACCATTTTAAGAATGCTATTAACCCAGAAGTTAAAAAAGCATGCAACATCAGGGAAAGACCAGAGATGCTACAGGATTGGTATGCCATGTCCCTCAGACTAGACAGGGAAATCAACCCACAAAGAAAACCCCCTTCTGAATGCCCTCCTAAGAGAACTGTGGCCAGTCGGCCTCTGACCAGACCTGCTGAAGCTGCTCTTACCCAACCCAAAAGAATTATAAAGTGCTATCAATGTGGCCAGGCTGGTCATAGATCAGCCAACTGTCTGGCTCCTCCACCTGTTCCACAACCGAGGCCTAGTACAGCTGCCAATGGTCAAAGAAATTGCCTCCACACACTAGCTGGTTTGCTAGACACTGTAGAGGGCCCCCTCCACACAGAAGGGAGCAAGGAACTTCCAGCCCAATAAATTCTTCCTGGAGAAGCCGATGAAGAAGATGACCCCATGGTGAGTGCTACCATTCCCCCTTTTACAGTGAAGTTGGTGGTGCCTGACATGGGGGAGGCAGGGGAGATAGAAGCAGTAATAGATACTGAGTGTTCCAGATGCCTTATTGGCCTCTCCATTGTTGAATAATTAGGAATAAAGACTAAAACCTGAAACACCCAATCAGGTTTGAATAGGTAGATGGAACTTTAATTGGAGGAGTCCTGATCACCCAAATGACAGAATTAATCAAACCAGAGATGGGCAGACACCATGAACTCATAGTAGTGGCTCCAAAAATGTCAGAATCTGTCATATTGGGACTTGTTTGGCTGGATAAATGGGCACCTACCATTAAGTGGGAAGATGGATACCAAAAAATCATAATAGGGGTTGGCTCATTATCCCCCTTCCTCCCCCAAAGAAACCAACAAAGATCCCCAACCTGAAGCCACCCAACAAAGATCCCCAACCTGAAGCAGCAGCCACTGCCTCAGATTCTCCTCCAGCCCCCCCCCCCAAGTCCCCAAACAATATAAAGACTTGACTGAACTGTTCAGCGAAGAGGAATGCAATGTTTTACCTCCCCATCGAGCCACTGATTGTACCATAAGTTAGAACCCGGGATAAAACTCTCAAAACCAAAGATGTATTCCATGACACCAGCTGAAATGACTGAGTTGAGAAAATACATCGATAACAATTTGGACAGAGGTTTCATTGAACCTGCAAAATCTAGATTTGCAGCCCCAGTACTGTTTAAAGAAAAAAAAGATGGCAGCTTGAGATTATGTGTGGATTTTAGAGGCATGAATGCAGAGTGCATAAAAAACATGTACCCCCTCCCACTCATGAAGGACTTATTAAATCACCTGTCTAAAGGCAAGATCTTTACCAAGCTAGATCTGAGAGAAGCCTACTACCGAGTTTGCATAAGGGAGGGAGACAAATGGAAAACTGCCTTCAACTGCCCTCTGGATAATTTCCAATTCCAAGTCATGCCTTTTAGACTCCAGGCCCCCCTGCAGTATTTATGCAACTCATCAATGAAGTGTTACATCCACACCTGTACAAAGGGGTCCTCGTCTACCTTAATGACATTCTTATATTCAGTGAAACTATCAAAGAACATGTCAAAATGGTCAGGCAAGTTCTGAAAAAACTTAGCCTAAACCCCAATTTGACAGTCACCGGGAAGAGGTAGTGCAAACTATGATATCAGAAGCCCAACCCGCAGGCCAAGTAACCACCTGAGACCAAGCCAACTGCAGTCCCAGATGCCTAGAAGACAAACTGACTAGTGACTTGAAAGCAGAACTTTTAACTGATCCATGGTTTGTTGAACATCAAACCAATTTGACAATGAACGAAGGAACCAAGATTTATGTACCCAATACTCTAAGACTGATGGTACTCAAATGTAGCCATGACTCGTGGTTGGGGCGACACTTTGGGTTCTTAGTCAGGAGACAGTTCTAGTGGCCAAAAATGAAAACTGATGTCAAGGACTATGTGCAAAGCTGCTCAGTTTGTGCCATGATGAAACACAGAACTGGAAAAACCCCTGGCCTCCTCCAACAAGTAGCTGAACCAATGAAACCATGGGAAGAAATCGTGATGGACTTTATTGTAGAGTTACTGGAGAGTGGAGGAAGTACCGTGATTTGGACTGTTATTGACTTATTTTCTAAGAAAGCTCACTTTACAGCATGTAACGGACTACCTTTGGCTAAGAAATTTGCAAAACTGTTTGTGAAGCATATCTATAGGCTCCACAGAGTACCTCATAGAGTAATCTCAGACTGAGGTGTACAGTTTACTGCTAAGTTCTGGAGGGAGTTTTTGAAGTCCATTGGGTCATCCCAAGGGCTTTCCTCAGCATTCCATCCTGCGTGCAACAATGGAGCAGAGAGAGCGAACACCATGGTGGAATAATGATGGAGTCAAAGATCAGTCATTTGCAGGGCACCAAGATGTCTGCCTGAGCAGCGTTTATTGCTTTTATACAGTTTTTACAAGCAGAAAAAGGTAAAGCAGCAACAGCATTTTTATTGGTGAATTCTGACTGTCAATCCTTAAGAATATACAAGTAAGGAAATGGTGATGTTAGCCAGGTGAGATCATGTACCAGCCAGGAACAGTGTTCTGCTGAGTGAGATCATATAGGGTTTTGAGGCCATGTAGGCTTTGAGGTATGGCAGTGTGCTGCTCATGCCCCCTACAGGACCTCTATCTCTACTACATCTGACTCTTTTTTGTTTTGTTAGACAAGGCATCATCGTAAGAGGGATTAATAAAAGGATCATAATCAGGAGAGGAACATCCCTGCAATTGCTTATACAGGGTATAAACCTGACCCTGAGGTAGTTTGGGAGGGGTTTGGGCTGAAAAGCTGTGATACATATGTTGCAAAGGGAAGGGAGACATTGAACAAAGCAGCACCCACCAATCAAAATAGCACAAATAATGACTAAATAGTATAGAATATTTCCTATTAAGCCTGTGGGCAACCAACTCCAAAAGCTTTCCCACCAAGATCCTAAATTATCAATTTTCAAATCCGAGGCCAAATTGTGTAAATAGTGCTGGATGGTTCGTAACTCATTAGACAAATTAAAACAACGTAGCCCATCCAAAGTTTCACAACCCAAATGCTGGTGCAAAAGCAAATAATCAACCGCAGCACAATTTTGTAAAATAGCCTTTCTTAATGCTTGCATCTCGTGGTTGATTGCTGAGACAGTTGAAGAAGTAGCATTAATTGTTTTTGCTAAATTACTTTCCACAGAGTTAATGTTAAGGTGAGCACGAGCAGCAAGTGCTGGCATGCCCACTATAGACACAGCTAGAGCTATGTATTCTGCTTTATTAAGTAAGGCTGCTTCAGAGTCACAAGTGCTATCTAGAGTGACCCCAGGTCAAGAACAATTCGAGTGAATTTGTTGTTTGGAAAGCAAAACAGGAATCAGCCGGCTGAGGCAGCACTGTGCTTCACTAATATTAGCAGGAATATAATTAAAAGTTTCTTGACCACATGTAAAAAACCATCCTTGCAGTAGCCAGACATGGGCAAAATTAAACTCTCCATGTCGCTAAATGACTGGCACGACGGGACCGGATTGGACACTGTGCCATCTGTAGAGTCACCCTTGCCATTTCTGGGACTGGATCTGGGGACTTGTGCCATGACATCCTTGGCTGAGCGGATGCAATGAGCTGGAATCCACAAAGATCCTGTAGGAGCAAGCACAACAGCATAGCCTCACCCCAAAGTAATCAGAGGAACCGGCCCCAACCATGTTTTATTCTTAAGCACTAAATAATTAAAAGGGATTAAAAATAAAAATTTTAAATAAATAAATTGTTACTATGTGTCTCTGCCCTGGGCATGTTCCCTTTCTAGCTTGAATCTCCCCCTTTTTCTAATTGTTCCTCTAATACTTGCCTTATGGGGGTGTACAATGGCCGTGGAGAAGCAAAAGATTTAGCCTCCTCAGAAGGAGCTGAAGGTCCAATTGGAGAAGATTTTGGGGTGACAATTTTTATCTGATCATAATCAGGCGAGGGGCTTGTAATTGTTGTCCTGCTGAAGCATCGGAACCAAATTTTTCCACTGCTTGACGGCATTGATACCATTGATGTAACATTTGGACTGGAGCCCAGGATTCAAGATGTAAAGCATGCCCTATCTTTATCCAATCCCTTAACTGGAGCATCTTGCGCTCAGGATACCAGGGACAATGTTTCCCTACCTCCTCAACCAGCTTCCTTATGTCAGCCTCAGGCGCTGTAATGCCTGACTTGTGTAACATGAATCTGAGTTCCTGTACATGTTTATGTGGTGTTGAAATAGATTGCAATCCATACTTACCACTGAGGGGTCCTGGGGGACAAAGGTGCACCTTGTATTCCAGATGATGGTATGTTGGCTGTTGCTCCCCATGGGGGGCTTTATAGTCCCTGGTTGGGTGCCAGCTGATGGAGTCAAAGATCAGTCATTTGCAGGATGCCAAGATGTCTGACTGCCTGAGCAGCGTTTATTGCTTTTATACAGTTTTTGCAAGCAGAAAAAGGTAAAGCAGCAACAGCATTTTTATTGGTGAATTCTGACTGCCAATCCTTAAGAATATACAAGCAAGGAAGTGGTGATGTTAGCCAGGTGAGATCATGTACCAGCCAGGGACAGTGTTCTGCTGAGTGAGATCATATAGGTTTTTGAGGCCATGTAGGCTTTGAGGTACGGCAGTGTGCTGCTCATGTCTCCTACAGGACCTCTATCTCTACTACAGAACAATACATTAGATGCTATGTGAATTATCAATAGAAGAACTGGGCGGAACTGTTGCCATTTGCAGAAGTTGCTTACAATAATGCAGTACATAGCAGCACAGGCTTGACTCTGTTCCAAATCAATACCAGCATGGACTTTGTCCCTATGCCGGAGTTGCCTAGGGAACCCCCAACATCCATGTCTTTAACGGAGTGGATGGAATCATTAAAAAAAGATTGGGAGGATACAAAAAAAGCTTTAACTGAAGCTGCTGAAAAATATAAAAAACAAGCAGACAAACATAGATCCCTCCAACCACCATTTAAAGTAGGGGACAAAGTGTTTTTGGAAACAAAATATCTCAAGTTGAAACTTCCCAGTAGGAAGTTGGGCCCTAAATTCTTGGGTCCATTCCCTAAATCTAAGATAATCAATCCAGTTAAGTCTCCCTCGGCTGTTGGGGAAAATACACCCATTGTTCCATAGTAGTTTGTTGAAGCCTGCTGTAGGGTCAAATCTAAGGCTGATACCAGCAGTTCCCCCCAAACTTCTGATTGTACAGAGTGGGACACATTATGAAATAAAGAAAATCCTCAATTCTAGAATACACCGAGGATGATTACAATATTTGGTGCTATGGAAAGGCTACCTTTGTCAGGCACTACTTGGGTAAAAAGTTGGGATATACATGCAGATAGATTGGTTAACCAATTCCATGACAAATTCCCTGATAAACTGAAGGGTTCCTTTGGAGAGGGGAGAGGGGTTAAGGGCATCACATTAACCCCTGTTGTGTTTTGTTTATTATCTCTTCCAGGATGTGATTTTTGTCAAGGGGGGACCCCTATCAGCTTTGTAAGCCATATTGAAATTTGATGCTCCCACACTGCCATAAGCCTGAGAAAGTGGGGAGGGGATTCAATTAAGTATATCTAAGTAGACAAAATAAAATTCTTTTGCTAGTTCAAGGTCATTGAGTATGGCACAGAATGAAATAAGAATCTTACTTTAGGACGGATAGTGATTGGGCCATGTGATGTGATGATGGCCAAGGGGGGATGGATTTATAGTTTTGAATATTGCAAGGAAGGCCAAAACTTTCAGATTTGGGATTCCACAGATGTACCAGTTACTATCCAAATAAAACAATCTCTGAGAGATGTCTGTCTCAGGAGTTATTGCCTGGAAAGGAGGGTTGCTGGAATGCTGACAGCAAGTAATATTACTTCTTCAAAGCCAGCCATCAACCTATTTTGGGCAGACAGGCACCCAAGTAATTTCTCAAAGTCTTTCCTTCTGCAATTTATGACTAATATAATCATCTTCTTGGAGGATTGTATTCCGGTTGGAAAAGCTAATTTGGTTATGTAATAGACTTCATTAGATAAGCTAGGTAATATAATCTAAGCCCAGATTTGAAGGGTAGGGCAAGGTGCTGCCCTAATTGCTAAAGTTTCTATTCCTCTTCCTGACCATGATGCAACAAACCACAATTTCATCAGGCTACAGAAATATGTGAGTGTATCTGGAATTCAGATAGCATTTATTTGTGTACCACGCAGCCCACAGTCCAACATTATATGTACCTGAGTTGTCTTGAATCCAACTTTGGAATCTCTAAGTGGCTGGTATATGGAAACTTCAACATCTGGGCTGTGACCAATCTCTTGGATTGTCTCAGGTGTTTATAGCTACCATAGACCTGTCACAATTGACAGGGTGCTTGGCTGAGGTAAACTTATTGTCTATGTCTACTAAACATAGTTCTCATTTGGTTAGAACTGGTTGGGAAATGTTTTATTAAATATGTTCTACTCTTGCTACATGCTTTCTCTACAGTAATACCATCTTCATAAAGAAGTAATAGTGCACTCCCTATTAAAAATACATTTTTGAACCTTCCCTATTGAAAAAGTACAGGTGAGGGCTTCCGGGTGGTGACGTCGAGACAGTGAGAAGCAAAGAAGAGTGGGCTCCATTCTCCAAACCTTTTTCTTAGAGTTGGGAAGACCCCCAGCAGGGTACATGGATCCCGAAGAGACCCGTGACGGTGTGGAGAAACTTGAGGAGCAGAGCGGTGGAGGGCGACCGCCCCTGCGACAAAGAGAAACCCTTGGAGCCTAACACACAAGAGGCTGCCATCCCTGAATGGCAGCCCCGAAGTCTCGATAGCCCAGCTGAAAGAAGGAAGCAAAATAACAGATTGTGGCATTGACTGGACTTGGTGGTGCAAAGATTGTGTGCAACAAACAGGGATTGCTTCAAAAGAAGGTTTGTAATTTGCGGAGGGCGAGAGAGGCAGGAGAAAGCTGATCAGAGCTCCAGAAAATCGGCAAACGGGCAGTGGTGAGAGTGGTCGGGGAGCGGAGGATTTGCCCGAGAGACTGAGTTTTGAGAATTGAGACGAACAAAGAAAGGAGAAAGACTAAAGATCTTTAAAGACTCCCAGATTCAAAAAGAGAGCTGGCTGGATCTGGTTGAAATAAAAGACAGTTGCTAGGCTGCTTATACTGGACAGTGACAGAAGAATGGAAGAGGAAGTAGCTGAAGTAACAGGCGATCGGTGTCCATTGAGAAGAACAGTTATTACTCAGCAATTTTGCTTTTGAGATAAGAGAATTGATTTGTGGAAAGCAATTTTGAGGGGTGAAATACCCACTGAATTATTAGATTATTGGCTTTTTGCTTGATTGTAGTTGAATTAATGAAATAAGTGCTTATTTGTACAATTTTAGAAACATATTTATATTTATAATTTTTTAATAAAACTTAGAGGTTGATAAAATTAGTAACTTATGATTAGAGATCTAGAAAGTAATTTTTTCCATTAGTCCATATTATATTTATATCTTTATATCTTATATTTATACTTATATATTTATATAGTCATATATATTTCCTAATTTAAAATAGTAGTAAAGGGGGAATGTATTGATGAACTGGGGACAACTGTGATGATTTGAGTGTCTTATAATATATATTATATATAATCCCTATATCTTCTAAGACTTTGTTATAGATATTAAGTGAAGACCCTATTAATTAATTTAAAATCCTATAGGGTTGTTAAGGATCTTATATAGAAAAAGTGTGACCCATAAGAGTTATAATATATAGCTATACAACACTTTTAATTTAAGTTATTAGAAGTATATAAATTAAATATGTTTGATTAAAAGATAGAAGTGGGGTGTACTGTAAACAATATTGATAATTGATTCCATAATAGGATATACTAAAAGAGGAATCTTAAATCGAGGAACAAACTTATAGGAACCCAGAAAAAGGTACAATACTAGAATTCTGGTGAATGTTGAGTTGGGACAACATATATAGTATTTTAGAGAAACAGAGAGAAATATTAAAAGAAATGATGAGTATCACCACTATGACAGTGAAAGCTGGGAAAAAGACAACATCTATGTCAACACTCTCAATGGCAGCTGCTTCACCCTTAACACAAAAAACGATTGAAAGGATGCTCACAACAGAGAAGCACAGCACAGCTCCAAATACCCCAAATATACAAACTACGCTATTAACAATACAAGAAACGATGATAAAGCTTCAGGAAACGATGATGAAAAATCATAGTGAAATGAACACTGAAATAAATGAAGTTAAAGAAGAAATGGGGAAATTAAAAAGTGAAATGAAATCTGATATATTCAAATTAGATGAAAAAGTTTGCTCAATACAGCAAGCATTAGAAGAAAATGAACGTACAATAAAAGATGTGGAAAAACAAACAGAACAAACAGAGAAAAAATTAGAATTGGTTGATCAAAAAATGAAAACAATAAACAAAGAAATGGAAGACTCTCTTATCCACTTAGAGATGGACCAGGCAGCTTCATACCTTAGGTTCCAGAATGTTGTGGAAACGAAGAAAATTTAGAACTAGTGATGGCCGAAATTCTACCAGAAGCATTACAGCGAGACAAAGATGTAATATTGACTGAAATGGATGACGTCTATCGAGTGAGCACGAATTATGCCAGATGGCATAAATTACCAAAGGAAGTGCACATACAGTTCACAAGGAAAAAGATTCAGGATATAATCTATAGGATGATGAGATGAGCCAATTGTGTACAAGGGGAAAGAAATACAGACATTAAAACAGGTCCTGAGGAGAGTGAGGGAGCAAAGACGGGATTATAGATTTTTGGCTACACAGCTTACTAAGCAGGATATTCTCTTCAGGTGGCTAGTCCCAGAAAGGATGCTAGTCATATGGGAGGGAAAAAAATCAAGATTGACACGTTAGAGAAGGCACACGTTTTCTACAACCAGCTAGTAGGACCAAAGCAGCAAAGAAGACCTTGAACCAAACACTCAGGAAGAACAGGAACAACAACAACAAGGAAATAAAGAAGGAGACTAGGGGATGGAAGTGAAAGACCAACAAGAACAAGAAAACCTAACAGCAATAGCAAGAACTCAAAGAGATACAAGAGCTAATAGAAGACAAAGATTAAGAGACAACTAAGAGGATGGGAGAAGAAATCAAATTATTTTCAATCAACATAAATGGATTAAATTCGACAATGAAGAGGAAGAGAACCTTGGCAAAACTAATTAAACAAAAAGTAGATATAGTATGTTTACAAGAGACACATATTCAAAAAATGGATGAAAAGTATTTAGAATGCCCTAGATTAGGAAAATTGTATACAGCTTCAGCAGACCAATAGCGGAATATGTTAAGGAGGAAATAAAATCGAAGTTAATTTTTGCAGATCCCAAAGGAAGAATATTGATGATGGAAGTGTGGATAGCTCAAAAACCAGTTTTGTTAGTAGTAAGGTATGCACCCAGTGAAAATCAACAAGAGTTTTTTAAAAAATTACACAATAAAATTATTGAATTGGAACAAAGAAATATATGCATCAAAGGAGATTATAATGCAATAGTAGATTACAACAAAGACTACAGTAGTGAAAAGAAAATTGGGAAGAAGAGTATTACCAAGAACAGGTTTTGAAATGATTGCAAAACTCAACCTATTAGATGTTTGGAGACAACTGAGTCCAGATAAAAGACAATTTACTTTTTATTCCAATCCACATCAATCATGATTGACATGGCCTGGATGGAGGAGAAGTGGAGGACATAGAAATACTACCAAACACTTGGGCAGACCACAACCTGCTTAAAATAACTTGGAGAGGTCGGAAAAAAATAAGACAAAGATGGACTTTAAGTACACAAATATTAAAAGATAAAGAATTTATTCTGAAACTTAAAGAAGAATTAGCACTATTTTTTAATGAAAATACTAGGCAACATACATCGACACAAAATATTTGGACACCATGAAGGCTTACATATGCAGAATCACAATATCTTATACAGCTAAAAAGAATAAAGAGAGGTGGACTCAACATAATACCTTGCAGGAAGAAATTAAAAATTTAGAATTTCAGTTGCAAAAAACACCGCAAAATACTAAAATTAGAGAAAAACTGAAAAGTTAAACATACAGTTAACATATTAGAACAGGAAGAAATGGTGAAATACCTAAAAGCAGCCAAACAAACCTTTTTCAAGCAAGCAAATAAACCGGGAAGATGGCTTTCGTATAGACTTAAAAAAGAAAGGGAAAAGAAATAATATATCAACTACAGGATAAGAACAAAGAATAGCAACATATAATATGGGGAAAATTGCACAACAATATTTTGAAGATTTGTATAAATGTGAGGAAGTAAATGAGGAAAAGATAAGAGTATTTGGAAGAGGAAGGGAGTCCATTAATAGAAGACCTAAAGGAAAACCTTTCTAAAGAGATAACTATGTCAGAATTGAAGCAAGCAATTAAGAATCAGAAAAACAATAAAACTCCAGGGCCAGATGGATTTCTGGGAGAATTATATAAGATGATGGATGAACAAATAGGATCATTGATTTATATAATGAAGTCTTGATAGAAACCAAAATGCTGGGCTCATGGAGGGAAACATATATCTCGCTAATCCCAAAGGAGGGCACAGATAATAGATTAATGCAAAATTACAGACCAATATCATTATTGAATGTCGATTATAAAATTTTCGCAACTATAATAGCAAACAGATTGAAATATCCATTCTGACCAAAATGGATTCTTGCCATTTAGACAAATCAGAAATAACGTAAGGACAGTGCTAGACATCCTGGAATACTAGGAGGCACACCCAGAGAAACTAGTGGCCCTTGTTTTTCTGGACGCCCAGAAGGCATTTGATAATTTAAATTGGAAATTTATGATACAACAAATTCCAAATATGAAATTAGGAAATAAACTTGAGAACATAATAAAAACAATATATTCTACCCAGAAAGTGAATATCATATTAAATGATGAAAATACCCAGAGTTTTAAAATAAGAAAAGGAGTAAGGCAAGGTTGTCCTTTGTCACCTCTGCTTTTTATCTTGTTGCTAGAGCGTCTCCTAAGATGAATTAGACAGAATCCAGGGATAAAAGGAACTAAAGTCAAAAAGGAAGAATATAAATTGCAAGTCTTTGCGGATGACCTGGTATTTATCATAGAGGACCCCATAGAGACAGAGAAGGAGATAATTAGAGAATTGGAAAGGTACAGGGAAATGTCCGGCCTCAAAATTAATAGACATAAACTAAACTTTTAACTAAAAATTTGACGGAATTACAGAAAATAGAATTGGAAAAAGTAATGGGACTACAAATAACAAAGAAAATTAAATATTTAGGTATTTGGTTGACCGCACACTGTATAACAATAAAAGAGAATAATTATACTAAACTTATATAACAGACAAAGAAAGATTTAGAATTATGGGACAAATTACAGCTATCACTATTAGGAAGAATAGCGGCAATCAAAATGACTATCCTACCTAAATGTTTATATCTATTTCAAATGATCCCCATTAAATTAGAGAAATTTTTTTTCAATGAAATGAATAAAATTACGGCAAAATTTATATGGCTAAGGAAAAAACCTAGAATAAGAATGAAAGCGTTACAAGATTTATAAAAGCAGAAGTGGCTTTGGACTCCCAAACTGGGAGATGTATTATAAAGTGACAGTGTTAATTTGGACTAAGGAATGGATTAATTTAAATAATAAGCGAATATTAAATTTAGAGGGTCATCACCTGCAAAAAGGATACAGGAACCAAAAAACAATTATATTTCCACAGACATTTGGTTAGAGATTCCCTTATACAAAATTGGATTAAAATAAGAAGGAAACACTATATGAAAATTCCAATTTGGTTATCTATGATGGAAGCTATGATACATCCTAACAATCTGGACCTATGCAAAATGACAAAACATAAAGAAGTTTTAGACGCACAAGAAAGTTAAAATCAAATCAGGATCTCCAAAAACAAGGGATATGTATTGATTGGTGGACATATCTCCAGTTACAAAACAGATATAAAAAAGATATAAAAATTTTTGAAATATATTCGGAATGTCAACAATTGGATAAAATTTTATTAAGCCCAGATGAAAAAAAATTACAAAATTTATAAACTTTTGTTAGAGGTAGAATTAGAAGAAGTTTTGTTAGAGGTAGAATTAGAAGAACTTATAAAGCCCTAAATGGCTTGGGTCCAGGGTACTTGCGGGAACGTGTCCTGCCAGCATCACACTCTGATCGCCCTGAATGCTCCCATAGGAGGGGCCTCCTTGGGATAGCGTAGGTTAGGCATTGTCAGCTGGCAGTCCCCAGGGCTGCGTGCGGCCCTCCCAAGCTCCATTTTCGCTGGCAGAAGGTTGCAGGCAGCTGTTGCAGCCCAAAACTGTGTTCAAGAACCCGTTTTCACTGGCAGAGTATTTGGGCCACCACAGGCAGCCCCAACATGAGTGATGTTGAATTTGCCACCTCACACAACCCTGATCCAACCCTCAATGAAATCGAATTTGATACACCTGATCTGAAGGAATGACCTCCACAGATAACAGATAATCAGAGTGGGAAGGGCCTTGTAGGTCATCTAGTCCAACCCCCCACCCAAGCGGGAGACCCTACACCATTTCTGACAGATGGCAGTCCAATCTCTTCTTGAAAGTCTCAAGATGCGCTCCCACAACTTCTGAGGGCAAGGTGTTCCATTGGTTGATTGTTCTCACTGTCAGAAAGTTTCTCCTTATTTCCAGGTTAAATCTCTCCTTGTTCAGTTTCCATCCATTATTCCTTGTCTGGCCTGCAGGCACTTTAGAAAATAGCTTGACCCCTTCCTCCCTGTGGCAGCCCCTCAAATATTGGAGACTGCTATCATGTCTCCCCTGGTCCTTTTCTTTACTAGACTAGCCAAGCCCAGTTCCTGTAACCGTTCTTCATATGTTTTAGTCTCCAGTCCCCTAATCATCCTAGTTGGTCTTCTCTGTATTTTTTCTAGAGTCTCAACATCTTTTTTGTAATGTGGTGAACAGAACTTGGTGCAGTACTCTAGGTGTGGTCTTACTAAGGCTTTATAGAGTGGTATTAGTACCTCTCTTGATTGTATCCCTCTGTTAATACAACTTAGGATTGCATTAGCTTTTTTGGCTGCTGCTGCACACTGCTGGCTCATATTTAGCTGGTTGTCCACTAAGATTCCAAGATCCCTCTCACAGTTACTGCTGTTGAGCCTGGTTTCACCCAGTCTATATGTGTACTTTTGTTTTTTCTTGCCTAAGTGTAGGACTTTACTTTTCTCTACATTGAATTTCATTTTGTTAGATATGGCCCAGTGTTCTAGTCTGTCAAGATCCATCTGGATCTTGAGCCTATCTTCTTGGGTGTTAGCTATTCCTGCCAGCTTAGTATCATCTGCAAATTTGGTAAGTTCCCCTTCTATTCCCTCATCTAAGTCATTAATGAAATATTGAAGAGTACTGGGCCTAAGACGGAACCTTGTGGCACCCCACTGCTTACTTCCCTCCATGTAGACTTAGACCCATTAAGGACTACTCGTTGAGTACAGTATATTATCATCTAGAAGTACAGTACATTATCATCTGGAAACTCCGTTCATATAACAAGATCTACTTTGGGTGCCCCAAAAAACCACTTGGCTATAAACAACCAGGCCTTCTCAATGGCAGCACCAATATTATGGACCCTCCAAGGAGTAGTCTTAGTGCTTCTTGGCTGCTTGTCTAATCAGATTTGAAAAACACTTCTGTAAGATAGCTTTCCTTTGTAATTATCTCTTTAAATTTATCGATTTGCTTGATGGCTATTTTAGCAATGTTTTATATGACTTGTTACGTATTATTTTGTATTATGTCAGCTTTGTTGGCTACTTTATTATATAATATATAATATTTTAATATTAAATATATATAATAATGGATGTAAACCATTATGGGCTGGCTTTCCAAGAATATTTAGGTAGAAATTTAATAGTAAATAAATAAATAAACATTAAGTTGGGAGGAATATTAGAATTCTTTATTAGTTTTACCAGTTTTGCAAGGTTTGCTTTTGCACATTCAAATATTCTGTTCCATTTTCTATAGTATTTGTAGTTGATAATTCTAAATATGTTTTCTTGCTCTTATTTTAGGTGGAAAAAATCCGCCAAGTGAAAGCCAAGTCCCTCTACTTGCAAGTTGAGAAGTTGCGTCAAAATCTCAATAAGCTAGATAACACCATCAGTGCAGTCCAGCAAGTCTTAGAAGAGGGCCGGAACATGGATATCCTCTTGGCACGAGATCGGATGCTTGCACAGATGCAGGAAATGAAGAATGTAAGAGGCTTCCTGCAGCCTCAAGAGGATGACAGGGTCATGTTTACTCCTCCTGATCAGGCACTGTATTTGGCCATCAAGTCTATGGGATTTGTCAGCAGTGGGGCCTTTGCTCCTCTGACCAAAGCCACTGGGGAGGGTCTCAAACGTGCATTGCAAGGCAAAGTAGCCTCTTTCTCAGTGATAGGTTATGATCATGATGGTGAGCCTCGCCTTTCTGGGGGAGACATGATTTCAGCCATTGTAATGGGGCCAGATGGAAATCTCTTTGGTGCTGATATTTGTGACCAGCAGAATGGAACTTACCTTGTAAATTACAGGCCACAGATGGAAGGGGAACATCTGATCTCAGTCATGATGTGCAACCAGCATATAGAAAGCAGCCCATTTAAAGTCATGGTCAAATCAGGCCGCAGTTATATTGGCATTGGATTGCCGGGGCTCTGTTTTGCTAGTGAGGGGGATAGTGATGGAAAGCTGTGCCGCCCCTGGGGTGTTAGTGTAGACAAGGAGGGCTATATCATTGTTGCTGATCGCAGCAACAACCGCATTCAGATCTTTAAACCTTGTGGGGCTTTTCACCACAAGTTTGGCACCTTGGGCTCCAGACCTGGCCAGTTTGATAGGCCTGCTGGTGTTGCCTGTGACTCCTCACGGAGGATTGTTGTGGCAGACAAGGACAATCATCGCATCCAGATCTTCACTTTTGATGGCCAGTTCATTCTCAAGTTTGGGGAGAAGGGAACCAAGAATGGGCAGTTCAATTATCCATGGGATGTAGCAGTTAACTCTGAGGGAAAAATCCTGGTGTCCGACACAAGGAATCATCGGGTTCAATTGTTTGGACCTGACGGAGTGTTCCTGAATAAATATGGTTTTGAAGGAACGCTCTGGAAGCACTTTGATTCCCCACGAGGTGTGACATTCAATCACGAGGGCCATCTTGTTGTGACTGATTTCAACAATCATCGTCTTCTAGTTATTCGCCCTGACTGTCAGTCAGCCCGTTTCCTTGGGTCTGAAGGCACAAATAATGGCCAGTTTTTGCGTCCACAAGGTGTGGCTGTGGATCAGGAAGGTCGTATTATTGTGGCAGATTCCAGGAACCATCGTGTACAGATTTTTGAGCCAAATGGTAGTTTTTTATGCAAATTTGGCACTCAGGGAAGTGGCTTTGGTCAGATGGACCGTCCTTCAGGTATTACTGTCACCCCAGATGGCATGATAGTTGTGGTGGACTTTGGAAACAATCGAATCCTCATATTCTAATCTGTGTATATGTGTACTAAGAAGAAACTGTCTCAGGGAAAATCCTTTTAAGAGATCTTGCCCCACATAAATACACAAATCTTCCAATGATAGTTCAAACCTACCTCATCTTTAATTTTTTTTATAGATGAATGTATTTTCCCTTTATATCTGCAGGGGTTGAACCTGTGATTATATGAACTCTTAATCTACCTCATTATCTTTATGTTCCTTTACATCCACAGTATACATGGTGCAGTATAAAATTAAGCCTCTTTTCCCTAAATGGGACACTCATGTACAAGCTTGTTTCTGTGCACATTAGCTGGCTGTGTGATAAATTTTGTAGATTCTGCCAAAGAGGCACACTCATCTTGAAAAAGAAGAAAAAAAATCAGTAGTTTTAGATTTTTAATTGTTTTATATTCAGATTGTACTGTGTTTTTCTTATAGGAGAAGGTGAAGGGAGCTGTATTTTTAGATGCTGCTGCAGCAGAGAAATCTTTTCTTTGTTCTCTTTTTTTATACCTCAGTGCATTTGTCATACTGTTCCACATAGCATCTTATTTCAGAAGGCCTTTTCTTTTAAAGTGGGGTGGAAATCACACACACACACCAAAAGTCTAGGTTCTTTGTCACTGGTACTTTTCTGAATGTGTATTTTGAAAAATGCAGTAATTTCACCACACCAAAACAATGTTTGAGGATGCACAAAATGTGATGTGTTCAACCTTATTTTGGTAGTTTGGACTTTGGCCCAAAGGGCTGCAGGGCAAAACCACCCATACATAATAGCCCTGGAGAGCCAGCCAGCTCCTGGAAACAGCTTTTTATCTGCTAGGCAAAGTTGCTCTCTACACTTGGAAACTTTAGAAGTTACCTCTATTGCTGTCTAAGGAGCTGCTACATGGGTGAGAATGTGTCTCCCCAAATAGCTTCTGACTTCAAAAGGATATGTTTGGAATGTAGCTTTGATATAATTGGATGTTCAAGGCAAATGAGGATTTCCTCTTAGGCTAGTATTTTTTCTCATAACCTTTCTTCCAGTTCTTTTTTTTTAAAGTCACTTCCCTTATGTATTGTCTGTATGTGTCTATCTATGTGTGACAAATACATGGCAATTGCCATTACATTGAGTCAGATGTTTAGGGATGATACGATATTTCTGTTTTGAAGATTGTGTTGAAGAAATTAGCTTTTTGTAATGTAGTGTTATGAAGACGTGATTTTTCAGGTATATATATCACAAGAAGTTGAAATTTGGAATTTCAGGGTGCATATCAGAAGTTAACAGTAAAGAAAGAAAGTAAATAATAGTATGTAATCTGAGTGGACAGTTTCCTGCCTTTTTCAGGCTCTCTTCTCTCCCCCCCACCCTATTAAATGGAATATCTACATGGGAAATTCATCCTGACAGGATAACCATGTAGCTCCCTCTTTGGGATAAAGACTGTGGAAAGTGAACCACCCTAAATCCTACCTCATTTGCTCCAGCGCCAAAGAATGCCATGTAAAATGGGGGTGCATATCTAAAACCAAAATACTTTGAATTTGATCAGCCACATTTAGCACTGAAAATACTGAGAATATTTATACTTCTCCAAGAAGCTCTGTAATTCAAGTTTTATATCAAATCATAGGAATGTAATTCCTTCCCTGCTTTGTCATTAACCCCTATATACCTCTATTGATATTTGAGCAAATGTGTGCTGAGTTACTATGGTGCTTAGTCTCTATGCTAAGGCTGTCCTTGGAGTCATGTCCATCATGTAGTCTAATTACTTTTATTTAGGATTCTGCTTTGAGATCCAAAATACTGATAGAGCAATCAGCAATCCGAGAGTTTGCAAAGAGATTCTCTTTTTAAAACTGACTAATCAGAAGGGGATAATATGAACATTTCATGTAGTGACTGAAATGCTCTTTAATGAAAAATAATGCTTCCTACCCAACCATATATTCATCACTGGCAGATCTATCCTTGAATGTTTTGACCAGAAGAAGATGTTATGATTGCACTTTTTGCATTTTCCAAGGCATTACTTTCTAGAGATAATGGAATTGAGTTCATTTTTTAACTGGATGCTACATTGATAAAAGGGATAGTTAATTACTATATCCTTCTCTCAGAGATTCTGGGAGCTCACAATCTTACAATTTTACAATTCTTCACTGAACCATCTTAGCATTTCTAATGTTATATGGTATATAAATCAGTTGGGCCAACATCACCACCAGTATCGCTGAGTACAAGGATTCAAATTAGGCTTGGGGTAGAGTTGATAAAATATAAGCTACTTTCAATATTTTATGTTGCCGCAACTGATATAAAGCTAAGTTGCAAAGGAGCATCACTGCTAAGGGATAAAAGACTAGGATATCTGAAACTAAGGATTGCCTTCTTGACCATGGGCAGACCAATATACAGGTAGTATATGATTGAGGTGGTATTTTCAAGATAATGTATTGTGATGTTGAAAAATATGTTATTCTCTTGGACACCAAATATTCTATTTCAGCAGGGGATGGGGGTTCTATTTTCCCTGCCTTTAATAAATAATAAAGGTAGGATATAAAATAAATAAGTCTTGTCCATATAAGTCACATTGTGCTTGTCAGAAACTGTTACTAGAGTTGACAAAGAGCACTGGAAATTGAAGTTTATCTATCTTGATGACAAATTTAATGTAAGACCAGTCATTTCAGATTTTAGGTATTTCAGATTTTAGTTTGTACTTGAAACTCTTAAGTTAATTTCTCCAAAATAGCTACCAAAGATAACTGGTTAAAAGCTTTATTGTTGACAGAATTCTTGATGTTCTTCTAAGGGAAGATGTTATTTCCATGATTCCAACTTTGTTTTCTGCTAGCCTTATTATAAACTAAGCTATTTCTAGAAGGTTCTGTCCAGTAACAGTTCTGTGCCATCCATTCTTTCTAAACTCATAAAACTGTTGATTAATGAAGTTCTATTTTTGAAAGACATACATATGCACACTTACATGCCTACATTAAGGGGCTATATGAGATTGCAAAGATAGGAACCCTCTGAGGGGAAGGTGTATGTTCTGTATTTGGTCATCCACAAATACTTTCTTCCATGCTATTGCAGATATATACATATTTTGGCACAAAGTAAACAATTAAAAAAAGTAGTGTCTTCATACAATTTTCCTCCTTATGTACTAAGTTTTTAATTTTTATATGCTGCTGTTTGGCTGCCAGATTTACTTCTGTCCAGTTACTGCAATAGATAATTCAAAGCACATGTTATTTCACTTTAAGGTTTTATGGAAGCTTCTCACAGGAGTATTTATAATACAATGAATTTATAATAGAAAAAAAATATTGTCAATGTAAAATGCCCTCTAGGTGTCTGGATTTATTTGGGATGGACTTACCAGGCTCCTGATCGGCAGAAATTGAATAAAGATTAACACTAGGTGAGCAAAGGTTTGAAAACAGCTTGTAAATTCTTCAGCTCTTGGTTACTAAACTAATACATCTCATTTACAAAATATTTGTTATTTATAAAGTTTAACCTACATTTGGAGGCTGGTTGTGCTATAAATATTTGAATTTGGCTAATCAAGAAGCTGTTAGGTTATTTAGTTTTCTAATTAATTTTTTTTCTTGAAAACCTAATAGAAAGTCAAGAAGTGCTACTAAATAGCAGGTACTTCAATAGTAAACTGAACAGTGTATTCTTAAATAAATTTTGGGGAAACTTTAATGGCATTTGATAACCCTATAAATGGTACTTTGCCTAAGATTAATGATACTAAAGAAGGTACTTCTTTACAGCATCCAGCTGGAATTGCATGATTTGATCCGATCACTTTTAAGTAATTAAATTCAAAATTAATTTATTGAAGAAAAAATTCAGTTTCATTTTATCCACATCTCTGATTTCTTTTGAAGATTAGGAGATTCTTATATTTTATTCTGGTTCAAAATAATTTCCCAAGCATTTATGTGGTGGTCTTTTTTCTTAAATGGTCATATTCATAACTCTGGTGCCAAAAGGTAATGGGTTTTTAAAAAAAGAAAATTTAGACACCTCACCCTACCTCTGGACAGTTTTTAGCTGTGTAAAAAGTAAATATTGGTACTTAAGATAACACTGTTTATAGTCCTTAAGCCTTTGGGGAGTCAGCAAGCCCAATTTGCTGTGATACAGGATACTTGCATAAGCATGTTTTAAATTCCTACCTCACTGTTAATTTTATAAGCACAGCATCTACCTCAAAGTTAGCTTCAGAGGGGAAATTGGGTATTCAGCATGGCAAGAAAACCACCTGAAAGCCAGGTAGCCTTTTTTAGTTCCTGGCTGTTTTCTTTAAATATTAGGCTATCTGAACTAAAAATGGACACCTCAGGCAAATCTATTAATCATCTTTCTCTATGACTTTATGTCTAGGGAACAACTCTATCTCTATTTCAATACTTAGCTGATTGGCATAATGAATTAACTCTAGTTACAGAATCTATGTAGGTTATAGCGTTCTCTCCGACAAAAAGAAATACACTGCATTTATAGCAACTTGATAGAAAAGCCATCTTCTGGAGATCTGGAAATGCCTGGTTAATTGTCCAAAGCAATTGAGTCTATGAAGAGAAATAATAATATTCTCCTATATTAACACACAGTGAAAAGTGTGACAGTTAGGGTTCTTACATTGATTTTTTGTTTTACAACATTTCACATAGCAGCTTATTTAGGCAGAGAAAGGATTCTCATCCAAATCAGCTTAAATTGGGTTATTTCATCCATTGTTTCCCACATGCTGCAAAGATACAATGAAAGCACGCTTGCTTATAAGTGGAGTTGGAGAAATGGGCACAGAAACTATTTGCAATTAGTTGAGTTTGAATGGAAAATGTCTTTTTGGGATTCCTTTAAGTGGTTTTACAGCATGACAAACATTAGGTCAATTTCCCCCTCCCCACACACCACCACCATCCTCAAGTAATGGTTCTTCAGGAAAAGTTTTTAAAAATGTTTGTGTATCTGCATGGTCTTAGACCATTTCAATGATTGTATCAATTTACAAACTCAGGTTGATTTTTTTTTTACTTTGTGGGAAGTTCCTTTCTTCAGAGCTTTGGTCACTGAATGTTTAGTGTACATAGTAGGGTGTGGTATTCTTTAAGTCACCAAGCCTCTAAGTTCTTTTTGTAGGCTTATAGATTTCTTAAGTAGGCTATGTAATGTGTGTTCATTCATCCAAACTGATGGCTTTTCCTACATTGTATGTGATATTCTTTGTATTGTGCCTCACCTATTACATATCTGCTTATATAGTGCTAATCCTCCTCCCCCCTTTTTTAAGTAGCAGTAGTATGACATGCCTTGGGGATTATTTTCTTGAAAAAAGCATTTCCAGTATTTTTCTGTGCCTAAACCCTGTGGTTGGTCCAAGACCAAAATTAAAAATTAAAAAATCAGCATAGAAACCCTGTGGACCAAATCCTCCATTGATTAGTCTTAACATAAATCCATTTTCTCCCATTTTTTAAACAATTCATTTATTTGCAGAACTATTTAAGATTCTGCCTAGCTTTGGAAAATACACTATTTTTTAAAGCAAGTTGAATTTTTAGTAGTTCACATCCTGCCAAACCAGATTGGATTTATTAGAAGAAAACATATTCTTACAGAGCCCTTCTATGTATTATTGCTGGATTGGCCAACTTATTTTTTTCAACTGAAAGCTATTAATTTTTAAAATTTGATCACTCCAACTATTGCTGTTGGATTTCAGAGTGATATGAGAAAGGTGAGGCACAAGCTTTATTTGGAAAGCTAAAATATTAGAACTTGTGTTTTTTCAAATGGAGGCTTCTGAATGTATCTTTGTGGTCCATGGAGAAGGCTGAAGGATGTAGCAAGGAGACGATGTATCGGCTACTAGCAGCCTTAAAATAAAGTAATGGTCTCCATGGACTTTAAAAATGTTTCTATGCAGTTTATTTTATTTTTGTTTAATTAAATAAATGTGAGTTTCACTTCAAATGTGGTTTGTCTTTTTTCCCCTCCTAAAATAGTTTCCCATATATTTTCACATCTGTGTGAAGATAGGTAACACCTGTTTCTTTTCCTATTAATGCTTTTATTCATATATTACATTGTCTGATATAACTTAACAAATTACAGCTCTTTTTAATTTGAAGCATTTGTACCTCTACTGTAAAGCTGCAATTACATGACATTGTAAAAACAAAGTGATGAATATTTGCTTCTTATAGTCAAAGAAGTATGTGCTTAAGTACCATCAGTAGCATATTCAAAGTTTTGACAACAGTTAAAAATTGTATGTTTGAATGAATTTCAATAGATCAGTAGAGGCTTGCATGAAATAGAAAATGTTCTGTTTTAGTTCTAGAATAAACTATCACATTCTGGAAGTTTTGCCAAACCATTTTGGATCAGCTGTAGTTCTGGGTTTTGGGTGAAGAAGACCCTGCCACTTTACAGACTGGTAGGATAAGACTAATATATGTTTTTCTCTTACAACCCTTGTCCCTAGTTGACTTAGCACTTCTGTAGCTGTTGCTGTTTTTTTCTCATTCTTAACCTAAGCAATTAACCACGCTCACTGTCTTGGGCAACATTTTAGTATGCTCAAAAGTTGTTTCCATGAACCAGCAGGGCATTTAGATTTCCTGTGATTCTGAGATGATTCAAGAATGCTATTTCTGCTGATTTTTACTGATAAACATGGCAGAAGATTCATTCTGACAAGGATAGATCCAATACAATGAAACTCCCAAGTACTTGCAAACTCCCAAGTTAATTTTAATAGTGCCAAACTTTGGCTTTATTAAAAGTTATTTTTACATGCCAGTCACCAAAAGACAAACTCATTTTCAGGGAGTTGCTGCCATATAAGTAGCCCTGGATTTATGACTGTTCAATTAACAATGGTGCAAAGTTATGATGGCCTTGCAAAAGGCGATCCATTCTTAAAGTCGTAACTGTTGTACCATCCACAGAGTTATATGATCACAATTCAGGTGCTTCGCAACTGGCTCACACTTACATCAGTTACGACATTTTTCAATCACATTATTGCTACATATGACCTTCCTAGCTAGCTTGACAAGTAATATCAATTGGGGAAGCCAGATTTACACATGATGCTCTTAATGACCACAGTAAAGATGGTCATAAATTGGGTTTGGTCATGTAATGACCCAATGACTGCACTATTTAGTAACCAAAAATCAAATCCCAATTGTGGTTGTAAGTTGAGGGCTATCTGTACTGTAATATAACAATACTTGCTTCAGTTGTGCAATGGCTCCCTCAAATTAAACTTAATTTTTTCACAAAAAAAGTCCAAGCAGTGTTTTTGGGAGCAATGCAAAAATGTCATACCATTTTGAACTAATAAAATATATTCACAGGAAAAGTACCAATAAACATCATAAGTAACAATCTTGAATAAAATAAAATGAGTCTTAAGTCTTTCTATAGATTTTATTTTAAAATGAAAAAAAAAACCCTTAATGTATGATATATGCAGTTAAAACAGTTTTTCAAAGTTATAAAACAAATCTTAAGTGCTCCCTCAAAAGGGCCATTCTATAGAGGTTCACTTCCTCTGAACAGTGGTGAATGTTGGCATCTGAATAGGTTGAACCAAGTGGGGAGGTTGGAATACAGGTTTCTTTCGTATTTCAGAGAGCATTTTCACTGAAGGGAGAAGCTGGTTTCTTTTGATGATTTGCAATGCCAGTTGAGTATTGCCTAAAACAATTTCAAAATTTATTAAGATCTGATATGTAAGTCTATGAAACATCAGGCACACTTCACAAAATTTAACTGCCAGTAAATTTTTGAAATTGCAGAGGGAAACGTTTTTTCTTCCATAGACACACCTGCTTTATCTAAATATTTGCATCAAAATATGAAGAATATGCCACTATTGTCTCTTTTCAATTTATAGAGATACAAATAGACTTCACAGAGTTATTGTGCAGAAAATAGGAGAAAGATGTGTGGAGTATGTTCACACCTTGAGTAATTTATGAAAATAATAAAGGAATATAAATAAATGAATAAATAAACGGATAAAAATACACCTCCTAGTCTTCAGTTTATAAACTTTCTTTAGAATCGATATGTGCTTGATTACTAACTGATTAATCTCCTAGACAAGAAGTTATAGGCCTACATATACAAAAAACACAATAATTGTAAGATTAAATAGAAGACCCTCCAGACTAAAAGTTAGAAACTTAAACTTTTATTATTACAAAATGATTTCAAATTGAAGTGCCAAGAGGAATCAAGTTTCTTCAAAATCAATATAAGATTCTTTATTATCTTCTGCATAGGGATTCTACTAAATAATTAAAAAAAAACTTATCTCTTGGTATCAAGCAATTTTTTTTGCAATAACAGCATATATTGTTACGGTAAATGAATTTAAAGCAAATAAATCACAACTATAACCCACTTGTGAATTTAGTATAAAAGATTAAAACAATTCATAATTAACTAGCTCTAATGGAAGAAATGAGTACCTTAACATATGAATCCTACTTGAATTTTATCAAACCTAAATATTTTGAAAAAGGCACCTAATCAAGCAAAATGTTGATCTGCCAACTGTGAAATGAACAAGACCAAAGAATTATTACTTCTATTTGGTACTAATTTAGAAACGCAAACTAGACAAAGATATGATGGAGCAATTTGTTAAATATAATTCAAGTCTATATAGTAAACAGATTTGATCTAGAAAAATTAAGGAAATATTAAAAGTTTATAGATCAACAAAAGTGAAATTCTTAACACGTAACCAAACATAAAACTATGGAAGCAATCAGAAAACAAATTAAATAAATCTCCCAGATTTGATGACATCTCCACAATATACTACAAGTGTTTCCAAGAAATGTTGATTAGATCACTATCCTAGGTAATTAATGAAGTCAAGAACTCCCTATGTTATGGAAAGAAGCTTTCATTTCTCTGATCTATAAGGAAAGAAAATGACAACTATTCAGAATCGTATAGACATACTTCATTAATGAATACAGACCACAATACTTGCAAAAGGAGGATTTTTTAAAAACTGAATTAATACTTTGTGGTCAGACTGGATTTGTCCCAAAGAAATATATGACAGGCAATGTCAGCTGTATCTTGAATGTTATTGATAAAATGAGAGGGCAACTATAATCTTTCTTGATGCAGTATAAGGTTTTGATAATCTGGAATCATCTTCCATGCTTAACAACTCTGAGGAAGTTGTTCCAAATTATTTAAGAACAAGAAGTCAACGGACCCTGTAAATGCTTTTCATCACAAAACTGTATCATAATGGTGAAATATGAACTAGAAACTGACTAAGATTAAATTAAATGGGTGCTGAATTTAGATTCAAGAATTGTTGTGCAACAAAGGAATTTTGATGAAGAAAAATATTGTAAAATACACAGTGAATATTAAATCTATTAAAATTGCTAAGATTTACAGCTGGTATATTATTCCAGTAGGGGCACTGCAGAGGATGAGATGATTAGATAGTGTCATTGATGCAATGAGCATGAATATGGGCGAACTCTGGGAGACAGTGGGGGGGCAGGGGATTCTGGCATGCTATGGTCCATGGTGGTGTGAAGAGTCGGACATGATTTAGTGACTGAACAAGAACAAATATGTATATATATAAATGAAACTGGCTGTGACAAACACTTTTGGTCCCATTGCTTTCTGTGAGATCCAAGTACAAGTACCTTATGGTATAAGACTATGCTGATCCATTCAGAAATAATTTTTATTTCTTTTAGTGAGACTTATTCTCAGGTAAGGGAATATAACCACAATGGAGGATCCAAGCTTGTGGGATCCAAACATATTTTGACTTAACCCAGAGGCAGTCATTAGCAATCAGATGTTCTATTTTGGGGGGCAGGTGGGGGGAAATTAGTTAGCTGGTATATACAATGCCTACTATTCAATAGTCTGGATAAAACAATCCAGTGAACTTTTAGAAAGCTACCAATCAATAGATACATATGATTATACTATAAGGTACTTGTACTTGGATCACACAGAAACCAATGGGACAAAACGCATGTGTCCCAGTCAGCTGGTCTTTAAGGTAGCTTCAAAAGGATTCTGCAGGGCAACTGGGGAGTAATGCTGAAAGAGTTGCCATATGGATAATTATTATTATTTGGTCATTTTATTACTTGGTTGGTTTCATTGAGAGAGGGGAGGGACAGATACATTGTTCAATCACTAAGTTGTGTCTGATTCTTTGTGATCTTTGTGTACTATAGCATGCAAGGTTCCCCTGTTCTCCACTGTCTCCCAGAGTTTGCGAAAATTCATGTTCACTGACTCGATATCACTATCTAAACATCCTTCCTTGCACCTCTGGCATACAGTCATGCCAGCCACATGACCACAGGATCATTTTTGGACAATGCTGGTTCTTCGGCTGTAAATCAGAGATAAGTACCATCCCCTAGAGTCAGACCCAACTGTGGGTAGAAACCTTTACCTTTATGGATTACTAAAATGCACAGCTCATTTTATAAAAATTGTTGAACATGCAATGATCTCATTGTCACTTTCCATATTAGGTGGCAATATTATAAAGTTCAACCATTTTGGAAAATAATTTGGAATAGAAACAAATTTGAAAAATAGAATTTTCTTTCTAACTTCTTTTTATATTAAACATTGCTACATCTGACATTCTCACCAAGTATACTGAACTAGGTCTATATGTAATTAACTGCAATCTTATATCCTACTGGAGGAAACTCATAATTCCTTCTGCAGAAAAATGGCTAATTAATCTTTTTGTAAGACTCAATGTCCAAAATAATTTCATTATTAATTTCATTATTTCAAAATCTGACAGAATTTATTCCAACTTGAAACCATATTTAGATTACAAGACTATTTATAAGTTTGTCGAAATCAAAAATTTGGTTTGGTTTCTTCACACCAAGTCTTTAATTACCTGGATAGAAATTAGTATAATTTTTAATCTCCTTTTATTATATATACTGTGTTGACTGCTACTATTGATACTCATATATTATTGGATATATTGGATGTTATTAATGACATGTGGTTTATTCAGTTATCTAACCCCAATTAATGAAACCCTGAAAATCCTAACCTAATTCCATGACACCTGTAAACTCCCTATTTATCTATTCTGTGCTTTATTTTTCCTTTTACTATGTTCTTTTTGTGTGTGTGTCTTTCTTCTTTCCCCTTTCCTTCATGTCTTAAAAATGCTTAATAAAAAATATAATTAAAAAAGAGCAAATGCTTACCATTCTGAAGCTCAAGATACACAGCCAGTAAGATAGCTTCTGGTGGAATCTCTTTTGGATGAATGAGTGAGGCAGCCTTGTATCAATACCGAAAAGGAAATAAGAGGTAAATTAATATATTTTTAACAAAAGAATACAGTACACCTATGATGCAACAAAAAGTATTTTACGTCAGATTTTATCCCCAAAAATTGTTAAAGCAAGATAGATAATTAACATGATTACATCATTTGCATTAATCTACATCATCAGTGCTTACATAAATTGACACAAAGATGCAGTTGGACGGACATTCGGCTGATGTCGTGACAAGACCAGAAGCAGTGAATGGAGGTCTCCATTCCTGCACAGGCATGGGCTCTGAATGGAGCCAAAAGCCGCCTTGGAGGGGCGGTGAAGCTACGGAGAGGCGCCCGGTGAGGGTCCAGGGGAGAACGCAACTCCCCTGTGGGAACCCCAAGCTTGCTCTCTACGCCACAACAGAGAGAAGGGCAGCCAAGATGGCCGCTACAAAGTTGGGACAGCTGAGAATCACCTAAGCAAAGTGCTGGAGAGGACATTGGGAACAGTGTACGGAGAAGGGTGAGAAGATTTTACTTGGTTTTATTTACCTCAAAAGACTATAATACAGAAGATATATAAAGAAATAAATTAGCGATTTGGAAGATTTGGAGGAACATTAATTTGGACTTGGCGATTGGACAGGATTTGGCATGGGAAGGCATTATTTTAAATGCTGGAAATAATTGATCTAAAAGAGAATAACATTTGATTTTGAAATAAATGGAAAAAGGGTGGCAGTGAAACTGAATTAAAAGTGCCACTGGTTGATGAAAGAAAAATCCTGCAGATCCCTTTAAGCTAACGATTTAATTAAAAAAAGGAATAAAAGGAAGACTTAAGACCCCTGGAAGCTGCAATATATTAAAACGAAATAGCAAGGTACATTAGAGGACATTACCCCTGGATTCATTAGTGACTTTGATTAATATTGAAAAATGAAGACTGGAGGACATTGATATAAAAATTAAAGAGATGCTGGTTTAAACAAAACAAAAGTTACTGGACATTGGATAACTGGAATAATAAGCAATATAAAGATGAATGATACATGCAAAGACATAAGGATGGACCTTGGAGCTATGAGTGAGATGTGGGACAGAGCTTTGGACATGTACTAAAACACAGAAGACTAATTCAGAAATGGCAATGGTATTAGAAGAAGAAAGAACAAAGGAGAGCGAGGAGCTAGAAAATAAGAGAAATCAGTGAAATGGAACAAGAGGAACAACAAATAATACAAAAGAAGAAAAAAGAAATTTAACTTGAGATATCAGTGATGGATGTAATAAATGGGGGGCATTAAAATTGGATTGCTGATAAATGAAATGATCAGGAAATTATAGAAAGGAGATCAGAAGAGGGTGAGGATAAATTCTGAGAACTGGGAGAAAAAATATCAGAAAATGAAGAATGGAAGAAGGATTAAGGGGAAAAGCCAAAAGATGATAGAGATTGGTAAGAAAGCTAAAAAATGACAAAATAAGATAGAAGAGAGACTTAGAGATGATGGTTAGCAATGGGAATAGAGGGGGACTCCACATGAAGAAGCACCTTAATATTAAAATAAGAAGGATTAAGTAAAATGGAATAGTTGTAAAAATTGGATTTTATAATAGGTTAATTAAGTAAGATAAATAAATGTTTAAGGAAGATACAAGTGGCCAATACTAAGGTGGGAAAGGGAAGGTTAAGTGGAGTCTGATAGAGCATAGATATAATTATATAGTAGAGGATAATATTTTTAATGAATTATATATTTTGTCATTTATGTGTATAAGGTAGTGAGGATATATTATTATAAATTTGATATTTTTGGCTAAAAGAAAACAAGATGGAAAATATATTTGCGTAAAAATGAGGAGTTATTTATTTATTTATTTAATTGGACTTGTATGCTGCCCCTCTCCATGAGGACTCTCAAAAAAAACACCACAATAAATATATAAAAAACAATTAAATTTGACAAGCCCAATCAGTAAAATGGTTAAAAAAATACATTAAACCCCCGCCAGGAGGTCAGTCCAGCCCAGCCTGTTCCAACAGCCAAGTCTTCAGACCGCAGCAGAAAGAGCAGAGATCAGGGGCCAAACGGAGCTCCAAAGGAAGTTGATTCCACAAGGCGGGGGCCGCAACAGAATAGGCCCTTCCCCGAGGCACTGCCAGCCGACATTGTCAGCCGACCCGAGGAGTCCCCGCTCTGTCGCATGCACAGGGCGATCGGTATTTGATGTTGGCAGAAGATGCTCCCAAAAGTACCCTGGACCCAAATCGTAAAGGACTTTGAATGTTAAAACCAATACCTTGAATCTCACCCGGAGGGCAACCGGCAACCAATGCAGCTCACGCAGGAGGGTGTAACATGGGAATATCGGAAGCTCCCATCACAACCCGCAGCGCATTCTGCACCAGCTGAAACCTCCGGATGGTATGCAAGGGCAGTCCTAGATAGACAGCATTGCAGTAGTCAAGTCGGACGCCACAAGTGCATGAGTGATCGCGAAGGGCATCTCAGTCCAGATATGGGCGCAACTGGCGAACCAGTCGGACCTGGGCAAAAGCCCCGCTGGTCACGGCCCTCACCTGCTCCTCCAAACTGAGCCGTGAATCCAGGAGGACCCCCAGGTTCCATGCCCTGTCCACAGGGGGCAACACCTCTCCCCCTATGACCAAAGATGGAATCGATTGACTGGGCTGAGATGCCTGTACGCACAACCACTCAGTCTTGGCTGGATTGAGCTGAGGTCAGTTCCTGCCCATCCAGATCCATACCGCATCCAGACACCAGGTCATCACGGAGAGGGCATCACTGATTTGGTTTGGGGTGGAGATATACAGCTGGGTATCAGTTAGAGGGTTAGAGGGAAGGGAGCATTTAGAAAATAAAAAAATATGCAACAGTAGTAAATGTAACATTGGAATTGGGATAATATAAATTAAGATGAAATTTTGAATGATTAATGAATTGATATGAATATATTAAATTGTGATATATTGAATATAAGAATATAAGATTAAGGAAGATAGAAATTGACTAAAATAAAGAAACTGAAATAAAGCAATTTATGAGAATATAAAAAAGAAAATTTAGTAACATAATAATGTTAGAAAGCTTTAATGATTAATGAATTGAAATGGATAGATTAAATAGTAAATATGCTCAATATAAGAATATATGACTAAGGAAGATAGAGATTGATTAAAAATAAAGAGATTGCTATAAAATAATGTATGAGAATATCAAGATTGGTAATAGATAATGATGTGATGTTAGAAAGCTGTCTTTGTGATTATGGATATAATGGACTTAAAATGTAAAACACCTGGAACTACACTGTTCTTCAAAGATGTATTTAAATAATTTAAAAAAAAACTTTGGGGAAAAAAAGATGCAGTTGGACATCTCTTCCTTCTAAATCATCTTTTAAATTAAATAACTTTAAGAAAATGTTTAAACAGACTATTTCTAAGCTGTAATAAGATTTTCCCAACACATAGTATGTTCAACAGGAAACATTGTTCAAGCTTTCTAACTTACAAATCATAACAGTATTTCTTTGGTTTGGTCTCTGGGATTTGCATGGAGGACAACACATATTTGCAGAAATCTATAGAGAATGCTTAACCTCCACAATTGAGGAAAAGGTCCTGCCTTCCAACTTGTTAGGATCAAATATTGCTCCAGTGAAAACAGCAAACGTGATTCTATATCTTGCTTTAATATTGCAGTTGGCCATATTTTAACATTTTCCCCAAAAATTAAGAACCCCCCCCTTTTTAACCTGATGCAGACATTTCCGCGCTTTGTCATACTCGCTTCTTAAGCAGTAGGCACTTCCAAGATTGAACAGCATCATGGTTCGTGCAGATGTAACAGAAGTGGGATAACATTGGGGTACTTGCTTGCCAGCTAGATTAAAATTAATACATAATGCCATTGTTAAATTACAGTTGGTAAAAATGTATTTTATTTATTTATTAATCACATTTATATGACCCCAGATCTCATACAAAATAACTCTTATGTGAGAAAAGAGAATAAATCTACAGATTAATCAATAGTCATAAATAGAAGAGCAGTCTGGCAGAAAATATTAGCTTCTCAAAAAATGCAGATAGCTTTTTAAACTGTAGCTAAGCTGATAAGTACATTCACTCAGTGAATGTTAACAATATGAAGAAGAAACATCTCTCAGCATTTGGATCATCTGTAGGGGCTCTAGATGTCCAAATATTCTTATGTTTTATATTTGTAGAAACAGTTTTTATTTAATATTTAAAAACACTTAATTAAACTGCATTTGTAAATGCAAAAAGCTATTAAAAAGGTGGAATATCTACATCTGAAGTGATTATTAGTAAGTGCTGACAGCTTTATGAAACTAATAAAATGATAAAATGCTATGATCTGTAGTCGCTCTAAGTAAATTGGATACAAAAGTAATTTTTCAATTACTTCACACTATGCAATAAACTATAAATTTGCACAAACTTACATGATTCCATGGCTTCATTTTCTCCTTTATCAGACCCTAAAGAGAAACCAAATGAAAAGATAGAATAAGCACTTAATGCATTAAAAGTATAATATTGACAAAAATGTAATCTGGGTTGTGGGGCTATTACATAATTTGAAGAAAAATTGAAACTAAAACACCCAAAGTAATCACGTGTAGAATGCATAATACTTAAGACATGATGACGCATATCCAAATCCAGTGTGTGTGTGTGTGTATGTGTGTTAGTGTGTATGCATTTAATCAAGCACAAACAACCAAGTTCAAACTATCCTACTTCAGACAGATTATTCAAAGACCCAGCTCTCTGGAAAAAGATGGAATGTTAGAAAAGGTGGAAGGAAAAGAGGATGACCAGTAGCAAGATGGAACGATTCAATTGTGGTGGCTACGGGGGTGCTATTGGAAGAGCTGAAGGGCCAGTTTAAGAATAGTTCATCAGGGAGGATATACATCTATGTGGTCACTAGTGGCTGATAACAACACAATTTAACAGCTCCTGCCCTCCTCTCTTCCCAGTTGAGCCTTTGATTCTTCTATCTTTCCAGTTCCATGATTGGAATGAGATGATGGATGTAATCTAGCTAGCCATAATCTTCAATATGGAGGGCATGAAGAAGCTCTAAAAATAAACTTTGATTTAAAGTGAGAAGGCAGTAATATTAATAGATATGCAGAATTATCAGGACTAGGATATACCCACTTTTACTTGTAAAAATTAATTTAAATTAATTAAGCATGTAAATTTTATCAGACTAGAAGGGAGATGAATCATAAGGAAGGTGAACTGAAAAACAATGGGTAAGAGGGAAACTCTTCCAGCATTTTCTTTACAATTATAGCACAGAATGGATGGCAAACGAGAAGGTTCAATTTTGGGATATGGCTATAGTTCTGTGGAATACTCTCTGCTTACAAATAAGATCATCAATTTCCAATTAGACTTTAGAAGGAAGCATGGAATGATGGAATGGTTATGGTTATGGTTATTTCCGGACTGATATACTGTAGATTTAATATTAATAGTTGTAAATTAATTGTTTTACCATAGATGAATTTAATTGATTTTGTATTGTGAATCTTTAAATTATCAGTTATAAACTGCAGTGCGTCCTTCAGAGATTTAACAGGACTGGGATAAATAAATGACTATTAAAATAAGATGTAGAGTAGGGACTGCCCAAAGCATTTAGCCAGATATTCACCAATGAAACTCCAGCTGCAGCATATGTCCCTTCTAGTAAAAGTTATTTGTCAGAAACAGTCCTTTCTCTGCTGCAGTATAGTAGGGTATAAATACACTGTGTGCACAATTATTAGGCAAGTGAGTATTTTGCTCATATCATTTTTATGCATGTTTTCCACTTCCAAGCTGTATAAACTTGAATGCTTAGTAGTTATAAACATAGCGGGTGATGTGTATTTTTGTAATGAGGAAGGGTGTGGCCTGAGATCAACACCCTATATCAAGATGTGCATAATTATTAGCTTCTTTTCCTCAGGCAAAATAGGCCAAAAAGAGATTTAACTGACTTTGAAAAGTCAAAAATTGTAAAAGGTCTTTCAAAGCACTCTTGCTAAGATATTGGGGCATGATCACAGAACCATCAAATATTTTGTTGCAAATAGTCAACAGGGTCACAAGAAATATGTTGAGGAAAAGACGCACATTAATGGCCAAAGATTTGAGAAGAATCAAATGTGAAGCTACCAGGAGCCCATTATTCTCCAGAACTGCAACCTACCTGGAGTGCCCAGAAATACAAGGTGTTCAGTGCTCAGAGACATGGCCAAGGTAAGGAAGGCTGAAACCCGACCACCACTGAACAAGACACATAACTTGAAACAGCAAGACTGGGCCAAAACATAGATTTTCAAAGGTTTCATAGACTAATGAAATGAGAGTGACTCTTGACTGATGGATTAGCCCATGGCTGGATCAGTAATAGGCACAGAACTCCACTTCGACTCAAATGCCAGCAAGGTGGAGGTGGAGTACTAGTATGGGCTGATATTATTAAACATGAGCTAGTTGGACTTTTTCAAGTTGAAGATGGATTCAAATTCAATATCAAACCTACTGCCAATTTTTATAAGACACTTTATTCAAGCAATGGTACAGGAAGAAGTCTGCATCTTTCAAGAAGACCATGATTTTTATGCCAGACAATGCTCCATCACATGCATCAAAGTACACTGCGTGGCTAGCCAGTCTAAAGGCCTTAAAGATGAAAGAATAATGGCACCTGATTTAAGCCATATTAAGAACGTGTGGGCCCTTCTTAAAAGGGAGATATACAGAGAAGGAAAACAGTACACCCCTCTGAACAATGTCTGGGAAGCTGTGGTTGCTGCTGCATAAAACGTTGATTGTCAATAGATCAAGAAACTGACCAGACTCCATGAATGGAAGACTTATGACTGTTATTGAAAAGAAGTATGGCTACATTGGTCTGGCTATAAAAATCAGAAATATTTATTTATAGATTTTGAATTATTGTTTATTATTCTCATTTTAACAGATGCAAATAAACAAGTGAGATGGCAAATTTTCATTTTTCATTTAGTTGCATAATGATTCTGCACACTAATAGTTGCCCAATAATTGGGCACACAAAAATACCCTCCTAAGAAAGCCAAAAATTCTCCTTTACCTTGTTAAATATTCAGGTTTGAGGTTTATTAACATTTTGGATTGACCAAGAGCACTGTAGTTGTTCAATAATCAAATTAATCCTCCAAAATACAACTTGTCTAACAATTGTGCACATAGTGTAGCTTTTCAGATCCTGAACTAAGGGCTTAAATAAGTGCTGCTTTCTGCCACTACTCCATCCAATAGGAAGAGAGACATGATCAGCTTTTCCTAAATTGGTAATTCCCAACTCATGAACAAAATTTAACTGGAATTTCCATCATTAAGTAAGGAAATCATTGAGTGAATCATGCCCGACTTTGCAATCTTTTTTAATGTGATCATTAAGCAAATCACATCGTTGCTAAGTGAATCTGACTTCATCTATTGACTTTAGTTGTTGGAAGCTGGTCAGTCACAAATGGCAATCACGTAACTCCAGGATAATGCAACTATTGTAAAAACATGCAAATTAGTTTTGATTCCATGACTGAGGAGATGCTGTGGTAGTCACAGTTGTAAGGACCAGTCATGCATCACTTTTTTCAATGCCAATGTAAATCTCAACAATCATTAAACAAATGGCTATTAAGTCAAGGACTACTTGCACTGATTGGCTAGATTGGAAGTCAAGGATTACTTACATTGGATGGATTGGAAGAAGTCTCAAAAGAGCAATGTCTCTCATTTGCAAAAGACCAATCACAGCACTGGGAACAGCAAAAATGCTTAAAACAACTGGAAGTAACCAATTATTGCTTTTTGTTTTACACTTGGAACAAACTTCAACAATTTGGCTCATTTGTTTGTCCCCTTATGAGCACAATTTGGAATATTTTGCACATCTCCAATTTGAAGCAATTGCAGATCAATTTTCCAGTCT
This sequence comes from Naja naja, assembly GCA_009733165.1. Classification (NCBI taxonomy): domain Eukaryota; kingdom Metazoa; phylum Chordata; class Lepidosauria; order Squamata; family Elapidae; genus Naja; species Naja naja. The sequence goes on along the minus strand of CM019155.1, from coordinate 54,985,911 downwards.
TATATACATTTACATGTTTTTATAAGATGTCTGCATTAGAATTACAAGCCAATCAACTAATTTCTGTCTAATTTGGTATTTAACAAGCATGAACTTAATCTAAAGAAGGCAGTATTTATTCTTTAGTGATTGACATGAATGCATTAACTTTAAAAGTATATAGGAAGAAGTAATGTCTTTTATAATAGTGTGCTACTAGAAGGAGGAACCCTTGCAAGCATCATGGAAAGTCAATTGAAAGCATAACTGATTCTAATAAACTACAGATTCATTAACCTTGATCCTGCTCATTTGAAGAAATCCCCAGGGACACATCAGTGACATTCTCAGGGTTCAAGTGAGTAATAGCATCAGAGATTCTGTCCAGAGAAATAAGGGCCACTGCAGCATACAAATGGCCAAGGAATCTAAAACACCAAAAGCAGAGTCAAAAAAATAAGCCTAGTGACAAGGTGCCTCATACAGGCAACTACTGTAACTAATGAAAAACAGAGAACGTGGATTCTTCTCTTAATAGAAACTTCACTGTACCTAATCTAGACATCAAATTCAGTGGAAAGAGATAATTGCATAAAATGGCAATTGCTCATATATTTAAGGAATTGTTCACCCCTCTTTCTTGGTTTCCAGCTACTCCTACAAATCTATTCATGACTAGAATAACTGACCGTTTTGATAAAGATCAGCTGCCAGTCAAGATATTGTTGTGCTAAATACATTGTTGGGTTTCATATTCCAAGCCTGATTAGTATTTCCCACTTCCCTCACTGTAAACTCTACTTTACTCTATTGGTAAAATGAAAGAGCAAGAAAATAAAAATCAGGGTTGTGGTTTAAAGGCCCAAAAGGTGTAGAGGTATGAACATTGCATTGTCCTTTATCCACTCTATCCAAACATTTCTTTTTTAAGGATCATCCTATAACTGAACAGAGTAACACAAACAGCAATCATGGTAAAGGATGGCTGTCTGAACAAGATACAGACTGGAGCTAGGTGACTATCCCTATGCGCTGCAAAATACTGTCTTTGGAAACATTGCCTACAATGGTAATAAAACAGCTTCCTATCAAAACATCTGTTCACACTCCATTGTTGATTACATTGAAGGCTGCGCCTACATTATATATAAAGAAATAAAATATTCTATTAATATGTAGCAGCAGTATTAATATGTTAACAGTAGGGAAAAGCATACTTAAGTGATCCTGAGAGTTTGGGCTGCTGAAGAAGTTTATCTGCATGACTCAGAGCCATAAGGTTGTCCCCCAGTGCCAAAGCTACATAAGCACTGCAGGCAAGTATGGAACATCTAGTAGAGAAAAAAAACGGATATTTATACATACATATAGCTATCAGGATGAATATATTTTAGCATATTTTAAGAAAATTTGCAAAAGAAATCACTTATATTAGATCTGATCTAAGAAAGCTGATATTTTCTAGAGCTTAAACCCTCTAGTCCAGGGGTGGGCAAACTTTTTGACTCGAGGGCCACAATGGGTTCTTAAACTGGACCAGAGGGCCGGAACAAAAGCATGGATGGAGTGTTTGTGTGAACTAATATAAATTCAAAGTTAGATTACTTCACGTAGCCTTCTGGGAGAGCAAGAGAACCCTCCGCTCTTTCGGCTCTGCGGGCCGGACAGAACAGCCGAACGGGCCGGATCTGGCCCCCGGGCCGTAGTTTGCCCACGGCTGCGCTAGTCACTAGTTAGATAATTACTGCTTTTGGCAGTTGTCAAGCCCACTTTAGCTTCAAAAATAAGTCACATTATTATGGCAGGATCTGGAGTGTCTTTGTTTCTGGATCCCTGGAGGTATGTTCTTTAATTATACATGAGCAACATGAGAAGATTCTCCATTGCCCCTTCCCCACTTCCTTTATACCATATCCAGATATCATTTTAAATCTCATTCTTGAAAATCTTGCCATGGAAAGGAGGCATGCAGTAGTTGCAGTTACACAAAGGAGCAGGATATAGGCTATGTATTAGGGGCTAATTGTTCCTGTAGATATATTCAATAAAAATCAAGCCATAAAGATTTTGCAATGAATCGATTCCAAACATTTCAAGTTCACACTGATTTTCATATGCAGACACATTTCTTAGTAGACTTTTTGTGGTATTTTATATCAATAGACCCATTATTATGCCAGATATCTTCTACAGTAATGGATACATAAATCAAGTAAGCTACTATATATAATTTTCTCAGTCTTCCTTTCCCACTGTCCAGAAATAATCGAAGAATCATAGAATTATAAGCTGTTTGCAATCCAAATGTTAGGCCCCAAGAGTCTATACAAAAGCAGTTGGTACATTCCAATGGAAGTCTCCCTCCTCACCCTAATCAATGTTCTCTGACTGAAGAATCTGCTTGGATGAGGAGTAAAATATCTAAAACCAGCAAAAAATAAGTCCAGTTGCCATGACACAACTTTCAAACTTCTATGAACTTAATGTAATGCTTATTAAGCATAGCATAATACTGTGGAAGCAATTGCAGCATGTTATAAAGGAATAACCATTAGCGTTACCTCAGAAAGATACAGCATATCATTTATTTGATAAAATATTAATATTTCTCTCTTGTAAATTCTTTCTAGCATACAAAGGTTTTTTGGGGGTTTTGAAAACAGTCATTAGTATTCAATGGGACTAAATTATGAAGTAATTAAATTCCTCCAAACAGGAATGCTCATACATGACAATAAAGATCTCTGAAAACCCTGAAGATATTGGAGTATATCTGAGATTTTGTTTGGCATTATTCACATAACAGACTGAAAGGGGATCTGCAGCAATAAATATGAACTGTATCAAAGAGAAGAACTAGGAAATCACAAACTAGAAGTTTGTGACTAGGCTTTCTAACTGCAGATTTAGCATTCAGATGTTTAGGACTATAATATTTCCAGTTACCATGGGTAGGTTAAATCATAACTCCTGCTGTTTCAATCAAAAACAATAATCACACTGCAATTATGTGTACTCATTGAACAAAGACCAGATGTACAATATAAAACAAACTAAAATGTAATTATCTTTTTGTCATTTCTTCATAATACATGAAGGATAGAAGTTCATTTTTTTCTAAAAGGTACCATATTTTTCAGACTATAAGACATGTAGGTTTAGATGAGGAAAACAAGAAAAAAATAGATTTTTGCCTTCCTGGCATCCAGAAGCACTCTGTAGGCCAAAAATGGGCCTGTTTTTGTCTTCCGGAAGTCCCGTTTTTGCCCTCCCCAGTGTCCAAAAACACTCTGCAGACCAAAAACGGGCAAAAATGGGACCTGCTGAGGCCTCCTGTTTTTGGCCTGCAGAGTGCTTCTGGACTCAGGGGAGGGCAAAAACAGGACATGTTGAGGGTTTGGGAGGCCAAAAACAGGCACATATTTACTCTATAAGATGCACAGACATTTCCACCCATTTTTGGGTGGGGGAGTACGTCTCATAGTCCAAAAAATATGGTACTTCTTCATATTATCACTATTTGTCAGAAACTAATTGTATGCTTTTTAGCTTATTCTGGATGGATGAAAGAACTTACCGTAGGTTTTCTAATTCTTGCTTTCTCAAGGGAGAAGATGGTGGAGCAGGAATAAATCTGTCTCCTTCATGACTTTTACTACTGAAATAAAGACACCATGAATAGTATCTTAAGGATCAACGTAACAAGTTCAGCACTTTCTAGTTACTAAGGAAACCCAAATTAAGCATGTTTAAAGAGGAATAAAAAAGGATTAGATTCATGATCACGATGAAAAAGATGCAATAGCTTTTAAAATGCATTTTAGTAGAAAAATATTTTAAAAAATTAATATCACAACAGCCACTTTGTAGAAAACTGGAATTCAATTATTTGTATTTGTCACAAACCCTTAAAATATGCATCAAAAAATCTATACAAAAAATCCAATACAATTTTGAATATGTATATATTTAAACCTAAGTAAGCAAAAATTAAATATCTACAATAAACACTTATATCCAAAAACACTCTTCTACAGATGTAAAATAGATTAATGTTCCTTTATAATTTTGATTGTTGTCACACTTTTAAATATCATCCAAAGAAGATATATTTTAATTTTTCAGTGGATGGTGATCCTATGTGATAGAAGAATTTCTCCTCTCCTTTGAAATCAAAAGAGAGATGCCACCAAGTCAATTTAAAATTGAGATGAAAGAATACATTTTAAAATGCTAAATGTCCAAGATAGCTTGTTTGAACATTTACATATTAAAAACCATTCAGCAGTTTTTTCTCCAAAAACAAAATGGAAAATATGAGATAAAAACAATGTTGATCAACACTGAACTTCTTAAGTCTTCATATCTTTGTTCAGATATACATCATTCAAGAATTTTTAACAAATTTATGGCAGTAAATATCCTGCTTATATTATATTCTACACTACTGCTATGACATTTATGAAATAGCAAAAGGCTTTAAAATTCTGAAGTATGCCCATGATTTACTAGTGACATAATACCAATACGTGAAGGAAAGAACAGAGAATATGCAAGGGAAAAATGAAATATTTAATTAAAATATTTAAAAAATCATTTATATGCCAAATTTTCAGTTTTTTAAAAATAAAATTGATGTTGTATGACTTTGTTTCCAAATTTAGAGCACTGTATTACAACTAGCAAATTTCCAAAGTAAGCAATGAAAAGACAATTGAACAGATTGCATTCTTCATGCCAGAAAAATATCTAATGTTGTCTCTAATTGAGGCCCAGCTAGGTGGTTGAACCTAGCAGACATTTGCTGAAAAATTAGGGAGATTGAATCCATAAGTTTTTGGATGGGGAACCACTAGGAAATCCCAGGATGTAGATTGGGAAATTGGAAAAACATCCCAGAAAAACCAACAACAAACCATTTCTCAACTGTTGCTGAAGAAAACTATAGATGTGTTTACAAAGTTTCCAGGAATTGAACGTGACTTCAAGGATATGTTTTCCATTCTCTTTTCTTTTATATACACTACAATTCTTTTTTTCAATAACAATTGATCAAAAAAGATAAATTGCTTGTCAATTGTTCACACATTCACACACCATACTGAGAACACAAATATTTTTCCTGTTATCATTCAGTGTTACAGTTGTAATATATTCAAGACAACTTCTGCTTACTGTTTATGTGCAAAGTAATTTTTCCCTCAAACTCTATCCACATTAGCTACCAAACAAGCTACTGTCTCACTTACCTGCAAGCTTCATTATTCTCACTGCTTTCATTCCCACTTAGCTGATTAACAACTTTAGATCCATTTTCTTGCTTTGGCTCCTGCTGATCTTCAGGAAGCAACAGCAAAGCATTTCTTAGACAAATTGCTGCAAACTCCATGCTGGCTACAGGAATAGCTGAAGATTGACCGTCACTTGAAAAGAAAAATAAACTGTGTATTAATGTTATCTCCCCTCTTTTACCCCATTTGTTTGCATTATGTCTATTTCATACAGTGCAATCATCAATACATTATGCTTGTTCTTCAGGTAGTTTATCACAGAGTGTGACATTGTTTTGAAGTTGAGACACAAGTGATTGGCCCAGGATATCCTGTGGCTTCTGTGCCTAAGAGAGAACTAGAAACTGGTTCTATTGTATCCCTAGTACCTTAACTACTACACAACACTGTTTGAAGACACTTTCAAAATGCATCTACTTTAAAAAATGCATTCAAGTCAATTGGAAAATTGACAAAGACACTGAAAGCAATAATGAAAAAATGGATTAATTTATTTTGTATCCTGAAAGCATGTCTCTTTTAAAAGAATTTTAAATATGCTAAATAGTTTTACTGAATCATATAAATGAATTCCACATTCAGAATATATTCAACTTTCCCAAGTCATAGTCAATTGTAAGAAGTATCTTATATACTTCCAATTTATATATTAAAAAGTCTTGTGGTAAACATTAGGCCTATTTTTCCATTTATATTCATTTTTGCAAACGTTTACAGCAGATGTGTCCAACCCATGGCCCATGTGCCATATGTGACCCTGGACAGGTAGTAATGCAGCCCCACAAGATGGTAAACTTTTAACATTGACATTTTAACTTTGACTTATATACATTAATTATTTTATATGTGGCCAAGACAATTCCTTTTCACTCAAAATGGCCCATGCAAGCCAAAAGTTAGATACCCAGGATTTCCTCTAAAACCAATGATTTAATAAACAAAAATAGCAAAATATAACAACAGTTAAGAAATGTTCTAATCAACTACTAATCTTTACAATGAAATAACATATTATCTCAAAGTACTTACTTATACACAATGTTCTGCACAGACTGTGATGCTAAGACAATTTTACGATGATAGCCCTGACCTACAATGGACTGTACAATCCCCTTTTTGCTTGGAAGGCCCTTCGTTTCTTGTTCCAAACTCTATGAAAAAACATTGAGAACATCAAGAGACTGACATACTCTTCCTGCTCCTATCCAGAATTTTACCTCCAGTCGTGGTCATGGAATGTTTATGGTGCTATTAGGGCTAGGGCTAGTACTGGAGCTAGGGTACAAGATGTTCCAAGCAGGCCAGACTGCATATTAACCACAGGTCACCAATGAAACCTATAGTTGGGGCTCACTGTATTACTCCTACACAACTGAACACAACTGAAGAAAAAGCAATAATTGTTCCTGTCTGAAATTAAGTTTTGAGTTTCTTATGTGACTTGCATTCAACATCATCACCACTTTAATTCAGCTCAAAAATGCCATCCAAACATAGCTGCCTTATTAAGTCATATGATAATAAGGAAATTCCGCCAAAATGATAACACTGAAAATCAAGTCATTAACCTTTTCTGATCTGAGACACAATTTAATCATGGCTTCTTAATATCATTTACTGGCTTTAATATGGTGACAAGTCACTCAGGAGTTGCTAAGTGTTTGCTTCTGATATAAATTTTTTGACTCTATCGACTATAATTTATGGCTTATACAAATGTATGCAAACTAGTTGTTGTGTTGTCATCAACAAATTAGGATGTGTCACACGTACACTTACTCAAATAGAAATTGGCAAAGTGGGTTCAGATTGAAGTATCAGTGGATACCTATTTATTTTAGCTCTATGTCTGCTGACTACAGAGAGAAAAAAAGAAATTTTGAGTTGAAGGATGAGAGAAGAGTGATTGGTTTTTCACTGATTTCAGGTGGTACATTTCTAATATGTAACATAAAAGCTTGACATGAATAAACTCTCATGCCTGAGCAATTTTTCATCACCACTGAAGCATAAAATGTAGTTATTTACATTATTCAAAATCTCTCCTAGGTAAAGGTACATTGCAATTCACCAAAGCAGATGCCATCAACCTTCTTCTGCATAGGGCCAGAGTTCATGTCTGTAAGTAGTTGGTAAGTCATTCTCTCCCTCTCCCTCAGGCAAATATACTTGGGAGATGCCAATGTATGAGAGGATTATTTAATGCAAACCACAGAGATGTGTTTCTTTCTTAGGGAAAAAAAAGGAGGCATGGGCAAAGGGGAAAATGAAGGCATCTTCACCCTCTAATTACCAAATCTTTAGAGATTGGTATTGTGTCCATAGTGAACCACAAATGTTGTTCCTTTCTCTCCTTTAGCATAAGTCTAAGGAGAAAATCAGGCTGACTTTCACTTCCACCTTCCATTCAGAGCTCTTCGTTTATAGAATCATATATTTTTATTTCCCTTCTCATAATCAGACTGGCACTTTGCAGCCTCCTGAGTTCATGCAGGGCTAGAGGAAATTTTTTTTTAAATGAACAATTTCAATAGTAAAACACTAAGTTATCAAAAAGCTATTTAAAAACCCATGCTTAATTTTAAAAGGCAGTAAAATTAAATTAAATTAAATTAAATTTTCAGTACAAAAAGACCACTGAAAAAAACCTTACCCCTTTATTAGCAGCAATACAACATTCAGCTATTCTCAACCACAGGCGAGGATTGGAATGATAAACCTGGACAGCTTCTATCAGGCACTCAAAAGCAGCTAGTGGCCTCCCAATATGTAAAAGCTGAATGCCACAGTTATATAGCAACTCATAACGCTTGTTGGTCAGTAACGTGCACATTGGTCGTCCTGAGAACTTTTTACCTGTGATTAAAAACTGAACATTAACTATGCAGTTTAAGAGGACAGCTACAAAGGGATATTATTGGTCAAGAACCAATTAACTTATCCTCTTACTGAAGAGAAGCTAACAAATACCAGTAATGATTAATCACTATAATCCAATCACTTCCTGCATGTTGGTTATTTAATTTGAAATGTCATTAAAAATTATAGATCAAAAAGATATGAAAAGAAATAGAGTTCAAAATCCTGATTCCTAAAAATCCCTTTCTTATAAAAAATGAAAATTTCTTATCTGAGTAGAAACTCAAATGTTTTCAAATTCAGACTTTTTAGGAAAACTGATTCTCTTGAAGTATCAATGTGCTCACCATCTACTGTATATTATTCCTTTCTTCTTTTATTCTCCTCTAATGTGTGTCCTTTCTGATTATATAAATTCAATTCAAAAATTCTAATCCATACAAAGGCTCATACTAAAATTTATGATTTAAACCCAGAAGAACTGTGTCACCATTATGTCTTTTTTAAGCCTGAGGCTTATGATTACTGCCTTTCTCAACCTATCCATTAATAAATATTTTTACAGCTGATGAAGTCAATTCAACAAACAATGCTCTTGGGTTCTTGTGATTTACCCTACAATATGATCTATGTATCATTCTAGATCTACATTTTAAGAAATTTAATTTATTATGTTACATATAATTCTACTTTTTGTATTTTATTACTTAGTTGCAAAAAAAGCTAGAAAAATAATTCTAAGGCATTCCATGCATGTTAAAAGAAACCTAACAGTCAATTTCAAAAATTAGGAATGTCAAAATTCTGAATTTATTTTATATCTTATTAATCTATTAATTAGTCCTTACAACATATTTATTGCTCGCTTACTTTACCTGGGTCTGTGCCACCTGTCCCAAGCTGTGCAGAGGCATTATCATTTTCTTGCAAAGCCTTTTTAAAATAGAAAATCCCTAAGTTGTGTTTCCCCATAGCAAAATGGATGCATCCAAGATTATTCCAGAACATGCACCGTAAACATTCTCCTAAGAAAAAGCAATACCGAAATGAAATTATGGACTTTCTACAGGAAATGGGCAACATTTGATTTCCTGTACATTTATTTTCAAGACTACATGAAGAGTACACATTTAATTCTATTTTCTTTCACATTCACTTGGTCTTTTACAAACCAGCAGTCATAGCTCATCGGGTTCAACAATAGTAAGCCCTGCATTGACCACTGGAACTCTCCCAATATTATTTCTTCAAATCAAACTCCAAATGTTCTTCAAAAGCTTTCTTGTGTTTCTTGTGAAGAAAAAAGTTTTTTTCAGTTCAACTAAATTCATATTGACTCAATGAAGCACTTTAATTAATCTGAGCAGATAAGACAACAACAATGTAAGCTGCGGAATTTAACTTGGATGCAATTAACTTGAACAATGAAGTGAAAATTGTTATTATAAAAATAAAGACATGTGCGCTCAGATTGTAAATTTATCCAGATGTCACATGGCTTTAAAAGATAGTTGGAGCTGCTGGTTTAACCATTGTGGGAGTCTTGAGGCTATACTGAAACCTTTTCACATTTACAAGACTTAATTAAAGATGTATTTGATTGCTTAATAAATCAATGGAAGCAGTCTATTAAGTGACACTTCTCCTGGATAAAACATTTGGAATTTATAAGATGTTCAACAATAAAATGTTTTAATATATTGCAAGTAGAAAAAAACACATTTACAAGGAGAACAGAAAATATGAAACTCAGTTAGGGATATATTCATCCAAACAAAGTTTTATGTCAAATCAGTGAAAGAAAAATCAAACTATAAAAGTGATTTGTACCTGTCTTCATGAATCCTGGATGTTCAGCAATATTTGAGCTGTTCAGGAGCTTTACAGCTTTCCGATAATTGCCCCTTAAATACTCAAAGTTGCTTTTCAGAAAAAGTGAAGGTGCAGACTGTGAAGTGCATAAAAAGAATAGTTAATGGAACCTTGGGGGAGCAGAGCTGGAAGCTTGAATTAATAACACCAGAAAAGCAAAAGCTGCAGAAATGTCTAAGCTTTGACTACCAGAAAGGTACCACTAAAATCTATAATTTCTAGTGGTCTAAACAGCTATGAAATCAGTTTATTTAATATTAGACAACATGTGACCCATTGAGTCATCATTTCAGAAATACTTCCTTAGTAGAGAAATAGAATGACCACAGGTGGGCAAAGAGGAGTGGATAACAAAAGCAACTTCTGATCTCCTGCTGGCTTCTCAACTGACTTTCCTTGTAAGAAGCTGTCAGGGAGCACTGGAAATTCCAATCATGTAACTGTCTCTGACTATGGCAGTGACTGCGCTAGCACTGAAGTAGCCAAAGGTTTGCCAAATTTAAATCCCACAGGAGTCATGGCTCATGCATTATGAGTATGTTCTGTAATCAATTTGAATACATGATTCAAAAATTATTACCACGTGATAATTTTGTCCAACTGAAGGTTACAATCAATACAAAACAGTAGACTTGTATAACTTGTACAACCCATGCCCCACTGAGTCATCATTTCAGAGACATTTCCTTACTAAACAGAGAAACAGAATGACCAAGAGCATTGAGAATCTTCCTTCCTTCCTTCCTTCCTTCCTTCCTCTCTCTCATTCATTCATTCATTCATTCATTCCCCCCTTCCCTTCCTTTCCCTTCTCTTTCCAGCAGGCAAATAAATAGCTGCTATGCACCGGAGAAGTGAGGATTGCAAGACTGGCTAGGAAACTGTCATAGAACCCTGAAAATCAAGCTCACACAATCCAGACTGAACACTGAAACAGCCACAACCTTTTCACATTTCATTCCCTTCGGAGTTATGGATTCTGAATTTTGAATACATTCTGTATATTAGGTTGCTATATGATGCATTGTTCCACCCATTAAACGTCATGACAATCAGAGTTTATTAGTACAGAAAGATAAAAACGCTACATAAATAGAAGTATTGAAGGAGAAATGTTCATTCAGAATTATAAGGAAGTAAATGAAATAGACATTAATAGACATTAAAAGAAACACTAAAAGAAATATTTCTTGAGGTGCAGCAGTATTCTTCTAAAGGGATTCTAGTCCAAAGGGGTATTTCAGAATAGTTTTCTAATATTAAAAAAAGTTCTATATTTTGAAACAATATGGTCCAAAATAGTTTATAAACCTAAATAAACAAGAATTGCTTAAATGATTAATCAGGAATCTTGGTGCATCTTTTCAAACTAAATACTTTTATTTAAAAATAATTGTTAGTTAATTGGAAAAGTTGCAACGAGACCTCTGATTCTTTGGCAACGTTATGCTCACAAGACTCTTTTCCACAATATTTTAATAAGTAAATGATTTTTCAGGGGTGAAATGAACAGCAGATTTTACATATGATAAATATGAAAAATAGCATAACAATCCAAAAACTGCAAGAGAGTTAAGGAAAACAATTAGGCATTTTAATCTCTAATTGTTTAGCTATTTCATAATAGAATGTACCCAGTGGTGGGATTCAAATAATTTAACAACCAGTTCACTGCCATAATGACCGGCAGGGTAGGTGTGGCTGGGTGGTCATGTGACTGGATAGGTGTGGCCAACTCGACGTCACTCCTTTTCAGGCCTGGCCTCACCTCATCAAGTGGCTCACCTCACTCAGCCCCTCGCCTCAAAGGCCTCAAGGAGATACAATTTCCTTCTCTATTTATTTACTGTTACTGAACAATCAAAATACACTATTTAATCCTATGTATATATGCCATATATGCAGTATTAGGATTCAGCCAGTTCACACCAGTTCAGTAGTAGCTAACTTTTTGTTCAGTTAGGCAAACCGTCTGAAGCCTTGCCCCTCCCCTTCCCCAGCCACTCCTTGTCTCACCTGGTCTCTCCTCACTGGGCAGCTCGCATGAGCTTATTTCATGCATGACATCACCTGAGGAAGGGGGGGCAGGAGCAGAGAGGCTCTCTTTCTCTGAGCCTGTACCAATTGGCCTTTCTTTTTCCTTTTTGGTATCCCAGACACACGACTACCACCATGGGCCACCAGCAGCTATACTGCAGCCACCCCAGGAAGTATGAGCAGGGCTCCCGCTCCTGGTAGATCTCCGACCCTCCCCAACTCCCTCTTTTTGGCCTCTGCTGGGCCCATTGCCAATGCCATCTGGTACACACCGGCCTCTGCAACCGGGCCTGCAGTGGCAGGGAACATGGAATTGCCCAGCAGTGGGGAGAGAGAGGGGGAAGGGGCGGCCACTAGCAGAGAGAGGAGAGTGCGAAGTTGGTGTTTCTGAGACAAGGGGAACAGGAAGCGTCTGGGTCCTGTTCACTCAGCCTCTCTTCCTCTTGCAGCCACTGTGTGCTCCAACTGGCATGAACTGATCTGCAAGTATAGTCCCAACATGTGTCGCTAATGGGGAACTTCTGATCTACTGTCAGAGCATGACAGCTGAGACCTGAGGGGCTCCGCGAAGCTCAGCTGATTTCTACCTTCTTGGAGGCTCTTCAGGGCCTTGGAGGGGTGGCAATAAAGGAAGGGCACCCGTAGATCGCAAGTGGATGGCAGTTCATGTAGCTAGATCCTCTTCCTGACAGGCAGAGAAGAAGACATCAATGGCCCAACCAAAGCTCTGACAGCCAGAACAAGCTAATACGAAGAAAAGTGGAAAGGAAATGGTGTACTGGACTGGGGTAAGGAATATTTAATTTCCACCCAGAATTAAATCTAAATTCACCACAATAGCTTAGAGAAGAAGGGAGACTCCAAAGAGAAGGAGTTAGGGAATCATTATCTCTTCACCTTCTGGAAGTGGCGAGAGAAAATTAGGAGCAGACTGCATGTCCGCTGGAAGTGAAAGTGAAGTGTGGAAGCAATTATATTTAAGTTGAAGAGAATGACTGGACTGAGTACCTTAACACGAGATCTTTGAAGACACACGATGTATCCTTTTGGAATTTTGTGTTTTTTTTGAAATTCTAATCATATTTAGTGAATTATTCTTTTTTCTTTTCTATTGCCGCCTTTTTTTCCCTCTTTACTATTCTGTTTCCAGACATCTCTTTTAGAGTGGAAAGGAAAAGAAGCAAGATTGCCATCTACTGGCTAAAGTTGGAACATATAAGAAGGAATACTTTGAACTGACTAAGCTTAATAAAAAATACTTTGTTTTGAGAACCACAGAACCTGATGTTAAAGAGCTATTAGAGCCGGTGTCCTGGCTTGAAACTTCCGAGGGGAAAGTAAGGTTGGAACTGCTGCAGTGAATTTTTGATTGTTGTGGATAATAAAGGGCACTAAATTGGAAAGATAAACACTTATTCCTTGAAGATTGGGGATACAGAGGGCCATATGAATTACAAATAATAATTGCAAGGACATAATAAGTATAAAACCAGATACATATATTGTGGAGGGGAAAATCAATGTTGAGGTTGCGCAGGCCTCTTGGGTTACAAACTAAATTACTTTGGATTGGTTTTGAGCCTTTGAGATTTTTGTTTTTAAATTACATTTATATGCCGCCCTTCTCCGAAGACTCAGGGTGGCTTACAATTTTTGGGATACAACCCAAGACACTGAGTCACTGAAGACGGAAGGACACTGAACTGAACTAAATTGAAGAACTGAAGCTGTCATATGATTTTTTTTCCCCTTGGACATTTGGGCTATCTGTATTAACTATGTGGGTTGTCGAAGATGGTGGAATATTATAGGTAGCTAATTTCTGTGTGGTTTACTATTTCGGTGAATAGTAGGATTTGTGGAAATATTTATTGGTGGCTATAAATAGTAATAGGAAGAACTAATAAATTAATCCTAGCCACTGAGATGTCAACTTCAAATATAACCAAAATAGAGACGAAGACAGCTTCCAACCCTTGTCAGCATCTTCAAGTCCTTCCGATCAACTGAAAGTATGTTACAGTTGGAAAAATCAAATAAATCCCAAAAGGAGGTATTAATGCTGCTCCAGGCGCTACAGGAATCCATGACTAAAAGTCACGATGAAGTAAAAAAAGAAATAGGGAAAGTAAGAAATGATATGGGAGAGATGAAGGAAAAAATCCGAAACATTAGAACTTCCATCAAACAATAATAAAAAATGAGCAAAGAATTCAGAAAGTGGAAGAAAAAACACAACAAGTGGGGGAAAGTGGACAATATAAACTATAAACTGCTACAAGCAAACAAGAAGTTAGAAAACACCGTGATAATGCTGGAAACAGACAAAGCTGCCAATATCTAAGATTTCAAAATATAGTAGAGAAGAAAGAAAGAAAGAATTGTTGGCAAAGGCACTAGGAATAGATAAGCAGGAAATAGAAATGGAAACAGCAGGTCAAAGAAACAATAACTGTATGGGAAAAAACTTTGGTTATAATATAGAATTAGAGAAATGGCAAAAACTTTAGAACAAGAACTATAAATTGACAATAGCCTCGGCATATAAAGAAAACTTACATAAAATGTTCTATAGGTAGCATTTACCACCAGCAAGATTGGTGAAAATGTTTAGTAATTTGTCTGCCAAATGCTGGAAATGTAACCATACCCCAGGCACTTACTATCAAATGTGATGGATTTGTATTCAAGAAAGAAAATATTGGGAGAAAATAAATAGCTGGCTAGAAGAGATATACAGAATATAGACTTGAAACCAGAAGTAAAATGAGAACACCCCACCAGAGAAGGTGGTAATTTGGAAAATTTTAGACTGTACTGAAATGATCAGCTTAACATTTAAAAATAAAAGACAAAGAAGATATAGAATATTTGATACGGAACAGATTTTATGAGTGGCTAGAGACAAGAGGTAGAAATTAGAAGAAGATGATGATTTATTTATTTATTTATTTATATTTGAACTTGTATCAGCCCCATCTCCGAGGACTCAGGCTGCTCACAACTAAAAACACAGAACAATAAATATTTAAAAAGACATTAAACTAACAAGCCCAAATATAAGACATAACAATACAATAAAATATATTTAAAAACCCATCCCTCCCCCCAAAGGAGGGTCACAGCCGGGTTGGTCAAACAACCAAGTTTTTAATTCAGGGAAGGCGGAGATCAGGGGCCAGGCGGAGCTCCAGAGGCAGTTGATTCCAGAGGTCGGGGCGCAACAGAAAAGGCTCGTCGTCGGGGAAGTACCAACCGGCATTGGACGCCGATGGAACCCGAGGAGTCCTTGCCTATGAGCCCGCAGGCGGCGAGCTAGCTATTGGAAGAAGCTCCCTCAGATATTGGGGACCCATGCCGTGTAGGACTTTGAATGTTAAAACTAAAACCTTGAATCTCACCCGAGCCTAATCGGCAACCAATGCAGGCCACGAGGAGGGGGTAACATGGGAGAACGGGTAACTCCCATCACCACCAGCCGCATTCTGCACCAACTGCAATCTCGGATGGTATGCAAGGGCAGTCCTAGATAGAGAGCGTTGCAGTAGTCGAGTCTCGAGGTGACAAGGGCATGAGTAACCGTCGTGGGCGTCTCGATCCAGAAAAGGGCGAAGTTGTCGAACAAGGCGGAGCTGGGCAAAGGCCCCCTGGCGGCCCCACCTGCTCCTCCAACCGAGCCGTACATCCAGGAGGACCCCCAGATTCCGTGCCCTATCCACAGGGGTAACACCTCCCCTATGGCCAAGGATAAACAATCCTGGCTGGGCGAGCACGACGCAAAGCCACTCAGTCTTGGCCGGGTTGAGTCGGAGCATGTTCCTACTCATCCAGGTCCGTACCGCATCCAAGCACCGGGACATCAGGAGAGGGCATCGCTGATCTGGCCAGGGGTGGAAAAGTACAGCTGAGTATCATCAGCGTACTGATGGAATTTCACCCCAAAGCCACGGATGATCTCACCCAGCGGTTTCATGTAGATATTAAATAAGAGGGGAAAGGACCGACCCCTGCGGGACCCCACAAGAGAGCCCTCGGGGTCCGAACCCCTCCCACTAACACCGATTGCGATGGCCCGAGAGGTAGGAGGAGAACCACTGAAGAACAGTGCCCCCACTCCCAACCCCGGGCGGCGCAAAAGGATACCATGGTCGATGGTATCGAAAGCCGCCGAGAGGTCCAATAGGACCAGGACAGAGGAAAAACCCCTGTCGGGCCCTCCAAAGATCATCCATCAGCGCGACCAATGCCGTCTCCGTGCTGTAACGGTCGGAAGCCCGATTGGTGCGGATCCAGGTAGTCCGCTTCATCCAGGAAAAGCGGAACCTGCTGAGCCACCACACTCTCAACAACCTTAGCCAAAGTTGGAGGTTGGAGACGAAAGTTGTCTAACACGGTCGGGTCCAAGGCAGGCTTCTTCAGGAGGGGTCTCACCACGCCTCCTTCAAGGCGGAGGGAAGACACCCTCCCTCAATGGCGTTGACAACTGCCGGAGCCAACTGCAGGTGGCCTCCCTGGCGGCATAAGTCAGCCAGGAGGGACACGGGTCCAACAAACATGTGGTGGAACTCAGTGGCGCATAATCCTGTCCACTTCATCCTCGGAGACAGGATCAAACTCATCCCAGATAACAGTGGCCAGACTACCCCAACTTCGTTCCTCCGACCACTGCAAATCAGAGGACAACCCGTCCCGAATGCGGCGATCTTATCCGCCAGATATTGACCAAACTCCTCAGCCCTGCCCGCCAGTGGGTCCGGCCCCCTCAAGCGAAGGAGGGAGCGGGTAACCCGAAACAGAGGCGGCTGGGTTATCTGACGCGCTATGAGAGTGGAGAGATAAGACCTTCTCGCCTCTCCCATAGCTACCAGGTAAGTCTGATGTGGCTCTTAGCTGGGCACGGTCGATTGAGAAGCGGGTAGACCTCCACCTGCTCTCTAAACCCCTAACGGACGTTTCATCTCCCGGAGCTCCTCAGTATACCAGGAGCAAGCGGGATCCACGGCGATGTAAGGGGCGCATGGGGACAACCCTGTCGAGGCCTCCGGCGCAGCCCGTTGCCAGGCCACTGCCAGATCCTCGGCAGAGTTGCAAGCAAGGGAAGAGGGAAAAACCCCAGTTCTGCCTGGAACCTTTCAGGGTCCATCAGGCGCCTGGGCGAACCACCTAAGTGGCTCCTCCTCCCAGCAGTGGGGCGGCCTGTTGGAAGACCAGCCGTGGGAGATAGTGATCAGACCATGGACGGGCAAGGCTGTCAAAGTAGCCTGCCCTCTGTCACTCCGCCACCGCTCAGAGACAAAAACTAGGTCAAGAGTATTCCCCCTCATGAGTGGACCTTGAATCAACTGGGTTAGGCCCATAGCCTCCATAGAAGCCATGAACTCCTGGGCCAACCCGACCTCCCCCAGGGAAGGCAGATTAAAGTCCCCCAGAACCATAAGATCCGGGCTCCACCACCACCCCAGAGAGGAGGTCGAGAAGCCCAGGCAGGGCCGCTGCCACACAGCTGGGGGAAAGGTATGTAAGCAGCAGGCCCACCTGACCACTAGGCCCCCACCTCACAAGGAGGGTCTCACTCCCGCCTATCTCTGCAACAGTGACCTCCCTTGGAAACAGGGTCTCCCTAATAACCACGGCCACCCCACCACCCCTACCCTGAGCCCCTACCCTGATTCTTTGCATTCGAAATAGAGATGGCTTATAATTATAATTATTAAAATTATTAGACATGTAAATAAGATAAGGAGAAACTTAGTTAAATAATACTTGGTGATATTATCATTATTGTGTTATTATTAGTATATATTAGTATTGTTATCACTACATGTGTTAATATTTAATATATGTTTTATGATTTTCATCTTTTTTTTCTTGTAAATGGTATATCCTGACATTACACTGTATTCAAATGTTTATGAATTATAAAAATTTTAAAAAAACATGTGTCACCAGTGCTTCCGCCAGTAAGCCAAGGACATTGGCTTCATTAAGAGGAGGGAGAGAACCATGGCTTTTGGCTGCCCACTGCCACCACCGGCTGATACCCCCTTCATTGCCCAGAGTTCCCTGGCAATTCCCATGTTATCTCCTGGCTCTAACGGTCATGTGCAGGCTAGGGAAGTAAATCTGAAGGCATATGTAATGTTTTAATGCAAAGAAGTTATAGTTGTGTGACAGAAAGTGGACTCCGGTTGTGTTTTTCCAAACAGAGTAAGTGAAGTTGAAAGTGTATAGTTTTAGAAGAGATGTGTGTGGCTGTGTGTGTGTGTACATACACATATAGAATATATATAGTAGATAGTGTATATTTTTGTAGCTGGGGAAGGGGAGGGACGAGTCTTCAGCCAGTTCACCTAACTGAACAAAAAGTTAGCTACCAGTTGAATCCCACCACTGGATGTATCTAATGCAAAATCAGTTTATATGCTTATAGAACAACATCCATTAAAGTAATGGATCCCTCCATACTTCACCGCAGGTTTGAAGGAGAATCTGTTAAAACAAATTAAGATCTATAGAGTAGATAGAAGAATCAAGCAGTCTGAGGAAAAATATGCTGATATCAAATAATTCAGTTCATAGAAATTATAAATATGCCACTCACAAATGTAAGTACTTACATTTCCAGCTGTATTCATAACTGATTTGATTTCCCTCTTGCATGCTTTCAGAGATTTCATTTGAATATAAGCTCGAACCTTATACTGTAAAAATGAATATAAAACTTCATTATGCTACAAAAATATTTCAGTATTCAGAAACTATACTAGTCCCAATATAAAAATTAGATCTAATTATTACAATTTGGACAAATGATATACTGGTCAAATTTTAAAACTATTCTAAAAGAATGATATGACTGTAAAAGAACTGATTGCAAGAGCTGATGTCCAACACAATACTAATAATTAAAATAGCATATTAGCATTCTAACTGATAATCATCACCTCAGTGTCCTAACTTTGTGAGCCACCACACTCCAAGACATTTATTATTTCCAAAATAATTGCAACTTTGCTGGGTAAACAACACAGGAATCAACCAGATGAGCTAATTCTACTTTACCTTAAAGCTATATTGACAGAATCTTGCAAATTTGAAATTACATTTCTCACCCTTATCCATGGTTTCATTTAAAGCCTGAGAAACTAGGGAGGGCTTCTTATGAAACTTTTGTCCTTCTCACTATCCAGCTGTGAACTATGCTGTTTTTTTAATCTAATCATTCCCTTGGTAGCATCTCTGTTCCATTTCCCAAGGTCCTCCCATATACTATTACAATACAGAGAGAGATCTACAAAAAGAAACTCATATATACCAACTGTGGGTAAGTTTGAAAATGGACAAAGTTTCTAAAAGAAATATTTAAGCAGAACTCAGATTTACCTGATGTATCTTTGATTTTGCAGCTTCTGTTAGAGTTCCACTTTCAGTCTTGTTGTTGGCTTCCTTACTAGCATTATTGCCTGTCTGATTACAAATTAAAAAATGAAATAGTTGCCAGTTTTGGAAACCAATGAGTATTTAATCTTATATTGTGCAATTCCTGAAACTGAATTTCTATTATATGTCATTTTTGCATAACTAAAGAATAGGATATAAGTCTTACTCAGAAGCTCAAATTATGTCATGTGTACAGTTTCCCCCCGAAAACAAGACCTGGTCTTTTATTTTCAGCCTCAAAATAAGCATCAGGTCTTATTTGGGGGGATGTTTTACCTGCTTACCTTAGAACCACTGCAGACATGCCTCCCATGCCCCAACACCTGTTACACTGCTGCCAGACTTCTTCTGCAGCCACTTGCAGCACTCATGGTGCATTGCGCTGATGTCACCACTCACAGCAGAAGGCTGTGTGGTGCGTTGAGCGGCGGCACCAGCACTTTCTGCCACAAGCAGTGGCACCGGAGCAATGCGTCGCAAGCAGCCACAAGTGGCTGCAGATATCAGGCAGCAGCACGACAGGTATTAGGGCATGAAAGGCCTGGCTGTGGCAGTCCTAAGGTAAGCAGGTGCGGGTCACATGGGGCTGCTCCATCCCCTCCCTAACTTCATTTTTACACCTGCGCCTCATATAACCAGGCGGTGGGCAAAGCTTAACTAGGGCTTATTTTGGGGGTAGGAGTTATTAGGCACAGCTGTAAAATAGGGCTAGGGTTTGTTTTTTGGGAAGCACAGTACTGCACTTTCCAACTATGTGAGTCAAGCTGCTATTAAGGCTTACTTAATAGTGGTAAAGAAAATAAATGTCAGTATTTCTTCACCCTATTGCATCAGTTGATAATTGTCCACCAACTTTGTTTAAGGGAATCTAAACTCTCTTGGGAAGGGTCGGTACCAAAGCCTACCTATAAAGGTTGTGTGAATTATATGCCAGACCGCTGCTGGATAAAGTTGCTTGGATTCACCCTATATTTGACTTTAGGCTTGGTGTAGGTGTTATGGAAGTGGTCTGAGGCTCAATGTAATTTGATTCCCAGGAAAACTTTGACCCTGTTGGTCTTGATGAATTGAGTAAACTTCTCCTGATAGTTAGCTTGACTGTAAGCACTGGACATTTCCCCTTCAACCAAAAAGAATGAACTTCTGAAAGCTAGGTACTTCAAAAGGAATTCTTTATTGAAAGGAAGTGATCCCAGTACTAGTCAAAGAAGAATCTAAGATGCTTCCAGGCATACAGTAATAGATAAAGAGAGTTACAACCCCTCCCCTTATTCTGATGTGGATTTAGTCAAACAAAGAACCAACATGTTAATTCCCTTCTCCCCTTTTTCTGGGAACATATCTTAGAAGAGTTTCCCAGGGAGTATCTTTCAGAACTGGAATTTTTATGGTTCCTTCTCCTCTTGCTATCTCTCCAAGAGGTGACAAGTTTCTAGACATCTGGCTCCAGTCCTCCAGTTGTATATCATGTGCAAGTTATACAGATTCAATATAAGGTTTAAGATATTCAGGTTACATCAAAAAGGATTACTTTCCCCCCCCCCCTTCTTCCATTGAAGAATGGCAGATACACGGATCTGACAGTGACCATCTCTATATTAGATCCATGTCCTTCCTGGTTTATTATGCCTCTCAGGAGGTGACATACAGTTGGGCTTTAACAATGGTAAATATTTTGAAAGACAAAGTTGTCTTTACTATCTCTTAAGAAAGTAGTAGTGTGTTCCCTCAAGAAGCCATTGCTGGCTTCCGCTGGCACTTCTGTCGACCAAAGACCATGATCATGCGCAGCTTCGATCTGTGCTCAACCTGTCGGAGGGTCCCAACAGGACCGGATCCACCTCAGAGGGGTGGAGACCACCAGCTGGGTCGAGGAGAGCGGGTGTGCTCAGCCTGTCGGAGGGTCCCAACAGGACCGGATCCACCTCAGAGGGGTGGAGACCACCAGTGGGAAAGAGGGGGAGACCACCAGCCAGCTGGGTCTGCATCTCCCTCCCTGTCTAGGTATACTCCCCTTGAAGACAGGAGGTAGCAGCAGTCTTAATGGCTGCCCTGAAGATGGAAAGCTTCCGGGATTTAAGTGTGTGCTGGAGTGGTGAAGCGGTGAGCGGCATGTAACCAGGCAAAAGATTTTGGATTTTTTCAAGACAACCCCGAAAAACAGAAGGAAAGAGCCCTCGTTTCAGAGTGTGGCAATGGTGAATGCAAAATAAGAGGAAATTATAAGGTAAATAAAAAATTGGACTATAAAAGGGCTATAATGGAATTAGAGACCAAATTTGGAACAAGATACAGAAATTGGCATTAATTAGGCATTGGACAGAATGCTGGACTTGCCCTGAATTGACAATATTTAAAACAGCTAATGGTCAAAAATTAGCGGAATACAAGCAAAAAGGGAAAAAAGAATTTTAAAAAGTAGAAAATGATGTAAGAGGCTACCTAATGGTTAAAGTTACTTTTTTCTTATGATTTTATGGAAAATTACTGGTCTGACAAATGTGTGAATGAGAAATGAAATGAAATAAAAGACTATATTACAACAATAATCCTGGAAGCACCAAAAAAGAGGGGGGACTGCAGCAAAGGGACAAGCGAAGATAATATCTTGGGACTGTTTGGTGTTGATTGTGACAAGGAAACAGAAGTAATAATAAGAGGAATTGAGATAAACAGATATTTTTGGCAAGGATTAAAATAGAAGATGCTGACTTTTAATAAAATAGAGAATAACTCAACTGATTAAATAAGATGGAAGAAATATGCAAAGAATTCAGTTTAGAACTGCAAACTGTGAGAGGAATGTTGGATATACTGGCAGAAAAATTAATGACGATGCAGTTCACAGAAGAACAAAGAAAGTTCAAGGAGGAGGAGTTAAAGAAAGAGGGAATCAGCCCAGAAGAGCACAAAGAACAAGGGACACTGCAAAAAGACATGAAAGGAATTAAAATTAAGACACTGATGATAGATGCAATAAATAAAAGGAAAATATTTCCAAGATTAAACAAAAGAAGATGTACAAGAAATTGCAAAAGAGAGAACAGGAAAGGGTGAGGGGAAATACAAGTGATTGGAAGATGAAAATAAAAATAATACTAGAGGAAAAAAGAGGAGTTAAGAGGGAAGACCAGAAAAACTTAGAAAAGGGAAAACTGGCCAAAATTACAAGAAACTATAAGGCTGAGAGATTTAGAGATGACGGTTAAAGATAATATAAAGGGGGAATTCCACATGGAAATGTATTTTGGTATTTTTTTAGAAATATAGATTGAGGAGATTTGAAGGTTAAAATTTATTGGGAATTATTTTAAAAATTAAAGAAATAAGTTTAATTGGAATTAAAGGGGAATAAGATTATTATATAATTATATATGAGAAAAATGATAGAGTAAGAGAAATTAAGATGGTTTTATTGTTATCAAATCCTTTTTTAATATATATATTAAATGGGAAATGGAAAATGTAATTCATTATTCAAATGATATTAGAAAAACAAAGAATATGGTAAACTATAAATAATTATGCTATAAAATATTTGTAATGAGGTTGCAATATTATGACCAAAAAGTGAGCAATGAAAATTAAATATAATTTCATAGGTTAAATTTGGTTAAAAGGAAACAAAAAGGAAACTCAATTTTCTTTTTCTCTCTCTTTTTATTGTATACATATTTTATTAGACATGAAATAGAAAATGTAATTGATTATATAAAGGATATTAGAAAACAGAGAATATGGTAAATCAGAAAGGATTATATTGTAAAGTATTTGTAATGAGATTAATTTGATTAAAAAGGAGGGGAATGAAAATTTAATAAAATTTTATAGGTGAAATATGGTTAAATGGAAACAAAGATGAAATATGAAATGGTTGTATGAATATCTCTAGTATAAATATAAGATTTATTGTAGATTGGGGGAAATACCATGTGGATCCTGAATACATTAGTTCTATTTTATTTTTATTTTGTTTGTTTATTATACATCGGCTTTGAGAAAGTTAATGAAGATAATAATGTAAAATAAAACAGATGGTAAGCTGGAAATGAAAATAATAGGGGATAAAGAGTGGAAAATATATGTGAGGATGAAATGCTTTTGATATTGGATTAATGAATTGAAAATATGAGGTGAGAACTTATTCAAAGATCAGTGGAATAGATAATGATTTGATATGAAATTAGATTAAGAAAGTTGGAAATGTAATTATGACTATGTATGAATATTGTAACCTGGAATCACGTTGCTCACTTGAAGAGATGTGTAAAAAAATAAAAAATAAATATTTTTAAAAAAAGAAGCCATTGCTAATGATACTAAACAATTTTTATCCAGTCGTCAAGTTCTTTTTTTTTTTTAGAAAAGACTGTAAAGGTGGTGGTCATGCAACCATTTCAGAGAACTCTGGAGGAACTGGATTACCTGTATCCCTTTCAATCGGGATTCAGGCCTTAATTTGGGCTAAAACAGTATATCCGTACTTGTAGATAACCTCTGGCAAGAGCAGAATGAAAATGGTTTGTTCATCATTGCTCTTCTTGACCTCTTGACCACTTTTGACATTATCAACCATGGTACCCTTCTGGATCAGCTTTGGGTGTTGGGAGAGGGTAATACTGCTTTAAGTTCCTTCTTTCCTTCCTCCCTCCTCAATCCAGCCTATTTGATCTAGCAGGAATAGCATACTCCAGGTCTCATTTATTACGGAGTGCCATGTGGCAGGGCTCAAGAAGAGAGCCTTTTCTGGCATGATGATGCTTGGAATGTACTTCTCCTACAGGTCAGATTGGCCCTGATCTTGTCAGACTTTTGTAAGGATATAAAGACACTGTTCTGTCACTGAGCCTCAGGATTTGAATATTCATGTTGCCATACAATGGCTGTGCTGGATTTGTGTTTTAGATTATTTTATTTCAGCTAAAGATTATATACGTGTGTGTGTTTATACCATGTTTCTCCAAAAAGATGACCCACTTTGAAAAGAAGCCCTATCACTTTTTGAGTGCATGCGATCAAATTAAGCCCCACCAATTAGCCCTAATTAAGACCCCGCCCATCCCAGGGTGCCGGGAGGGGGGAGGCACACAGGTAAAAAATAAGCTAGGGTTGGGATGGGGGGGTGGAGCTGCCCTACTTAACAGGCCTCGCACACCCCGACACCTGCCTCACCTTCTTCTGCAGCCACTTGCTGCCAGTCGCACACATTGCCCTGGCCTCCATTGCATCTTCAGATGCCTTCCAGAAAGCCCTCTGCAGCCAATAACAGAGCTCTGCAAATTCTTTCTGGAAAGCCCTCTGCAGCTGATAATAGAGCTCCGAGCTCTATTATTGGCTGCAGAGGGCTTTCCAGAAGGCATTATTTTTCTGAGGTGCAGCAGGCCACTCAGTGAGCTGGACGTGCCGTGGATGCACTGTCACTGCCCAGGAGGAGAAGAACACACCGGAGCCCAAATGCTGGGCCTCACCAGACTCAGAAGCCAGGGATCCTGCAGGCATCCTGGGCACATAAAGGCCAAAAAAATCCCCAGGCTGTTTGCAACTTGAGTGAGCCGTGTGCAGGAGCAGCAGCCCCGCCTTGAAGTTTGTCATACCGGCGCAGCCTCTTGGAGCAGGACCCTGCAAGGCTTAATGTGGCATTGAATCACGAATGGCAGCATCTCCATGAGCTTCATCACACCGGTGCAGTTGGCATTCTGCTGTGAATGACTGTGCCAATGGGTCCAAACTCACGGCGGTACTACCGCTCACACACACAATGGCACAGCAATCCTTGCAGTGTCCTGCTTGTAGAGGCTGTGCCAAGACAAACCTCACGGCAATGCCACTGCTCACACGTGCAACACTACAACAAGCCTTGCAGGGTCCTGGGATACGCTGAAGGCTAAGAATGGAGCCTTTTTCACGAATGGCAGGAAAACAGGGAGGGGAATTTTCCTGCCTGTCATCCATTCCTCAAGCTCCCTCTCCCTCCCCATTTTCCTGTCTTTCACAAAAATGGCTCCATTCCCAGCCTTCAGCATATCCCAGGATTGCAAAATTGAAGGCTCCATTCTGAACCTTCAACATTGCAATCCTGGGATATGCTGAAGGCTCAGAATGCCTCTGCTTCAGTGTAGAATGATTTTCACTCCTCTCTGCAGCTGTACAGTTGCCCCCCATCCCCCACTCATGCCGGCCATGCCCATCCCCCGGGCTTATTTTCAGGGTAGGGGTAATATTAGGCCCACCCCAAAAAATTAGGATTGGGCTTATTATTAGGGTGGGTCATGTTTTCTGAGAAACACGGTATATATAAGTGTGTGTGTGTGTGTGTGTGTGTGTACATACATACATACATACATACGTTTTTCACTATTTATGTTTTCATGCCTTTAATATTAGCCACCAAGTTAAGAGTTTGATATAGATGTCCAAATAAATTTTATTTATAAATAAAATAAATAATAATAAATACCTCAGCTTTCCCATTTTTGTTATTGTTGCCTTGTGAAACCATTTTTTCCAGCACAGCAAGAAGATGCAAGGCTTTCTCAGCTTGACAAGTCAGGAGATACAAATCAACTAGTAGAAAACATACTGCCTGTGCAAACTTTTCCTCTAAAAAACACACAAAAGATATTCCAAACATTTCAACATATGGAATATTACCCTTGCAAAGATTTAGGCTTCTCACACAAGTGTTATATAGTCAACTATCTGCTCAAATAGTATCTTTTTAAGAATCGGACAACAAGATGTTTAGGACATTTCTATATTACTGAACTTTTCTTGACTAAATATATATGTTAATTATTCTACATAAATTGCATATGTCAATTGTAATAACAGTTTGTATAATATCAGTAAAGGAAGAAGAACAATAGTCATATAAATAGAATGAATGAATAAAGAAATAGACCTCTTCAGTTATAATCTTACCAAAAGGTTCAATAAATTGATAAAGTTTCTCCCCAATTATTATTGCTTCAGTGTATTGCCGCAGATGATATAAAACAACAGCTTGATTATAATAGAGCATGCTGTTTTCAACATCATCTAAACCATCCATCTCCTCAACAGCTGGATGAACCTGTTGGGGGAAAGCAAAGGAAAGAGATCCAAATATATCTCTGTTGACTCATTTTTCAACAATGATTATCAAGCAACAATGAAGTTGCATACAACAGACTCTACTACAAATGGATTAAAATACTGTAAATATAACTGTGTAGTTAAAACATTGCTTAACCATTAATTCTACTGAAAAGATTTATTTAAAAGTAAAGACAGGATACAGTTAAGAATGATTTTTGCCTCTGCTTAACTAACTGAAATACCATAAATATTTAGCATATAGTAAGTGCTGTTTGATCATAAAATATTGATATTGTGTATTAGAAAAAGTAATGATTTACCAACAAAATAAACAAAGACTGACTCTTCTCTAACACAATGGAAAATAATTCAAATATATTTTAAGATAAAGATCAAAAGGTTTGAGAATCAATTTTGCTTCTTAAGATTCATCAGGCAGAATCAAATTCATAGATATTCTTCATATAGTCTTTGAATAGCATGTCAGAAAAAACAGTATTAGTGCCTGAGAAATACAAGTCATTACTGATAATGATTTGTAGCTATTCCCATTAATTCCTTTACATCCTTAAGAAACTTTAAGACCTTAATGAGAGTAGATATGAGAGAGTAGAGGGTTTCAATCTATGCAGTCCACCATATCTATGACTAAAATGTTCCACGGATTTCCGTTTTAGACATCATTTATTTATTTTTCTGCCTTCAAGATAGTCTTGACTCCTGGCAATTCCCTGGATAAATAACTGAAGTTTTACTGGAAGATTCTCACTGGATGGTTTTCAGAAATGGTTGGTTTAAGGCATAAGCAGGACTAAAACTAATTGTTTCTAGCCTGGTAACTTCAACCACACTGGTTGAACATACCAAATTGGCTCTCATTATTATTTGCAATCTGTTTATTTTGATTTGTTCAACTATATCCATATAGCGTAATAAACTAAATACATTCCAATCCTGAATAAAAAAGAGTGGTGATAGAAAATGAGTGTTGGTATAATTACCTGAGAACGCCCTTTCTATCTATGCTGCTAGAGAGCCCAGGATGGGTTAGACTCCTCCTGATGATGTCATTAAGCTGAGTCTGTTCTTGAATATAAAAGGCCAGCCCCTGGGAGAGTCCCCAGCTTTGGCGAAGATACCTGACAGACTGTATGAGTGTCTCTGAAAGCGAAACAGAATCTAGAACATTAATATTGCTTACCAGAATCCGGACTAAACAAGGGAGGGTCTGGGCTCTCTAGCAGCATAGATAGAAAGGGCGTTCTCAGGTAATTATACCAACGCCCATTCTCCTCCATGCTGCTGCAAGAGCCCAGGATAGGACATACCAAAGCCTGCATGTCCATGGGAGGGTCCTCATCCGATGATCACTCCGATTGTGGAACCACTTGCTGAAGTACCCGTCTGCCAAAGGCCGCACTCACAGAGGCAAAGGAATCCAGACAGTAATGTCTGATGAAGGGTGACGGGGATGCCCATGTGGCCGCTCTGCAAATCTCTTCCAGGGATGCCTGGTTGGCCCAGGCAGCTGAAGTCGTGGTGCTTCTGGTAGAGTGCACAGTCACCCCTTGAGGCACCGGAAGAGCGATAGCTTTGTAGGCCTGTGCAATGCACGCCCTGACCCAGCTGCTTAAGGTGGGAGGAGAGGCCTTGTTCCCCAAGCGAGATGGGGAAAAGAAGACAAACATAGATTCAGTTTTCCTAAAGGTGGAAGTGCGCTTGAGGTAAATTCTAAACGCTCTCCTAACATCTAAGGTGTGCCACTTGCGCTCTAAGTTGTGGTGCGGAAGGGGGCAGAAATCTGGCAACACAATATCCTGGGACCTGTGGAACCAGGTATTGACCTTTGGGATAAAGGTGGGATCTAGACGGAGAACAACTCTATTATCATGAAAGGTGCATAGATCCTGTCTGATTGAGAGGGCAGCCAGTTCTGACACCCTTCTAGCCGATGTGACTGATACCAGAAAAACCACCTTTAGTGTCAAGAATTGCAGAGACACTGTCCTGGGTTTGAATGGTGGTTCCATCAGGGCCTGAAGCACCTTAGAAAGGTCCCATGAAGGATACCTGTGTATTACCGGGGGACGAAGGTTAGAAGCCCCTTTTTCTCCTGACAGAAGGATGGTGAGACAAGGAAGGGAATGAGTCCCAGGCTAGCACTGAGGAAAGGGCCGACTAGACAGGTTCACCAGGTCTGCAAACCAGGGCCTCCATGGCCAATAGGGGGCCAGGAGAATTAGCTCTGCCCGTTCCTCCAACATCTTTCGAATGACTGCCGGAATGATGGGAAGAGGGGGAAAGGTGTAGAGGAGACCCCTGGGCCATCTGCACCGAAGAGCATTGGTCCCCTCTGGTCCCTGACAAGGAAACCTGGTGAAAAATCTGTTTACTTGGGTGTTTTGGGGAGTGGAGAAAAAATCCACTTCCGGGGTCCCAAACCTCAGGCAAAAGTCTCTGAAAAGGGAAGGTGCCATTCTGCATGGTCAACCGAGCGCCGGCTCAGCCAGTCAGCTTGGGAGTTGTCAACTCCCAAGATGTGATCTGCCGTTATCGACAACAAATGTCTCTCCTCCCACAGCCCCAAATGTTCAGCCTCCCTCATGAGGGCCCTGAACCTCGTGCCCCCTTGCCTGTTGATGTGTGCCTTTGCGGCCATGTTGTCAGTCAACACTAGTACATGGGATCTAGTGGCCCTGAAGTGCCTCAGTGCTAGAGATATGGCCCTGAGCTCTAGCCAGTTTATGGGGCAGTTTTTGTCTGTCTGGGGCCAAATACCCTGAGCTATCTGGCCCTCCATATGGGCCCCCCAACCCAGAAGACTGGCGTCCATGGTAACAGCCTGTCCAGCTCCTTGAACGGGAGTCCCCTCCAGAGGGCCGGGGAGAGCTGATTGATGTGTGGCTGGTTCCTGCTCATTGAAAAGGGAGCAGGAACCATTTGTAGAGATCGGGAGTGAAGCCGTGCCCACGGGACAATGTTGATGCATGAGATATTTTCCCCAATAATTTGGACAGCAGTGCCAGGGGAACAGTGTGTTGATGGTGAATCTGATGGATGATCTTGGTGAGGCTTTTCCCCTGGTCTGGAGACAGAAAGACTTGACACAGGGTTGTGTCGATGACAGCCCCCAGGTGAAGCAATCTGGTTGTAGGAGTAAGATGGCTCTTCCTGGTGTTGATGGAAAAGCCGTGGTCCTGAAGGCAGCAAAGTGTAACTTGCAGGTCTCGATGGGAGGAGTGGGTGGAGGACCACTATATCAAAATTTCATCCAGGTTTGCACTGGATCCTCACTGGAACGGACCGAAGTGAAGCCACCAATGCCACTAGGATCTTCGTGAAGACCCTTGGAGCTGAAGAGAGCCTGAAGGGGAGAGCTCGATACTGGAAGTGATGATGCTGGTAACAGAAATGGAGAAACTGGCGATGGTGAGGCTAAATGGGTATATGGAGGTAGGCCTCCGTATGGTCAATGGAGGAGAGGAGATCGCCCTCCCGAACACTCTCTAAAATAGAATGCAGGGTCTGCATTTTAAAGCGCCTGTACGGGATAAACTCATTCAAAAATTTGAGGTCAAGGATGGCTCGCCAACCCCCTGAAGTCTTAGGGACCACGAAAAGTCAGGAATAAAATCCCCGTCCACATTGATGTTCCGGGACAGGTTGAATGGCCCTTATGTCAACTAGGTGTTGAACAGCTGATTCCATAAGGGCCCTTTTTGAACTGTTCCGCAAAACGGGATAGAACACAAAATTTTCTGGGGGTGGCGAGAGAAATTCCAACTGCAACCATGACCGTACAGTGTTGAGTACCCAGGTGTCCATCGTTGACTCCTCCCATCTGGAGGTGAAGTAAGCCAACTAACCTCCGATGGGTGGAGAGAATGAGGGATTACTTAGAGCGACGGAAAGAACGACCCCCTTCTCCAGGAAAGGGCTGTTTACCCACAGAAAGTTGCTGTTCTGCCGGTGCGTCTGGGCATTGATCTTGTTACTGGGAATACGCCCTCTGTGGCCAGGAAAAACGGGAAGTAGTCTCGGGCCGAAATGTTGGTAGAAGGTATGGAGCAGGACGATTTTTCTTTCAGTTTTCTTTCCTGATGAGGAAATAATCTTCCGTTTGTCCCTGGTCTCGATGAGATGTGGCTCTAGTGCATCGCCAAAGAAAGGGCCAGTTCCACTCATCCGTTGACCGACTACCGCCAATTCAAAAGCCATAAGAGCCTTCTCACTGCCACCAAGGAGACCATGGCTCTGGCTGCAAACTTGGCGGAATTAAGGGCGCCCACTGTACCCGCTGCTGCTATTATTTTGTTGAGGTCCTGGTGAGACCTGAAGTCAGATGCCGGGTCCGGTCTTGTAGTTGGTGCAGC
>CM019155.1:54885823-54953983 GCA_009733165.1 Naja naja | reverse complement strand
TGTTCCTCCAGCCTCTCAGAGGGACCAAGATGGAGGGTTTCCAAAGGACCTGAAATTTCCTCCCTTCCCCTAGAAGGGTTTTCTGGTAACCTTGGGATTCTCCTGATTGGGAAGTCTGTTGCAGTTGCCCTCTCATTTGCTCTATTGATTTATTAAACTGTCTCTCTAAGGCAGTGTGTTTTCGTTTCTCAGCCTTAAGTTCAGCCTGGGATGTTTTCTTGGGGGCCAGAGCCTTAGCCTTAATTTTTGCAGCCACCTCTCTCTGTACTGATTAAGATTGCTGTCTGCGTCTTTTTCTTCTGACTGGTTGGAGGGCCAGGTCCTCTGGACAAGGAAGTTCAGCTTGGGCCTTGTCCTGATCCATGGCAAGAATAGGCAAAGCACAAGAGGTGCTGGAAGCTACCCTCAGAATGTGCTGCCTATTAGTGGAGCCTTGCTGCTGAGGAATCCAATAAATTTGCCCTTGTTTTGAGGCCGATCTGAAGTTGGGCCACTTAAAATGGCTGCTCACCTCATGCAATGCAGGATTTGCTCCCCCAAAATGGCTGCCTGCACATGCTGTGGCCTCTGGTAATGGTGGTCACTCCTTAGGCCACTAAGAGCCCCGAGTGACAAATTTGGCAGTTAGAAAGAGGGAAAGGCTGTGGGGGAGGTTGATGGACGCTTCCCTTACTTGCCTTCCCTGATGTTAGCAACGTTGAGTCCTCAGCATGGCAAGAAAGCGGAGCCCCGCTCTCCTGAAGACACAGCTGCCCGGATCCCCGGGAGCTGTGTTTAAAGCTGTATTTGCTTTTGAAGAGTTTGAATGGTAGAATTATCACAGTGCTTTCAGAGACACAGCTTACTGACTAAAAGAAGCTGAGTCAAAGCTGGGGACACTCCCAGGGGCTGACCTTTTATATACAAGAACAGACTCAGCTTAATGACATCATCAGGAGGAGTCTAACCTATCCTGGGCTCTCGCAGCAGCATGGGGGAGAATTGTCTTTCATGACTTTTGTTCTTGTTTTTAAAAAAATTAATTTTTAGAAAATACAAATTTTTAAAAAGAAAAATAACACTTTGCCTAACACAAGAAATGGAGCACCAAAGATTAGTATAAGTGATTAACTCAGCAAAAAAAGCAGTACCTGGTTTTTCAGCTGATTCAGTGTTTGTTTCAAACTATCAGTTGTTGTTTGATTACTTTTACAGAATTCTGCTACTGCTATGTTCAAAACTATTTTGTAATCATCTTTGTTTATTTCTTGCAAGCAGCTAAGGTATTGTAGACAAGTATCATAGTTTCCAGCCTGTAAAATCAATTTTAAAAAATACAAGAAATAAGCAGATATGTTTTAATACAAATTAATCAATCATTTGAAATGCTAAATGTCTTATAACTATGTAAATACATTGCTTGCAATTAATTTTATTTCAATGGGATTTAAATCCATTGTGATATCATGAATATTATTCTTGCTCTTAAAAAACAATTTACCTTCTTCCATTAAGATTATATACAACATGGCAGAACTTACTGCAATAAGACATGTCAAAATTAAAGCAACACAGCATTTGTCAGTTTTCCTGAATAAATCAGACAGAAAACATGAATAGATAATAGATAAGCTAATTTTATTTTACTGTAAGGCTAATTAACAAATTTTTGCAAGTCTGAAGGTATAAATTCACTATAGTTGCTTTTAATTGCCTGAACAATTATGGTGAGTCCTTCCTAAGTTTCTTCCTCTGACTGGGAGCTCCTGCTTCTTTTGTCTGATTGTTTCTCAAATAGCATCTCTTCCCTTTGCCCTCCCCACACATCTATTATTTTCCTTCACATATAAAAATCTAAAAACACAAGAAACAAATTGGTAAATAAAAGCTAGATACCATATTTTGGTTTTCCTATCAATGCAGTTATTTAATCTGCAGAAAATGCGCTAAAGAATCTCTTACTTTCGAATGCAGTAAGCAATCTATATTAAGTCAAGAATTATCTTACCAAAAAGGCTTGTAGTGCACTGTTTGATAATTCTTTCTCTTGATCTGTAATTCCAGAAGTACCTACTCCTTCATGTTTCTCTGTTCCCTGATCTACAAAATAAATGTTAGAAACAACAATAAATCTATCTGAAATGTCAAGCTAGTCATTTATTCAGTGTGTCAGTCTAGACTCCTCCAGTTTTCATGGCAACATTTTTGAAGAGAGTTTCTATTGTTTTATTCCCAGGACTTGGGATAGCCTAAGATCCCTTCTGTGTCTTAGGCAGAACTAAAACCCAGTTTCCCAGTTTCTAGCCTAATTTATTTATATAAGAGCGAAATGCCACTCACGCATCATCACAAAATCTCCAGAACTGTAAAGCCTACAAACTTGAAATTTGGCACATATGTTCCTCTTGGCTTCTAGGTGCTCACTAAACAAGGATTTTTCAAAATGACCATCTGAGCATTAGTATTTCATACATTATTATTAACACGCTCTGATGCTAAGGAGTTCTACTCCCCCTCCCAACCTGAAAAGAAATCTGTTCCAACTGCAGTTGAGCTAAGCCACGCCCATGCTTCCTTCTTGCTCACACAGCAAATACTATTTCATTTTCCAAACAGCCCTCAACTCTCTCACACACTGACAGAACGCTAGCCAGATGAATACTGATGGATGCTGGTAGGCAGAAGCAGAATTTTTTCTTCCTTATTTTCCTCCCCAAAACTTGCCCGATCACACAGTTTCGTAGCAAAGCATGGTTACCCTGCTAGTGTCTTTAATAACCACAATAAACTGATTCTGTACTGAAATATTTTTAACCCTGTGAAGATTCTAAATTTAATAAATCTAAACTATTCCTTGGTAATATTTTCAATGATATTCTCAGTTTATAAACAGTTCAGTATTTAAGTTTAGATTGAACAAGTTGTCTAAGAACATTGTAAAATTTCAGTGTATATGGATATAAGATCTAGAGCAGACAAAAAGACATCTAGCTAAATCTATTGGATGATTGGTAATAGAATGAAGATGCTATTTGATTCTTCTCACACTATAGCTAAAGTAAATGGTACTAAAGTAAATGGTACTGAAAGAAATTTCTGGATTGAGATTTAATTATTCTAGGAATAAGTAACTGATTAATTGAAGATGCAGAGTTCTTTTTTTCCTATTTTTATTTTTACTATATAAAGAGCAACAATTTCAATGTCTATATAAACAGTGTGTTGTCTGGTTTCAGTAATTTTGAGCAATAGTCATCATCATAATGTTCATTAATAGTGATAATAACAGTATTTTCTCAACATAACATTAATACTAAATCATATTGATAATAAACATGGTAAAAGTAATCCTTTGCTTATAATTTTAAATATTCTAACTTCTGTTTCTGTTATTTAATCATAAATAAAATGGATCCCATGTTTCAAAATATTCCATCTCTTTAATTTTAAGTGTTAATCTATCCATTTCCGCCCATTCTAGTATTTTTTTCACTATCTTCTCATCTGTGGGGATCTCCACACCTTTCCAATGTTGTGCAAATACAATTCTGGCTGCTGTTAGCACATGTAATATTAAATACATAGTCCCTTTATTATATTTTTCTGGTATGATACCCAACATATTTCTGGTTTTAAATCTAACATGTTCCTTTGTCATTTTTTTTCTAACCAAGTATGTATTTTTGTCCAATATGTTTTTGCTTTTGGGCATGTCCACCATATGTGGTAATAGGAGCCCGGAGTCTGATTACATTTTCAACGGCTAAATGTAGCTGACATATCTTTATACATCTTGGTGCTGGTGGAAAGGGCAGAACATTTGTAAAACATTTAGAACATTTTATAAATTTTCTTTGTATGCAGTAGACATTGTTAATTTATAATTTCGATCCCACAACTCTTGCCATTTATCAGAGTTCTAAAAACATAGACCCTGCAAGCTTTGTTCGCTCGCATCAGCCTTAAAACTCACAGGACAATAGGTTAATTGTTCTGATATTGCTCATCTTCATTTTAGCATGCTTTGCAAGCTGTGTTGTGTATAATATGTATGAGGTAGAGCAAGTGTTTGCTTGGATGTTCAGTTTACATAATATTCTTTATTTGACATACTGAATATTATTATTTTTTAAACAATCTAGTTCAGTCTATAGATACTCTGACTTAGGATCATTGCAATCAGAAATTATGATACACGATGCAAGCATAAAGTCAACAGTCTTTCTGTATTGCAGTTAGAGATTGGGAAAATATGAGAGATAAAGATACAATGCATCATCAAGAAGAAAATAATTCGTATTCTGCTAATTCACATAAACCACTATGGAGAGCTGGTCTCACAAAAAATAATATGAAAGTCAAAAGTAATATATTAGGTATTTTGTATTCTTTATATTAGCTTTCTATTTATGAACAAAGCCACAATGCAATGAGAGATGTATAGAGACTCCTACTGCCCTGTCTGAAAATATACAGGTAGTCCTTGACTTATACTGAGCCCAAAGTTTCTGTTGCTAAGCAAGGCAGTTTTTAAGTGAACCATGTCCCACAACCTTTTAGCCATAGTTAATTGAATCACTGTGGCTGTTAAATGAATCATAAAGTTGTTAAACGAACCTGACATCCCCTATTGATTTTGCTTGTCAAAAGCTCCCTGCAAATTGTTGCAAATCATAATCCCCAAGACTCTTGTATACTACAACCATTGTAAATACATGTTGGTTGCCAAGCACCAGAAACTTCATCATGTGATTGTGGGATGCTGCAATGGTCATAAATGTAAGAACTGATTATGTCACTTTTTCAGTGTTGTTGTAACTCTAAATGGTTATTAAATGAATAGTTGTATGCCTAGGTGTATATTACAACAATCAAGATGAAGTCAAAGGAATCAGGATAGTCTACTAAGACAATGTCCACCACCACAGATTTCACAATGGAAAGCAAGTGAGACATGGAAACAATATTACTTTATTATGGCTTCTTAAAAATCTATCACAAGAAGAAATCAGTCCCCCTTACAAAAGATCTCAGTATAACATAAAATGGAATGCTATTTAAATCCTGGCCTAAAATCAATTATATAAGGTTACCTATGCACCTTTTTAAATTTTAGAAAATGTTCACCCATAACTCTTTTAGTGCAAAAAAGAAGCCACGTCTTTAGCCTTCTCTTGCATCAATTCTCTTAGACAGACGTGAAGCCATTCTACACGTCTCGTGAAGCTCCTTGGCTCCTAAGCAAAGCAGCACTTGGGCATCCACTCGACGTGCAGAGAAATATATGGGGTGACACCTTCCAACCAGTGGCGGAACAAAGTCCTCCAGTGAAGATCATCGGGGGAAGCGGGTAGCTGAGAACCCTTGCCTCGCCCTACCAGACCGCTCTTTTGTCCTCACCTCCGCCTTTGTCCGCTGCCATTGATGCAGCGAGAACCGATCTATCAATACCTTTGCAGATATTGATATAGATACAGACAAGACTCCCGGCAGCCGCGCTCTCCACCGGTACCTCAACAGCCCAGTCTCAGAAGCGTCGGCTTGAGAAAACAGAGGTATGGAGGAAGAAAAAACACACACATCAGTGCGGACTCCCCCACTTTCCGATGGGATTCTACTTTTGTTTCCGGGTTAAGTGACAGGAAAAGGAACCGCTAGTCCCAAGCGTCCTCTCGCTGCCCTCAGCCCAGAGACGTCACGCAAGGGGAGGATAGAATTCTTCCACGGCTAAGGGGCGGAGCCCCCACAGGATGGGCAGGACGAAAAGGAAAATATAGTGTTGACTGGGGAGTTCTGGGAGTTGAAGTCCACAGATTTAAAAGTTGCCGGCCAATGTTGAGGGCTAATGGGTTGCCCCATATTGATGCCGTTGTCAGGAATGCGCTTTGGATATGAGACTTCGCGATCTTTTTCCCGGTGAAATAATCAAGTAATCTCGGATAGAAATCGGTTATTGTCTCCACGTGGTATGGTGATCCTCACGGCTGCTACCTGCAAATAAAATGCGGTTAGACCATTTGTGGGAGATGAAGCAGTTCATGGCTATCAATTGCAATGGCTATACATTAACACTGTATTAGTATGTCCCGCAGTAGTTCACTTAGACAGCATGCTTAACGAAGATGTAATGCACTTGCACAACATTATAAGTGATTTTGGTAAGCTTCCTGTGGCTTAGTGTCTTGTATGAATCCAGCCTACCATATGATTTGGTGCAATGTCAATCCAGAAAGTTGGTCAGTTCAACCTTAAATATGCTGTGTGACACAGCCGGTACCAGTTAGAGTGGAATCTAATCAGGTAGTTCACAACTTACAGTTCATTTAGTGACCATTCAAAGTTATAATGGCACTAAAAAAAGTGACATGACCATTTTTCACTTATGACCCTTGCAGCATCCCCATGGTCACATGATCAAAATTCAAATGCTTTGCAATTTGTTCATATTTATGACATTTATTGCATTGTCCTGGAGTCATGTGATCAGCTTTTGTGACTTTCTGACAAGCAAAGTCAATGGGGAAGCCAGATTCACTTAACAACCATATTACTAACTTAACAAATGCAATGATTCATTTAACTATGGCAAGAAAAGTTGTAAAATGGGGCAAAACTCACCTTAAAAATGTTTCACTTAGCAACAAATTTTGGCCTCACTTGTGCTAGTAACTCAAGGACTACCTGTATTGATGTGGAGCAGAGGTGGTATTCAGCAGGTTCTGACCAGTTCTGGAGAACCGGTAGTGGAAAATTTGAGTAGTTCAGAGAACCAGAAAATACCACCTCTGACTGGAGATTTTACAGTATCCTTCCCCTGCCATACCCACCAAGCCACAACCACAGAACCAGTAGTAAAAAATTTTGAATCCCACCACGGTTGTGGAGCTCAACTTCTGGTGACTTGATAGGCACATATTTGCAATTCTTTCGCAACAATATAAGAGTGATTTAATATTGTCTTCTGGATTTTGTGTTTTGTTGCATTTGTTTTGTTTTTGTCATCTCCCAAAAGGTAACGAAAGCAAAAGGGAGGGGGAAGGGGAGTGACCATGCAGTATTGGAATTCAGTGTTATGCAAGCACAAGCAATGGAACAAAGCTACCCAACCTCGCTGAAGAGTAGAACAGCACTGATGAGCCAAAAGGTGATCAGAAAACAATATGTTTATAGAAAAAAAACCCAAGTATTATATATTGTTGCAAGATGCTAAGGAAAAAGGAGGACTGGGTTTACCAGATTTGAAATTGTATTTTGATGCCTCTTGTTTAGTCTGGCTAAAAGAGTGGATGATTCTTCAAAATAATAGGTAACTCAAGCTAGAGACGGGTGGGATTCTACCGGTTCAGACTGGTTCGGGCAAACCGGATGTTTATTTATTTATTTATTTATTATTTGAGCATATCATCCCATCTCGAAGACTTCTCAGGACACAGCTAAAACAGGAACAATAAATACTTAAAAAACAATTAAATTAAATTATAAGTTCAAACACTATAAAACCTTAAAACCATCCTCCCCAAGGGTCACAGCCAGGTTGGTCAAACAATCAGGTCTTTAACTCACGGCGAAAGGTGCGGAGATCGGGGCAGAAGCGAGCCCAAGGGCAGTTGGTTCCAGAGGTCAGGGGCATGACAGAAAAAGGCTGCCTGGAGGGGGAACCGCCAGCCGGCATTGGCCCGGACGGGACCCGAGGAGTCCTTGCCTATGGGCTGCGACGGTATTTGATATTGGATGTTAAAGTTATATCTGGTTCCACAAACCGGTATTTTAACTTACCGGCTGGTCCGCCACCTACCTCACCCCCCAGGAGTCTCCATGATGCAGATAAGTGCAGGGTCCACACACAGAGGCTCTGGGAGGGGGAAAAATGGGCCTTCTGGAAGTCTGGAAATGGGGCTGTTTCCGGCTTCCGGGGACCTCCAGAGCCCGGGGGAGGCCATTTTTGCCTCCCAGAGGCCCAGGGGAGGCCTCTGAACCCTTGGGAGGGCGAAAAACTCCCCCCCCAGAAGTACCAGAACTCAGAAAACAGGCCTGTTTCCAACTTCTGGTAGGCCTCCAGAGCCCAGGGGCTGTTTTCGCCCTCCCAGAGGCCTGAGGGAAGCCTCCAGACCCTTCGGAAGGCAAAAACAGCCTCCCCTGGGCTCTGGAGGCCCACCAGAAACCAGAAACAGGAAACTCCAGTAGGCCATGCCCACCCAGCAACCGGGCAGTGAACCAGTTGCTGGGCTTTTTGAATCCCACCCCTGGCTAGAGGGCCATGAATTAAGACTTGGATGGCACAGTTATTTATGATATGATAAGGTTAAAGTAAATGATAATTTTAATAATCACTTTGTTAGATGTGCAATCCT
The DNA here is from genome assembly GCA_009733165.1 of Naja naja. Lineage (NCBI taxonomy): Eukaryota > Metazoa > Chordata > Lepidosauria > Squamata > Elapidae > Naja > Naja naja. The sequence goes on along the minus strand of CM019155.1, from coordinate 54,945,653 downwards.
AAGGGTTTGGAATTAATATAAAATACGGTTCTCTGTGAAGATGCCTCTTTAGTGTCACTCCAGTAAGTTTTTATAGAAAATAAATGGTGCCAAGGCCAGTCTGGTGCATTTATGGCCAAATAATATGTTTCAATTATGGTGACTATCTTCATATCTAAAGAAGAGTTAGAATCAAAAGGATGTGTTTGCCATTGGCTTACATATTTACAATTGGAAAAAAAAGATTGAAACTAGAAAAAAGGTATGGATTAGATTTTGTGAAAAATGAATTGGATATCCTACTGTGGAAATGATGAACTTCTGTCTGTACCTGAGCTTCTCCTGAGTTTTTTGTGGTACTTTTATTCCTAGGGCTTGAACAGGATTGGCATAGCCATAGAAGAAATGGCTGAGACTTCTGGTTGTGCTTCTGTTGCATTGGAGTGGAATCTGCGATTGTGCATGGTTTTACTCCATGTTCTCTCATTGGAGGGTCCCAACTGGGACTGGAGCCACCTTGTAGGGGTGGTAAAGAAAGGGGGACCACCTGGCAGGTTGAGGGGAGCCGCATCTCCCCTCCCTGGCAAAGAAAACCCCCTCCAAAAATGAGCTGCAGCGGTGGCCTAAAATGGCCACCATTAAGACAGAAGGCAGTCTGGGAAACTAAGACTGTGCTGGAGCGGTGAAGCTGTAAATGGTGTGTGGACCAGGCAAAATATTTGGACATTAAAAGGTACCTCAGAATTAAAAGAAAGAATTTTTTATTAAAGATTGTAGAAGCAGTGACTAGAGAGAGAGAGAAGAAAATTGGGAATTTATGAAATTGGACTTTGGACTTTGAGAAGAATTAATCTGGATGTGGAAAATTTAGAGGAAAATGTTTTATTATAAAATATTTGGAAATTGAATTTGACAATTATTTGGATATTGGCACTAAATAGGCATTGAACAAATGCTCTAATTGACTGTGTTAAAAAGGAATAATAGCTAATAATAGGAATTAGTGAACTTAATAAAAGCTTAAAAAAGGGAAAAAGCAAAAAATAAAGGGTGGAACGTGGAAACAGAATTAGAGCACCACCTAATGGTAAAGGAAAAATTTCAGTGACTTTTTGAAAAGTGCTTGGTCTATTTAAAATTGGAATGTGAAACAAAATAAGAAAACGCTGCTATAATAAAATAAAACCCCCAAAAAGTGAAATATTAGAACATTACAGAAAAGAGATAGTGAAGATATTGCCCCGGGATTGTTTGGTGACTTTGAAAAGAAGGTGGAAAAGAAATTAACTGAAGCTGAAGCTCCCGTGAGTAACCAATATCCCTTGGAAGCCTGAGGTTCCCCTGCACCCAACCTAGGTGAAGCAGCCTCGACAAGCTCCCGCAACCTTCCCCAGCAGCCATAGCCTTTCATCCCTGAGCCCCTGCGAAGCACAATTGCCCGGTGGCAGGGCAGGGCAATTTCCCAGAGGCAGGGACATTAGATAATCTGCCGCAGCTTTTGATTCAGTGGTACATGACAAACTACTATTAAAATTAAACTCTTATGGCATTTCCAGATCCCTTCATAAGTGGATTACTGTGTTCCTGTCAAACAGGCAACAAATAGTAATAATAGGGGCTATATCAGTTCTTAACAGTGGTGTCCCTGAGCTTCTAGAACCCACTCTTTATACTCTATGTAAATGATCTTTGCGATCACCTTATAAGCAACTGCATCCTCTTCATGGATGAGGTAAAACTATTCAACACCACTGACAATGCTACTGTCCTTCAGACCTTGATTATGTGTCTGAATGGTCAAACAATTGGCAACTCAAATCTTGACCAACAAATGCTCTCTGTTGGTAAATCAAAAAATTACACCAAATACAAACTAGGCGGATATGACCTTGTTGATGATCCTCACTCTATCAAGGACCTTGGTGTATTCATATCAAATGACCTAAGCGCCAGAGCTCACTGTAACAGCATTGCCAAAAAGGCATTAAGAGTTGTAAATCTAATCTTATGAAGCTTCTCCTCTGGAAATATTGAATTGCTAACTAGAGCATACAAAACTTTTGCTAGACCAATACTCAAATACAGCTCATCAGTCTGAAATCCACACTGTATATCGGACATTAATACAATTGAGCGAGTAAAGAATTATTTCACAAGAAGAGTACTACACTTCTCTGCTCGCAACAGAATACCCTATATCACCAGACTTGAGATTTTGGGCTTGGACAACCTTGAACTTCGCTGTTTACGGTTGGACTTAAGCGTAGTACACAAAATTATCTGCTACAATGTCCTACAAGTCAATGACTACATCAGCTTCAACCACAACAATACAAGAGCACACAACAGATACAAACTCAATGTAAACAGCTCCAAACTTGATTGCAGAAAGTACAACTTCAGCAACAGAGTGGTCAATGCCTGGAATGCACTACCTGACTCTGTTGTTACATCCTCTAACCCCCACTCCTTTAACCTCAAACTATCCATTATTGACCTCACCCCATTCCTAAGAGGTCTGTAAGGGGCATGCATAAGTGCACAATCGTGCCTACTGTCCCTGTCCTTTTGTCCCCATTTATTCGTACCTATTTCCTGTATTCTTACTCCTGCTAATACTTATACCTATTATCTTGTAAGCAATTGACAAATCAAAATAAATAAATAAAAATAAATAAAAAAGAAAACTTGGAAACAAAGACTCATAGACATTGAAATTAAATATAAAAGATGCTGGTTGAAATAAATTACTGGACAATTGGATTGGATATAAATATTAAAGAAGGAAAAGAAGAAATGGACAAAATGAGTGAAATATGTGTGGAAATGAGATCGGAACTACAAAACTAAGGAAATGATGAAAGAAAGCTTGGAAGTGTATAGTATTATATTACAAAAATTAGAAATGGCGACACAAACCAAAGAAGAACAAAGAGAGCCAGAGAGGCAGGAGTTAAATAAAGAAGAAACCCGCTCTAAAAAACAAGTGGAACAACGAATATTTAAACAAGAAAAAAAAGAATTAAAGCTAAAACTTTAAGGTTTGATGTGATAAACAAAGGGGGAATTGCTTGGAAAGTTAAACAAAGGAAAAGAAAACAACAGAAGAGGGAATTACAGAGGAAAGATCAAGAGAGGGAGGGGGATAAAATAAATAATTGGAGTAAGAAATGGAGGGAAACAATAGGGGGGGAAGGGAAATTAAGAGAAAGAACCAGAAAATGATGGGAAATAGAAAGCAAGCAAAAATGAAAAGAAATTATATAGTCAGGAGAGTGAAAGACGATGGGTAGAAGAGGAATAGGAGAAGGGATTCTGAATGGAAATGTATTCTAGTACTTAAGAATATAGATTTAAAAATAGAAAAGACTGGAACAGATGTTTTGTTAAGGATTATTGCTAAACTAGATATAATTTAACTAAAACAGATATGGAAATAAGAATTTACTATAAGAATATTAATAGATATTTAATAAAGCGATGAATAAAGTTAAAATGAATTATGAGAATTGCAATGGAAAGACTATTTTCAGTTCCCAAAGTTGAACAGATCAATATCTTTGAAATAAATATATGACTTAGAATGTAATTGAGAAAGGGGAATACCATGTGGAATCTGACTTTATACACACACACACGATACATAGTCGTTAAAGGATTATTGTTATTCATGTGGAATGTGGTAATTAAAAATGACTTTATTATGGTAAATTTTCACAATGAACTAATGGGAATAAAATTGGGGAATGTATAAAGTAAAGGGGTGGCAAGCTCAAATTAACAATGAAAGGGAATAATTTTTGGATAAAAGGAATTAGGATGAATCATACTGAACAATGAATGGAATAATAGTATGTGATAAACTTGCAAATGTGACAGATATAAGTAAAGATGTGAAATGAAACAAGAATTTAGATAATATTGTAAAATAAGGCATGAGAGTATTTTAAAGAATAATGAAATAAGCTATAATATGAATTGAAATTGGATAAAATGAATGTAATGAATATAACAATATATGAGAATATTTTTTTAAAAATGGAATAAGTAATAATATGATATGAACTTGGACATGAAAGCTGAATATGTAATCATGGTCATGTTTGTATTGAAATGTAAAAACCTGGAACCACATTGTTCACACAAAGTGATATTTTTAAAATATAAAAATAAACAAATTATTGCAAAAGAAGAAATGGGTGAGAGGTAGGATGCAAACTTGGCATTCTGTCTGATTTTTTTACTGCCTTTCTGAGGGCATGTGGTTTTTCCTTTAATCTGGATGATTACCTTAGGACAGTGTTGGTGAACCTTTTTGGCACTGAGTGTGCACACACGCATGCACATATCCACATGTCGGAAACTGGAAGAGCAGCTGGCCACCTGGTCTTCTGGTTTCTGATGTGCATGCACACGCGAAGACCAGCTGGCCAGTGTGAAATCGGAAGAGTGTCAATGAAGTGACTCCCCAGCCTGCCACTGAGAACAAGCCAGTGCAGCCCCGCTCCTACCACTTCTCCCAAGGGAGCTGACTGCCCCGACTGCGCGCCACCCGGCACCAGACAGACATTCCTAACAGGCATGTAAAAAGGATAAGGTTCTTCTGCTGCTGCTGAACTCCCGGGCAGCAGATGTGCCTGATGGAGAGAGCCAGGACAGCAAATCTGCCTCCTCAGTTTCTATGGCTGCAGCCAACAGTGCTGCCTCTTCTTCCTTTTCTTCCACCACCAGCACAGGAGTTGGCTGCGTTCCCCATGCTTGGAAAAGCATGTCCTGCTGGCTTCTTCCTTTCATTTCAGCAGCGCCACTGCCATCATCCTCCCGCTGTTCTCCCGCAACTCCTCTCAATAGATAGCGGCTGTTCTGGCCCAAGCTTCGTCAAACTGAATGAAACACAAACTTATTTTAAAAGCAAAACCTATTTTAATTGCAATGCTGGGAATTATTTTCATTCATAGCCAAAACTAACTTAAACAGTTCTCCAAGATAAGCACATGCCTGTCAGTGCTATGGAATGCTGCCAAAAACAGAAGTCTTCAAAGTAATTATAACAATACCAGAAAAAACCAACCAGAATACACAGAGCTTCAAGAAGGACTCAGAATCTAATTGAACTGCTTTGCTTCCTGCAAAGCGTTCATCATTGAGGTCTGACTTTTATCCCTTATGGGAGGGGCAATCATCTCCCAGCCTTACTCCTGAGTCACCCCTTCTGCTTCAGCTGCTCTCACCTTCTAGCAGCTCTGTGCACATGGGTCCTCTGCTTCGCTGCTGCCAGACTCCAAAGGCTCCCAAATGGTTCTGGCCCCATCCCTGCATTGGACGCAGGACCCTCATCCAAGTCCTCTCCAAACTCCCTGCCTGGTTCCCTGTCCGATACCTCTGCCATCTGTACCGACTACTGGCGAACCACAACAGTGGTGCCATCTTGGTGGCCACAGAAAAACCCACGAGAAACTTCCATTCTCATCACAAAAATTGTTTGCCAGTCTCCTGCTTCCCCCCCCGAAACTACTTTACACTTAACTACTTAATGAGACTTCGTTGTCCCATGGAACTTGCATGCAAATGGAGCGAGACAGAGAGGGGAGGGGGGAGAGAGAGAGAGGAGGAGGGCTCTCCAAACTCTGTTTGTTTGTATGTATAGGAGAGAGCGCGATCTTCAGCCAAGCTGCTGGCAGCAGTGGGGGAGGCAGGAGCTGCCTGAGTAGCAAGGCAGTGGGGGTGGAATATGAAGCAAGGCAGGAGGCTGGGGAGCCACTGCCCCCACCACCACCACCACACTGGCTTACCTGAGCACCTTGCCAGACAGGCACTGAAGCACTGCAACTGCCACTGCAGACAGAGAGGAGGGCTCTCCAAACTCTGTGTGTGTGTGTGTGTGTGTTTGTATGAGAGAGTGAACATGCAATCCCTGCTTTAGTTGGATCATTTAAGCTGCTGCTGGTGGCTGTGGGGGAAGGGGGAAGGAGCCGTTTTTCTCCTCATCCTCCCCACTGAAGTAGTGGCAGCCACCTAATGATTGCCCCATCCCCAACCAGCAAGCCAGCACTGCCTAACCTGCTCCCTGCCTGGCCAGTCAACGCAAAGCCTTGATGTTCTTTTCTTCCTCCTCCCTGCCCAAGTGGCAGCAGGCTCCATGGGATAGGGTCTCATTCCTGCCCCGCAGGCTCCAACACAGGCTCAGTTGAAGGCTCCATTCAGCCTCCAAACAGTAAGACTGGCCCACATAGCAGCACACCAGAGCCACAATGTTCTGACCCAAACCCTTTTCCAATAAGACAAACAATAATGAGAACAGAAACCAGTCTTATGAACGTTAAAGGTTTGCAAACTAAAACTTTGATACGAGACTGCCAAAAATCACAGATAAGAAATATTCAGAACGTAAGAATCTTCAAATACCAAATTAAGATACTGTAATGTCCACGATGCTGAGTTTCAAAACATCTTTGCTTCCTGTAAAGAACGTTCGCTTTACAGCTGCCTTTTATCTTCTTGAAGGAGGGGCCATTACCTTGCAGCCTTACTCCTGAGTTGCCCATGCTGTTGCAGCTGCTCTTTCCTCCAAGCAATCCTGCACGCACGTGCACTTAGCACAGGCTCCTCGGGTACTCCTCATCACTGATGCCAGCCCCCACAATCTCTGAAGGCAGCAGTCCACTCCCTAATTGTCCTGGACCCTCATCTGAGTCCTCACTTTCCTCAGCCATCCACACCTGCTGCTGGCTAACCACTACACACAGACAGCATTGGTTTCTGTACCCAGCTGATTCCAATTTCATGGCCGGCCTTGGAAGCCCCCAACCACCACTTCTGCCAAGGGAGCAGGACCACTTCCCAGCTGGCACATCTCTTACCCCAGCACCAGACAGACATTCCTCCTGCACAGACTCTGTTCCTGCGCAGTCCCACCACCCCAGAAGAGCGGCAGCCACAGGGTGATGAGCAGCAGCAAGTGACCAGCCCCCGCAGCCACTCTCCTGCTGACGAACTGGGTCCTTGGCAGCGTCTCCATGCATGAGGAGCTGCACTCTCTTCCAGCCCTCCTGGGACAACTCACCTCCCCAACAGCAGCTCCTCCTCCAGCATTCTGGCCAGAAGTGGCAGTGTGAGAGCCGCCGCTACCCTCTCACACTGCCACTTCTCTGGATGCTGGAGAAAGAGGAGGAAGAAGAACTGCCATCAGGGAGATGCACTGCCTCAGGAGGGCCAGAGGAAAGTGCAGCTCCTCACGCATGGAGATGCCACTGAGAGCCTGGCTTGCCAGTGGGGAAGCGGCTGTGGGGGCCAGCTGGTCACTACTGCACCTTGCTGCTGCTACTGTTCTGTGGTGCCCGAGTTGGCCAGGTGCTCTGGATCATGGACATGTGTTGGTGCCATGGGCTGGATGTCTGGGGCCACGGAAGAAGCCCATTCAGGCAGGGAGGTCGGGAAGCCCCAGCCTGCTCGTCCTGGCCAACAGTTCTGCTCCCCTAAGAAGCAACTGCCAGGATCTCCTCTCTGCATCTTTGGGCATGTGGAGCCATTGCCTGTTGTTCTTCAGGTTCTGGCACACGCATGTGCACCAGCCAGCTGGTCTTCATGCACACATGCATGCCAGAAACCTGAAAATCAGGTGGCTGGTGTGTATGTGTGCACCGGAGCCCAGAAGAGCAACAGGCAATGGCTCGTCCCCAGAGAAATGGCTCTGTGTGCCACTTCTGGCATGCGTGCCATAGGTTCACTATCACAGCTTTAGGATATCTTGTGAGGTGAGTGAGACCAGCTTTATCTTTTTTTAAAATAATTTCTATTCTTTAAAAACCAAAAATATAATAATCTCATTTCCATTAACAGTCATTGTGTCATTGTATATACATGTTTCTCATTTTGTAACTATACATCATTTTTATCTTTATTCTTCACTCATTCGTACCACCTCTCCCATATTGCATAATATTCTCGATCATCTTTGCCTTTTAATTCCATACTGAATTTATCTAGTTCAGCACAATACATTATTTTTCTAATTAGGACTTCATCTGGTGGTGTTTTATCGCTCTTCCAATTTTGCGCAAGAGTAATTCTTGCTGCGGTTAACATGTGTACAATAAGGTATCTTTTATCTTTACTCAAATTCCCTTTAATCATACCTAATAAAACGTTTCTGGTTCCAATTTCAAGCTATAATTTGTAGTTTCAAAGATCCATCTCTGTACTTTCCTCCAATATTATTTAACCTCTATACATTGCCATCACATATGGAAAAACGTTCCTTTCTTTTGTTTGCACTTCCAGCATTCCAGTTTCATATTTGGATATATTTTTGCCAGTCGTGCTGGCGCTAAGTGCCATCTACAAAACATTTTATATTGATTTTCTTTAAATGCTGTCGATAAGGTCAGCTTCCAGTTCTCGGTCCACATCTTTTCCCACTGATCCAAATTTATGTTATGACCCACATTTTTTGCCCAGGCGATCATTGATCCTTTGACAATTTCCTCTTCTAATTCCACCTCCTGTAAATAATTATACGTACGTGTTATAAATTTTACCTCCTTGCCTGTTAAAATTTGATCCAGTTTTTGTAAATCTTTGTCTATCCCTAGTTCCTTTACATCTTTCTTAAATTTGGTTTGAATTTGCAAATATACCCACCAGTCTAATGTTATCCCTTGTTCTTTTAGTTTGTCCAATGTTTTTAATTCCCCCTGTTCATCTATTAATTCCTTGTATCTAATTATTATTTTTTATTCCCTTGTATTCGGATATAATATAGCTTCCATAGGAGATATCCAATTTGGTCTTTTCAGATAATGCTTTTTTTTTTCCTCCCATGATTGTAGTAGTGAATCCCTTATCAGATGTCTATGAAAATAGGAGTGAATCTTATTCTTTTTATCCTATAAGAAGGCATGCCACCCAATTTGGAGATCATGACTTTCTATCGCTAAAATTCTTTTATTTTTTAAGTTTATCCACTCCTTAATCCATAATAAGATTGCTGCTTGGTAATAGGTTTCCCATTTTGGGAGTCCAAGGCTGCCTCTGGTTCTACTATCTTGCAAGGTCTTCAATTTTATTCGTGCTTTTCCCCACATCCATATAAATTTCATTACCGTCTTATCTAATTCCTGAAAAAATTTCTTATCCAATTTTATAGGTATTGTTTGAAAATAGTATAGTAATTTTGGTAGTATATTCATTTTTATAGCCACTATTCGACCTAATAGTGATAATTGTAGTTTTCCCCAATTGGTCAAGTCTTTTTTTATCTGTAAAAGTAGTTTCATATAATTATCTTTTTTTATGGAAGAATATCTTCCTGTTAATCAAATTCCTAGGTATTTTGACACTTTGTAATCCCAATTTCCTTTCCAATTCTTTTTTCTGACTTTCTATCATATTTTTAGTTATTACTTTTGTTTTGTCTTTATTAATTTTTAATCCTGCTACCGCCCCATATTCTTCTAATTCTTGAATTAGATAGGTCCCTGACTCCATTGGCTCTTCAACAAAAAACACCAAGTCGTCCACAAATACCTGTACTTTATATTCTTTTTTACTCTTCAGTCCAATTATCTCTTTTCTTTGTCTAATTTGGTTTAAAAGCACTTCCATGGTCAAGATAGAAAGCAGAGGCGACATTGGACATCCCTGCCTAACACCTTTCATAATCTTAAAATTTTCAGTAGTCTCCCCGTTTATAATTACCTTAGCTTTTGATTTGAATAGATTGTTTCTATCATTTCCTTAAATTTAGTTCCAAATCCCATAATTTCAACCTGTTGGATCAAGAACTGCCAGCTGAGATTGTTGAACGCCTTCTGGGCATCTATGAAAATCAATGCTGCTTGTTTTTCTGGGTGGGCCTCGTAGTATTCTAATACATTTAATACTATCCTTGTGTTGGTTCTTATCTGTCTAGAGGGTAAAAAATTCTGGTCAGTGTGGATAAGTTCATTTAATATAATTTTAAGTCTTTCTGAAATTATTGTTGCAAATATTTTATAGTCTACATTCAGAAGAGAAATTGGTCTATAATTTTTAATCTGTTTATGATCTAAATCTTCTTTAGGGATTAATGAAATGTTCACTTCTCTCCATGAGTCAGGTAATTTGGCAAACTCTAATACCTCATTGTACACATTTAACATCACTGCTTCAAGACATTCATAAATACATTTATACATTTCCGCTGGAAGACCATCCAGCCCTGGCGTCTTATTGTTCTTCTGCCTTTCTACTGCCCTTTTTAGTTCTGTAACTGTTATTTCTTTATTTAACATCTCTTTCTGTTCCTCACTAATTTCTGGAAGGCCTTTCGTTTTCAAATATTGTTCTATATTCTCTAAGTTTGTACCATCCTCCTTATATAGTTGTTCAAAATATTTTTGTACTATTTTCTTTTTTTCTACCATTCGATATTCTAACTTCCTGTTAACATCTTCCAATTCTTGTATCAGCCTTCTCTCTTTTTCTAATCTTAATTTATGGGCTAACCACCTCCCTGGCTTGTTCACATGTTCGAAAAAATTCTGTTTTGCCGTTTTCACCTCTTTAACTCTCTCTTCCTGATTTGTAATATTCAATTTATGAGTAGTAAGAATCATCTCTCTCCTCACTTTTTCATCTTGTGGTTTTTTTTGGTAGTCTACTTTCTAGTTCTTTAATCTCCTCCTGCAACTTATTCTGATTTTGCCATCTTTCCTTATTCCTTTTAGCTGTATATGCTATTACCAGCCCCCTCAAGATTGCCTTAGCTGTATCCTATATAGTCTGTAGTGATGTTTGATCCACTGTGTTTTCCTTAAAAATAATTCCATTTATTTCTTAATTTTCTCTACAAATTCTTTCTCTTTTAAGATTTGGGGGTTAAATTTCCACCTTCTACTCTTCCTTTTTTCCCCTTTCCAGGTTATTTTTAATGGGTTGTAGTCTGCCCATACGTTCATCATGATCTCTACCATTTCTAATTGGTTTCCTAGTTCTGCATTCATCCATGCCATATCTAATCTAGACCACAATTTGTGTGGATTAGAGTAGAATGTGAATTCTTTTTCCCCCAAATTTATTCTCTTCCATTGATCTATCAAATTTAGTTCCTGTGTCATCTCAAAAAAAAGATCTGGGCAAAGTTTTCCTTTTCTTTTTATTCTTTACACTACTGGTATAGTCTTTCCTTATGTCTGCTACCGCATTAAAATCTCCCACAATGCATACATTGTCTTGTCCCATCCCTAACAATTCTCTCATGTAAATCTTTGTAAAATTGACTTTGATTGTCATTCGTGGCATAAATTATAACTAATAACATTGGCTTATAGAATATCTCTAATTTCAGTATTAAAATTCTCCCCTGTGGGTCTACATATTTTTCTACTGCCTTAATTTCTTTTTTAATATATACTGCTATCCCTTTCTGTTTTTGATCTGCCAGAGCTACAAATAACCTTCCTAGCTTAGGTTATTCTAGACATTTCCAAAATTGTTTTTTAATATGAACTTCCTGTAGACGTACTATTTTTATTTTCTGTTTGGCTAATCTGGTTAGTATTCGTTTACTTTTAATGGGTGAGTTTAAACCATTTATGTTTAATGATAATAGTTTCATTTCTGTTTCCATCCTTCTACTTGTGAGATGTTGTCTGTCTTCTGTTAATTCTAATCTCTCTTTGCGGGTGTGTTCTTAACCTTCTTCCTTCAATCTCCTTTTTTTCCCCTCTTTCTTGTTCTAGGTTTCCTGTGTCTTGCTGTTGTTCTTCTTCTTGGCTTTCTGTCTATAGCTCCTCTCTACCACTGCTTTCTTCTTCTGCTCCTCCAATCTGCTCATAGAAGTCTTGCGCTTTGTCTAAGTTGTCAATCCTAATCCTCTTTTCCTGCCATGTTGCCAACAAGCCTTCTGGAACTAGCCATTGAAACAATATGTTCTTTTGGATCAGTAGTGTTGCCAAAAATTTATAGTCTTTTCTCTGCTCATGTACCTTCTTGGGAATCTGCTTCAGGGTTTGCACTTCCTTGTCTTTATAAACCAAAGGTTCATCTCACATTATTTTATATATTATATCATGTTTCCTGGCAAATCAGATGTGAACTTCCCTAGGTAACCTGTTATGTCAAGCATAGCTAGTTTGGACTTTGTAAGCCTCATCGATTTCTAGCAGGATCTCTCGTGTCTCTCTTTGTAGAGCTGGTGCAAGTAGTTCTGCCATCAGCACATTCAGTTCTTCATCTCTGCTCTTGATGATGTTCTGGAACTTCAGGTAGTAGGCAGCGCGGTCCATCTCTAGATGTATAATTTGTTCTTCCAATCCTTTGTTTATTATCTTCATCTTATTGTCCATTAATTCCAGTTTCTTTTCATTTTGTTCTGTTCTAAGTTCAACTTCTTGTAATTTCTGTTCATTCTTTTGAATTGCTTGCTGTATAGTGTCAACGTTATCTTCTAATTTATTGATATTCCCTTTCAATTCCATATAGTTTTGCGAAATATTCTCTTGCATCTTTATCTGTTGTTCTTGCATTTTAAGCATAGTTTCTTGAATGGTCATTAATGATGCCTGTATCATTTGCATATTAGATGCCACAGTTTGTTTTTCCATTCCTAACATTCCCTCTATCGTCTTTTGACCCGCCGGTGATGAAATTGTCAATGTTGGGCTAGATGTTGTCTTCTTTGCCATTCTCCGGGCTGATGTCATGACACTCTTCTTATTTTCAAATTCTTTTTATTTCTGCCTACTTTATTAACCCCTTTACAATATAGGTGAAACTCGAAAAATTAGAATTTCATGCAAAAGTTCATTTATTTCAGTAATGCAACTTAAAAGGTAAAACTAATATATGAGATAGACTCATTACATGCAAAGCAAGGTAGTTCAAGCCGATTTGTCATAATTGTGCTGATTATGGCTTACAGCTCATGAAAACCCCAAATCCACAATCTCAGAAAATTAGAATATTACATGCAATCAATAAAACAAAGATTGTACATAGAATATCAGACCTCTGAAAAGTATAAGCATGCATATGTACTCAGTACTTGGTTTGGGCCCCTTTTGCAGCAATTACTATATCAATGTGGCTGTAAGCCATAATCATCACAATTATGACAAATCACGGCTTGAACTATCTTGCTTTGCATGTAATGAGTCTATCTCATATATTAGTTTCACCTTTTAAGTTGCATTACTGAAATAAATGAACTTTTGCACAATATTCTAATTTTTTGAGTTTCACCTGTATATTTTAAACTAATTTCTCGCCTCCAATTTATTCCTTCTCCCTTTCAAATCTCTTTGTGGTAATTATATAAAGTTAATGCTATTTATTATCCCTTTCTCTGTCTCAAGATCTATGTCACTATGTATCTGTCTATACTTTAGTCAAACAGGACCTACCTGCCTTTCCACACAATATATTAAGATATTCTCTTTTTTTTAATATAATAGAAGGGGAGATCTAGTTTTCACTTATATATAATCCTATAAATATACATTCCCCTTAATCTCCTAGTGTTGTAATCAAAAATGGTTTATCGCTGCATTTCCTTAATTCAATAGACAACATTAATCAAAATAATTATCACATCAAATATCACCCCAGTAGAGCAGGAAAAACAAAGCCCCCCCCCCTTTTAGTTTTTTAGTTCACTTTTAACTTGTGGCAATAATCCAGTAATCAAATATTTTAGCTCATTCAATTCCTTCAATAGTCATATAAATCAGTCTTATCTTTCAGCATCAATCTATTTTTGTTGTCCTTAGCGTTTACAAGTCACACGTTCCACTCTAATTCTCCACTTTCCCTTTTCTTCTCTCCTCTCACTGCTCTGTCTTCATCCAAGCAGCTGTCCAGTCTCTTCTCTCTCCCACTAGGTCCTCTCAATGCTCCCACCAAGTCTCACTCTATAAATCCACTTGTTTCTTCTCCTTTCCTCTCACCCCCTCTCTCACCTTCTCTTGCAGTCTTTCAGTCCGACCTCCGTCAAATTATCTTCTTCTCCACTCTCTTTAATGTCATGCCAGCTCCTTCCGCTTGCAGATTGCTCAGTCAATCTCCTCTCTCAGCTCTGTTGACCCAGCTTTTCTTCTCAAGCTTTCCACATCTCTCCAATTCCACTTCACCTCCTTTCCTTTTACACTTTCTTTTTCTTCCTCCTTCGTATCGCTCTCTCTTGTCCTGACCAGCTTTTGCTTTCTCCTACTCCCCTCGCTATTCGCCACACGCATCCTGTTATCGCCCTCCATCCGAAAGCAGAAACAAGCCCATCCTCTCTCCACTTCTTATCGTCGTTTTTCCACCACCTCCACCTCTGATTTCTCTAGTCTCTCAGCACAAAAAACAATTCTCTTTTTTCTCCCACTGGCTCTCGCCTTATCTCCTTGTTCAATTTCTAGCTTCCTAGAGTTTTCACTTCAAACTTCTGTCCCCCCTCTCAGTCTCTTTCTGTCTATTATAACTGCTGAGTCACAGTTCATTCTCTGTTATATCGCCGCTTGTTCTATTGGGTTATCCCCCTTCACCAGAGCACCTTTTTCTCAGAAACAAGTTCAAAACTTACTTTTGGCAAATCATCACAGTTGCAACTTTGGGATTTTAACTTCAATGACACTTTCTGTTGATAATCTTCTCACTTCCTCATTTGTGGTTCAGCCATGGCCTCAGGTCTGCCATACTGAAATGACAGGCACTTTCACCTTGGGTTTTCAGGGGTTTCCCTTCTTGCCAGCTGATGATCGTGTTTCGCCTTGCCATCTTCTGGGCTTCCTCTCTTCTCCACTTGGCTTTCCAGGCTCCTCACGCCCCAAAAGGTCCCAAAAAAGTGAAAGAACAGGATCCAAGGACAGAGACCACTCTCCCTTCACCCTTTCACCAAGGCATCCCCGCTGGAAGTCAAGACCAGCTTTATCTTTAAATAGTGCAAATGGATCTAATGATTGCTCCTGGGTGCTTTGTCAGTTCACTGAGCATAAGTCTCTTGTTTATGGGGATTCTTCAATCATCCAGATCATGGTTGTCCAAAAGGTGCTTTTTTCAAGAGGCAACTGGACTTTCTTGGTTTCCAGAAAGTCCATTTGCCTCTTGAAAAATCACCTTTGGGGCAGGAGTCTCTTGCATTGCTTCAGAGTGGCCAAGGCACACGATTGCTCACTGATAATAAGTGGATCCTCCTTCCAATTTGTTATAGTTTGCTTGCATGATAATATGGCATAGTAACATGGCACCAATTGTAGAAAGTTAGCACCCACCCCTCTCATAGAAGAATGAAATATTTTGAGAAACATTAAAAAGGAAGTATATATTTCCCTGGAGGAGAAATGGAGAAAACATGTTTTCTTAGAGGGAGAAAGCAGCCCCCAAATTTCTTAATAGCTCACAGCAGATGTCAGCACTTAAGAAATAAAGAGATAGCTATATTCATAGGCAAAAATTCCCTGCAGCAAGATCTGAACAAAGACAGAATGGGATTAGCCTTCACTCAAAATGTTAATTTGTCTCTTTAGCTCAGCATTTTTAGCCCAAATATGCCCACCCACTTTCTGGAGAGCTTAAATGATCTCTCTGTAAAGGGTTTCACTTTATGAGCAAGAGTTGGCTGTTGATAGTTATCATTGCATTTTAACTATTTTGATTCCTCAAGGTGCTCTGCCTGATTTATAACTGTGGATTGCAGGTATTGCTGAGGACAAGGTATTCAGACAGAATGGTTTAGCTTTCTATGACAGCTGTGACACATTGATCTTCAGTGTGTATTCCCCCATTTCTAATCTAATGATTGGTATTTAGGGCAGCTTTTTGCAAGCAAAGAAGATTTTTGTATTTTTGTACAGGCAATCCTTGATTTACAACAGTTCATTAATGACCAATGGCACTAAAAAATGACTTATGACTGTTTTTCACATTTACGACCACTGTTGCAGCATCCCCATGGTTATGAGAGGCCAGGCAAGGCTAAGAACCCCTCGACTTGAATGACATCAAGTTGGCCATGCCCACTCAGTCATATGATCCCCTGGCCATGCCCATCCAGCCAGTCATTAGGGCAGAGAACCAGTTGTTAGAACACTGAATGCTTGTACAAAGGGATTCAAGTGTGATGCCACAACCATTATCTTGCTCTACAATGAGTCATCCCAGATTCTACTGCCTGAAAGTGAATAGTATGTATATTTCTAGATTCCCACCCCCCCTGGTTTCCTTATATTTTCTATTTTCTATTATCCTGTCTGGGAGCCATAGGATTTTTAAAAGGTAGTGGAACATGGTTGATTTGGAATTTAGTATTTTCTCAAATACTAAAATGTCTGTAACTCAGTGCAGGTAGTAGTTCTCAACTTACTACCATAATTGAGCCCAAAATTTATGTTGCTAAGCAAGACAGTTAAATGAATTTTGCCCTGTTTTAAGCTAGTTGTTAGTAAATCACTGCAGCTATTAAGTTAGTAACACAATTATAAAGTGTTGGGAGGAAAATGCCTCCTGATGAGGATTCTTCCAGCCAGGAAGCGCTTTGAAGAATAAATGGAATAACGAAGCAGAGCTGCTGGAAAGAAGTCTTTTAATGGCAAGAAACCAAGACGAGTGACATTCAGCAAAGTTTCTTGGCTAGCTAGAAAGATTGATATTCAAACATGATTGTTATATACCCTTTCTGAGTTTTGGCCTAAAACTTGTTTTTGGTGACTTTTAATCCTGTGTTTATTGATGAGAGAATTTTCCCTATTCAACTTTGTCTGGAAGGAAGGTTAACCCCTGTTCCTGAAAGGAAGCAGGGTTGAGAAATCTAATTCATATGTCTATTTGGTCTGCTAATTGGCCTAACAAGCAACAGCTACTATGTTTGCTCTTTTGCTATATTCTAGTATTAATTGCATTTTTGTAGTTAGGTTTATCTCAAGTGAGCTTGCTTGAGGTGTGAGTTCTGCCAATGAGCCAGACAGGGTTTTTCTTCCCTTGTGTAATCTGTTATGATTTAATTATTTGTATTGTGTTTGGATTTGTAAGGTTTTTCGAGTGCAGCTCAGAATCTAATAAATCCAATGAAACTCTGAACACGAGGCTACAGATAATGAGCTTTATTTTCTGATATCAGAAAGCAAAAACTGGGCAACCTTTCAGTCTCTCACCTTAAACAGCAAGGCAGAAAGAAAGAAAGGCAGGCGTGCGCAAAAACTTTTTCTTGAACTTTTATAGATTACACAGCTAGCAAACACCGTCATTGCTATGGGAACATTATTTCATATCAAGCAAAGTTCATGAAATTTTCTCAGCGCCTCTACAAACAGAGGCATCTTACTTAGATGGATTGGAAAGAAATACATTTTAGTTCAAAGCTTCGTTTCTCACATTTTAAGTTACTAGGAAGAACAAATTCTAAATTAGTTACAAGCAGATAGATGCATTTTGCATTTCTCAAGTAGTTACTTTGCTAGGCTAAGGTTGGCATTTCGCCTAGAAGTTTTTATCTCTGCAGTTGGCTCATCTCCCAGCTCAGCACAAGTTACAATGGAGTTCAAGGAAATCAAAGATTGGGCCAGACACACACTGTATATGCACTCTGTTTATCCCTTCATATCCTCCCTTTTTGCAGCAATAGGATGCTTCCTATTGCTAAAACAATGGTGAATATTGCTGGGGTACTGCTGTCAAAGTAAGAACCTTGGCAGGCTTGTCAGGTCTTCCTGAAGCCAGAACTGTTATTCCATAAATTGTGCTAGTAACAACTGGTCTCATTACAGGTATCAAACAAGGTAATATCATCAGAATCCTTCTCAGGTGAAAAGAGCTGGAGCAATAGTTTGTAGTCATCGCTGTCATATTCTTGTTCTGATGGCAAGATGTTAATGTCTCAATAACAAATAGAGTTGACATTGCCTCCCAAGGAATAACATGAGCCACAGGAGGCAGTGGACACGTCAAATAGTTGAGCACCTAGGGTAGTGAAGTTCACTGTGGCTTTAGTCACACACACACAGCTTTTCTTTTTGAGGTGCAGCAATTTCATCAAGCAGCAATAATACAAAGTGAAAAGCAAATTGCTATAAAACCAAACAGCAGGTAATCAGGATTCCAGGTCATCAAAAAGGTCTGCAGGTGAAGCTGGGGTTTGTTGCAAACATAGCTTCAGATCAGTGATGTATTGACACTCCCACTGGGGTGGTGGAATCTTTATTCTGGAAACGTAAACCCAAGCTTTGATGCCTTCAACTTTAGCCGCTGTGGGTGTGCTGAGAAGAACCTGCCGAGGGTTGGACCACTTGGCACTGGTTGCACTCGGGAAGAGTTCCTTTACTCGAACCCACTCTCCAGGTTGAACACACGGTGGCGCTGTTGTTACTGATGGCAAGGCATCTTGCACCTGTTGGGAAATACGAGACAGAACCTGGGCCAGTTTCTGCAAATATTATGTTACATTTGTCTCTCCTTCATCCCTTGATATTGACTGGGATGAGAAAGGTCTACCATAGAGCATCTCAAAGGGTGACAGTTTCCACTGTCCTCAGGGTAATGCCCTGATTCTGGTTAAAGCAATGGGCAAAACCTGTGGCCAAGGCAAATGGGTCTCCTGTCGTAACTTGTTGGCCTTCAGCTAAATAGCATGCTTCTATGAGAGCCATTAGTTCAGCTGCTTGTGCAGACATATGTGAAGGGAGCCGTTTTTGAAGCAATGGTCCATCTTCTGTCACTACTGCTAATCCTGTATATCTTTTTCCATTTTTCATAAAGGAAGAACTATCACTCCAGAGTGCCAGATTTCCATCCATCAATGGCTCAGTCTTTAGATCACATCTGGACGCTGTGATGCACTCTAACACATCTAAGCAATCATGGGCTGTGTCTTCTTTGGGCCATGGTAAAAGAGTAGCAGGGTTTAAAAGTTGGCATCTAGATAACTGAACATTTTCTTGCTCTACCTATAGTACTCACATATTGTGAAATCCTATTGGATGTTGCCCAAGCAGGAAGCTTTTGTTCTAACAAAGTCTGAACTGCATGCGGTGTGAAAACATGGAGAGGAGCTCCAAGAATAATTTTCTGCGATTCTGCAATTAGGACAGCTGTAGCTGCTACTGCTTTTAAGCATGCAGGCCATCCTTTAACAACATTATCCAGGCCTTTTGACAAGTAGGCCACTGGGGCCCATTCTGGACCCACTTTTTGTAGCAAGACTCCCACAGCACAGCCTTTTTATTCTGTGAGGTACAAATCAAATCCTTGGGACTGATCTGGTAGAGTCAAACAAGCTGCTCTCACTAGACTTCCCCTTAAGGTGTTCCAGGCTTGGGTATGTTCCCCTGTCCAATCCCAAGCCATATCTTTTTGGGTCAGTTGGTACAATGGTTTGGCTATTACAGAATAGAGGGAGATCCAAAGTCTGGCATATCCTGTAATACCCAAGAAAGACCTAAGTTGTTTCACACTGGTTGGCATTGGTAAGGCCATCAGTGCTTAGAGTCTACTTTCATGTAAGCATCGAGTTCCTTTGTCCAGCACATAACCTAAATAGTTTACAGTTTGCTTAGTCCATTGGATTTTCTTTTGGGACACTGTGTATCCCTTTTTAGCCAGATGATTGAGTAACTCAACTGATTTTTCTTCTAACTGTTGTTCATTTTCAGCTGCCAGTAACAAATCATCTACATATTGTAAAAGCATTGTGGATTTATTTATTTATTTATTTATTTATTTATTTTTGGGACTTGTATGCCCCATCTTGAAGACTCGAGGCTCACAGCTAAAACATCAACAGTATGTACAATAATAAATAGTTAAGAAAGAATTAAACTAACAAGCCCAAAAGTTAATGCTAAAAGTATAAAACCACCCCACCCACAGAGGGTCATAGCCCGGATTGGTCGAATAGCCAGGTCTTCAGATCATGGCGGAAGGTGTGGAGACCAGTGGCCAAGCGGAGCCCCAAGGGGAGTTGGTTCCAGAGGTCAGGGGCAACAGAAAAGGCTCGTCGTCGGGGAACGCCAGCCGGCATTGGCCGGCGGACAGGACCCCAAGGAGTCCTTGCCTATTTGCTTGCACAGGGCGGTTGGCGTTCGATGTTGGCAGGAGTCGCTCCCTTAAATATTGAGGACCCATGTCATGAAGGACTTTGTATGTTAAGACTAAAACCTTGAATCTCACCCGGAGCGCAACCGGTAACCAATGCAGGCAGCGCAGGAGGGGGGTAACATGGGAGAATCAGGGAACTCCCATTACCACCCACGCCGCCGCATTCTGCACCAGCTGCAACATCTGGACGGTATGCAAGGGCAGTCCTAAATAGCAGCGTTGCAGTAGTGAGTCTAGGTAACAAGGGCATGAGTGACTGTGTGCAGGGCATCCCGGTCCAGAAAAGGGCGTAGTTGACGAACAAGGCGGAGCTGGGCAAGGCCCCCTGGCGACGGCTCCCACCTGCTCCTCCAACAGGAGCCGTACGTCCAGGAGGACCCCCAGGTTCGCCCTATCCACAGGGGCAACACCGCTCCCCTATGGCCAAAAATGGATAATCCTGACTGGGCCGAGATGCCGGTTTGCACAGCCACTCAGTCTTGGCCGGGTTGAGTCGAAGCATGTTCCCGCTCATCCAAATCCGTACCGCATCCAAACACTGGGTCATCAGTGATTTGGTTCGGGGTGGAGATGTACAGCTGGGTGTCATCTGCATACTGATGGAATCTCACCCCGAAACCACGGATGATCTCACCCAGCGGCTTCATATAGATGTTAAATAGCAGGGGGGAGAGGACCGACCCCTGAGGGACCCCACAAGGGAGCACCCTCGGGGTCGACCGCAGCCCGGCCAATACGATTGCACCGCCCGAGAGGTAGGAGGCGAACCATCGAAGCACGGTGCCTCCCACTCCCAGGCCCCCGAGGCGTCGCAAAAGGATACCATGGTCGATGGTATCAAAAGCCGCTGAGAGGTCTAATAGGACCAGGACAGAGGAAAAACCCTGTCCCGGGCCCTCCAAGATCATCCATCAGCGACCAATGCCGTCTCCATGCTGAAACCAGGTCGGAAGCCCGATTGATATGGATCCAGGTAGTCCGCTTCATCCAGGAAAAGTGGAAACTGCCGAGCCACCACACTCTCAACAACCTTCGCCAAAAGCGAAGGTTGGAGACTGGACGAAAGCTATCTAACATGGTAGGGTCCAGGGCAGGCTTCTTCAGGAGGGTCTCACCACCGCCTTCAAGGCGGAGGGAAAACACCCTCCCTTAATGAAGCGTTGACAACTGCCGGAGCCAACTGCAGGTGACCTCCCTGGCGGCATAAGCCAGCCAGGAGGGGCACGGTCCAACAAACATGTGGTGGAGCTCAGCCGCCGCATGATCCTGTCCACTTCATCCTCGGAAACAGGATCGAACTCATCCCAAATCACATTGGCCAGACTGCCTGTATCCCATTCCTCAGACCACTGCAAATCAGAGGACAACCCGCCCGAATCCGGCGATTTTATCCGACAGATATTGAACAAACTCCTCAGCCCTTCCCCGCAATGGGTCTGCACCCCCCTCCGAATGAAGGAGGGAGTGAGTAACCCAAAACAGGGTGGCCGGGCGATTATCTGCGGACGCTATGAGGGTGGAGAGATAAGACCTCTCCCTCATAGCTACCAGGTAAGTCCGAATATGGGCTCTTAGCTGAGCTCGATCGGACTGGGAGCGGATGGACCTCCACCTGCTCTCTAAGCCCCTCCGACAGCGCTTCATCTCCCGGAGTTCCTCTGAATACCAGGGGGCCATCCGGGATCCACAACGCATGAGGGGTCGCATGGGGACAACCCTGTCGATGAAGTATCAAAGTCTTTTAAATCTGCAGAAAGGGTAGCAGCAAAGGCTGTAGGGCTGTTTTTATATCCTTGGGGTAATCTAGTCCATGTCAACTGGCAGCAACGTCCGTTATCTGGATCGGACCATTCAAAGGCAAAGTAATCTTGGTACTCTACAGCCAAGGGGATACAGAAAAAGGCATCTTTTAGATGTATTATGGTGTACCACACCTGGCAGTGTGATAGGGTGGTCAAAAGGGTGTAAGGATTGGCCACTACAGGATGTAACATCTGAATCCTGTAATTGGTCTCCCTCAAATCCTGGACCACCCTCCAGGTCCTGTCTGGTTTTGGGACTGGAAAAATTGGGGTAGACCATGGAGACTGTCTCTCTAAGAATGCCAAACTTCAAAAAGGTTTGAATGTGTTCTTTTATGCCAATGTGAGCCTTCCTTTTTATTGGATACTGCTTTATTGAGACGGGGGCTGCATCATGTTTCAGTTTTGCTAAATGAGGGACAGAAAATTTAGCATATCCAGGCGTTCCCTGGTATCACACAGAAGGGTTAATGCAAGAGTTTGAAGGTGATTTGAAGTTTTGCAGACTCAGAAAACACAAATATGCTTGATCGGGGGGAAAATTTAGCTGTACTCCCTCTGGAGAGCACTTAAGGGTAGCTCCAAGTTTTCCTAATAGATCTCTTCCTAATAAGTTAATTGGGCATTGAGGCAGAATGATAAATAAATGGGTCACACTGGGACCTTGGATTCCTTTAACTTCCAAGCATCCACTTTGTTTGGCAGTTTCCATTCTCCCTGTAACACCTACTATGGGGGTACTTTGAGTGGCTAGGCATGGCACAGTAGGGTCATTGACAACACTGTAAGTTGCCCCGGTGTTGACAAGGAAAGATTGAAATTTCCCCCCCACTTGTAGCTCCACTAGAGGTTTGGGGGTAGAAAATAATCCTCTGGAGTTCCGTCAGTATAGTTCTTCCTGTCTTGCCGACATCTGCCTCTGGGGAGGGTTTGGGAATGGCTGGGATCAAGGCCATTGCTGTTGGAATTGTCTGTTGGGCCTGGATTTTGGCGATTTAATGGACACTCATTCCTCCAATGTCCCATCTTTTTGCATAGGACACATTGGTTTTTTCTTCAAACTCTCAAAATGTTGGTTTGGATATCATGTCTTAGGTTGTGACTGTAATGCCACTACTAGAAGGGTGGCTTGCTTCTTCATCTTTCTATCTTCCTTTTCTTCTTCTCTTTCCTCTCGTTGGGAGTAGACTGAAAGCTGTCTGAATCAGGAGTTCCAGATTTTGGGTAGTGGGCATCTAATTTTTGGAGTTTCTTCCTGATATCAGAGGTGCTTTGTCCCACAAAGGTCAATTTCAGAATTACTTCATTCTGTGGGGCATCTGGGTCTAGGTCTGTAAAATGCCAAAAACCATCTTTCAAATGGATTAAAAAGTCAGTGGGGCTTTTTTTTGGCTCTTGCATAATTTGGTGTACCCAATGAAAATTTACAGTTTTTCCTGAGACCCTGAATAATGGCTTCCTGAGCTTCCCTCAGAACTTCCATGCCTATAGGTTTATTAGTATTAATTTCAAAGGTTGGGGACAATAAATCTGCAACTTGAGGCCATCGTCCTAATGGAGGATTGTTAATGATTGCCCTTTTGGCTTTATAATGTTTTTGTGCAGCCTCTAAAATTTGCTGCTTGTCTTCTCGGCCCAAGAAGGCAGCAAGCAAAGTATGCAGGTCGGGCACAGTTGGTCTGTGGGTTGCCACAATTCTTTGAACCAGTTCTACATATGATTGAGGGGCTTCCCTATATGGGGGCATTCCCCTTTGCCAATTAAACAGATCACTTGTGGTGAATGGAATGTGAACATAGCAAGGTGGTTTCCCATTGGTAATTCTTTTAAAGGGGCCATCAGCAGGGCTGTAAATGACCCATCAAGTCCTCCATAAAGTATTCCTCCTCTAGTGTGAGAAGAACTTAACAATTCCCTTTTCTTTTTATTTGTGTCTGTTGCTTCCTCGTTGGACTGAGGAAGAGAGGGTGGAAGAGGTGGAGGGACTGGAAATAATGCTGCTAGAACAGGAGGATTGTTTATTTCTGGATTACAGGGAGGTGGAAATTCTTCCTCTGTTTGATATTCTAAAATCTCTTCCAGCACAGATTTTTCTTCTTCCACCCCCTTCCGAACAGGACAGACTTTAGATGGCAAAAGTCTGGCGGGTTCAAGATGACATTGTTTCAAGATGTCTTGTCTTAGTGCCAAATTAAGGAAGAAACCCGCATATAGTTCTTCCTCTAATTTTCCTTGGGCATTGAGATAGTCAGTTAAGGCTTTGATCTCTTCTATATTCATGGAACCTTCTTTTGGCCATGGCAGAGATTGTTGACCAAGATTGTATGTGGGCCAGATGATGTTGCAAAAGGTTCGGAACTTGCTTTTATTAAAACTTATCTTAAAAGTCACCCGGCTTTTCAATGCTTTCCAGTTACTAAAAACACATTCTAAAGGAGTGCACGTTTTCCTTAAGGTGGCCAGTCCAACAATTCCTATATCCTTACCTTGCCTATTTCCCATTGTCCTTAAGGAGTTTCCTGGTCCCTTTCCTTTGGAATTGGGGCTAGCTACATCCCCTCCTTGTACATCGGACTGGGACCCTCTTCCCCCAGAATATTCAACAAGCATGCTTCATCTGTCACTTTGGAAGTCAACGGCCGTTTCCCTCGCGGGATAACAAAAACACAGATCATTCCTCTGCACTCACATCGGAGCAAACCTCTAACAGGAATTTCTCCGTCTCATTCTTCCATTCATAAAGCACTCCCCACCTCTCCCCTAATGAAATTATACTCACCACCACAAAGCTGGCCTCCCTTCTCTCCCACTCCTTCCTAAACGTTCAGTCCCTCGATTTAGCCTGGGCGTTCAGGTCCTCTCACAGCAGAGTCCTCTGTCCTCGGTGGTCACAAAGTCACCAGGGGCAAGGGCCCTGGGAGCGCTCTTGATGTCGAGATCCTCCAGGTCCAGTTTCCTCCGGGAGATAACAAGAAGGCTCTCCAGCTCTCCATCTGTTCAAAAATGATGACAGCTCGTGGGATTCAATGGCAGTTGCCCCAAGGGAACGTTGCCCTCAAGTTGTAATGCCCCATGGTTGGGCGCCAGGAAAAATGTTAAGGTTTTTCAAGTGCAGCTTTATTTTCTGATATCAGAAAGCAAAAACTGGGTGACCTTTCAGTCTCCCACCTTAAACAGCAAGGCAGAAAGAAAGAAAGGCAGGCGCACGCAAAACCTTTTT
This sequence comes from Naja naja, assembly GCA_009733165.1. NCBI lineage: Eukaryota > Metazoa > Chordata > Lepidosauria > Squamata > Elapidae > Naja > Naja naja. Next base: position 54,920,603 of record CM019155.1, on the reverse strand, counting down.
CTTGAACTTTTATAGATTACACAGCTAGCAAACACCGTCATTGCTATGGAAACATTATTTCATATCAAGCAAAGCTCATGAAATTTTCTCAGTGCCTCTACAAACAAAAGGCACCTTACTTAGCTGGATTGGAAAGAAATACATTTTAGCTCAAAGCTTCATTTCTCACATATTAAGTTACTAGGAAGAACACATTCTAAGTTAGTTACAAGCAGATAGATGCATTTTGCATTTCTCAAGGTTGGCATTTTGCCTAGAAGTTTTTATCCCTGCAGTTGGCTCATCTCCCAGTTCAGCACAAGTTACAATGGAGTTCAGCAAGGAAATTAAAGATTGGGCCAGACACACACTGTATATACACTCTGTTTATGCTCCAATCCCTTCAGATTATTTGCTGCCTCATAGTTTTTTCTTCTATCTGGGGAGCGGGCTCTTCAAAAGTGAATCTGGCTTCCCCATTGACTTTGCTCATGAGGTCTAAAAAATGATCACATGACCCTGGGAACTGCAACTGTCATAAATATGGGCCAGTGGCCAAGTATCCAAATTTTGATGATGTGACCATGGGGATGCTGTAATGGTCATCAGTGGGAAAAACAGCAATGCCACTTTTTCAGTTTAATTGCAAATGCTTACTAAATGAATGGTTGTACATTGAGGACTACCTATATATTATGTATCAGGCCAAAGGAATGATTTTATATGAGATATATTTCCAGATAAATATTTCTCAATGCAATGTTTTTTATGTCTGTTGAGAAGTAACACCAAAAAATGGAGTTTACTCAAAAGACAAGTGGGTTACAAAATTAGTCTTATGCTATTAGTAGCAATTGCATAACACTTTAAAAACAAAAATATGCATTTTTGATGAAAGAGCCTCCTGAGTTTAAACCCAGCTTTAATCAAGAGATTACAGACTTTTTTTTAAATTACATTTATATGCCGCCCTTCTCCGAAGACTCAGGGCGGCTTACAATTTTTGGAGCACAACCCAACGCGCTCAGCAATATCTGCCATGTATTTTTACCTAACCTAAGATAAATTCTTCCATTTCAAAGACATTTTCAGGAAAACGGTTTGCTTGCAGCGAAATCCATATGAAAACATGGATTCATATTGTATACTCTACACTTATTGCATTCTAGTAAGGCAAGTCATTGCTGCCAAGAAAGCCACGTGGTAATTGTTGCATTAAGCCGCTAAGAGTAGAGATAAATTTGAAAGACTTTTCTTTTCTTTTATTTATTTATTTATTTGGATTTGTATGCCACCCCATCTCTGGGGGGGACTCAGAGCGGCTCACACGAAGAATCAAAATACAAAACATAAATACAAGGCATTAAAATATAAAAGCCAGCCAAATAAATCCCTAAAATACAGTAAAACCTAATTAATTGAAAAAAACCCCCAACCAACCTCAATCCAGGCTGGCCTGTAAAAACAGCCAAGTTTTAAGATCGCGGTGGAATGAAGGTTGGGAGCCAGCCACAACACCAGGAGCAGCTGGTTCCACAGAGTGGGCGCCCCCACAGAGAAGGCCCTCGCCAGGGGATCGCCAACCAACATTGTTTGGTCGACGGCATCCTGAGGAGGCCCTGCCGGTGGGAGCGCACTAGGCGATTGGAACTTGATGACGGTAGGAGGCGCTCCTGCAAATACCCTGGACCCTGCCCATGAAGGGCTTTATAGGCTAACACCAGCACCTTGAATCTTACCCGGAGGGCAACCGGCAACCAATGTAGATTGGGCAGGAGGGGTGTCACATGGGAGTATCGGGTCACTCCCATCACTACCGCGTGGCTGCATTTTGCACCAGTTGAAGCCTCCGTACAGTCCGCAAGGGCAGCCCTAGGTAGAGAGCATTGCAGTAGTCAAGACAGGAAGCGACGAGTGCATGGGTGACCGTGCATAGGGCATCCTGGTCCAAATAGGGGCGCAACTGATGCACCAGGCGAACGTGGGCAAATGCCCTCCTGGCGACGGGTCCCACCTTCTCCTCCATACTTAGCCGTGCATCCAGGAGGACACCCAAGTTGCGCGCCCTATCCACGGAGGGCAACACCTCTCCCCCCATGGTCAGTGATGGAATTTCTTGGATAACCCAAGATGCCGGTAGGCACAGCCAGTCTTGTCCGGGTTGAGCTGGAGCCTGTTCCTCTCCATCCAGATCCATACCGCCTCCAGGCAACGGGACATCACGGAGAGGGCATCACTGAGATGGTCTGGGGTGGAGATGAAGAGCTGGGTATCATCAGCATATTGATGATACCTCACCCTGAAACCACGGATGATCTCATCCAGCGGCTTCATGTAGATGATGAACAGGAGGGGAGAAAGAACTGACCCCTGGGGCACCCCACAAGTGAGGGGCCTTGGGGTCGACCTCTGCCCCCCTGCCAACACCAACTGCGTGCGTCCCAAGAGGTAGAACCACCATAGCACGGTGCCTCCCACTCCCAACCCCCGAAGGCGCCACAGTAGGATACCATGGTCGATGGTATCAAAAGCCACTGAGGGGTCTAATAGGCCCAGGATAGAGGAACATCCTCTATCCCGAGCCCTCCAGTGATCATCCATCAGTGCGACCAATGCTGTCTCCGTGCTGTAACCAGGCCTGAAGCCTGATTGATACGGATCTAGGTAATCAGCTTCCTCCAGGAAAGCCGGAAGCTGCTGGGCCACCACACTCTCAACACCCTTCGCAACAAAGCAAAGGTTGGAGACGGGATGAAAATTGTTCAAATTGGCTGGGTCCAGGGCAGGCTTTTTGAGGAGGGGCCTCACCACCACCTCTTTCAAGGCGGCGGGAAAGGACCCCTCCTGCAATGATGCATTGGTAACTGCCTGGAGCCAGCCACGTGTACCCTCCTGGGTGGCATAAACCAGCCAGGAGGGGCACGGGTCCAATAAACAGGTGGTGGCACTCAGCCTCCGCATAATCCTGTCCACAGAATCTAAGATCACAGGGTCAAACTCATCCCAGATAACCTTGACAAGACTCGTCGTCGCCTCCACATCCGACTCTAGCCAGTTGGTGTCCAAACCAGCCTGGATCCGAGCAATCTTATCCTGCAGATGCTGACCAAACTCCTCGGTCCGCCCCTGCAGGCGGTCCTCCCTCACCCCCTGATCCAGGAGGGAGTGCACGACCCTAAACAGGGTGGCCGGGCGATTATCTCCGGATGCGATGAGAGCAGAGAAGTAAGCCTTCTTCGCCGCTTTCCTCACAGCCAGGTAAGTCCTAGCAAAGGCCCTCACCTGGGATTGGTCGGATTCGGACCGGGTGGACCTTCAACAGCTCTCTAGGCCCCTCCTCCAACGCTTCATCTCCTGGAGCTCCACAGAAAACCAGGGAGCTAACCGGGATCTGCGTCAGGTTAGGGGCTGCAAGGGGACAACCCGGTCAAGTGCCCTGGAGGCAGCCCATTGCCAGGCATCCACCAGGGCCTCAGCCAAGTTGTGGACCAGGGAGGTAAGAAATGGCCTAAGCGCCGTCTGGAACCACTCAGGGTCCATCAGGCGCCTGGGGCGGAACCATCTCATGGGTTCTGCCTCCCAGCAGTGGGGGATGGCATAATGGAAGACCACCCAAAAGAGATAATGATCTGTCCATGGCAGGGGGCGAATAGTTGGAGAGGCCCCCCCAGATCATTATACCACTGCCCCGAGATAAAAACCAGGTCCAGTGTGTGCCCTCCCTCATGAGTTGGGCCTTGAATTATCTGGGTCAGGTCCATGGCCACCATGAAGGCCATGAACTCCCGTCCTAAGCCCGATCCTTCCCCCAGGGAGGGCAGTTTAAAGTCTCCCAATACCAAAAGCTTGGGAAACTCTACTGCCACGCCTGAGAGGAAGTCGAGCAGTTCGGGCAGGGCCATTGCCACGCAGCTGGGAGATAGGTACGCCAGCAACAGACCCAACTGACCACACGGGCCCAGCTTCATGAGGAGAAACTCATACTCGCCTATCTGTGGGACAGTGATCTCCCTTGGACATAAGGCCTCCCTGATGACAACAGCCACTCCCCCACCCCTACCCTGGGCTCTTGGCTGGTGCAGCACCCGGAAACCTGGTGGGCATAATTCAACCAGGGGGACCCCTCCCTCCAGCCCCAGCCAGGTTTCGTGATGCAAGCCACGTCCGCGCCCTCCCCCTTGATCAGATCGTTGAGGAGGGGAGTTTTATTTACCACCGACCTGGCATTCAAATAGACCAGCCCAAGCCCAGGGGACTGACCTCCCAGTTCCCCAGGGGAGCAGCAGAGACATGGGGGTCGGAGGGTGGCACCACTTGCAAATAGCAAAGGCGCACCCCCATTGAATGATACACTCCCCTGTCTCTTTGCCCCCCACCATATCCAATCACCATGGAGATCTTATCCCCCACCCCGGCCCCCAAGACCTCCAAGCCTCCAACCCGCATCCCAACCCCGCCGCAATCTATTTCGGACCTGGATGGAGTTGGGGAATGACTCAGCAGAGTCCCCCCAAGTCTCTGACCGAGTCTACAGCCCACCCCTCTCCCTAGACCCTTTAAAAATTTGGTAGTAATAAAATTTAAAAGAGACCCTTTAAAACACTTATGATTACAAAAATTAAAACCTCTCTTCGCACGATGCCACCTCTTGGGATCCCAAGGTCCATCATGAAGGCAGGCTTTAGGTAACCCGACAGGCCTGACTAAGGACAGGGGGACCCTCCTTAGGGCCTGTAGTTCCGCAGCTGTGTAGGAAAGAATCACACTTCATACAGAGAAAGCAATGGGAGTAAAGGCTGGATGTTATGTCCAATGTCCGGTAATGTCTAACCCCAATGGGAATCAACCCGCGGGCCCTCTCACAGTCCCTTCGGGCACCGTTAGAAGACAGAAACAGCCCTGGACTCTCCAGTCAACATCCATTGAGCAACAGTTAAATGGACCAAGGGGGGGAAATCTCCTCTTATCCCTGCCACTCTCTCACCGCAGCAGGGGTGGGGCCTAAGATGAAAAGGGCCCCAAGGTAGAAACCAGTCACCCCAGACCGGACAATGGGGAGGGGAAGATGGAAAATAAAATGTGAACCTCATCCACCGGGTATAGGCCATGATCCAAAGTCCAGAATGGTCCCAGCGTATAGCAACAGTCAGGCAGGGGAGCTTCGTTGAAGAGAGCATCACTGCCAATTCAGGAAACAGGCCGGAAAATAGGGACAGAGACCAGACAGGGAACAATCAGGGGCAAGCCCTGCCCCTCGACATGATCCACCGTCCATCACCACCAGAATCCAACAAGCAGCCACGGGCCTAAAACATGTTTCCAAGGGCCCTCCCTATCGCCTGCCATCCTCTCCAGCCAGGGCTCCCGCAGCGCTCGCCACCGTAATGCGCCAAGGCCACTCGCAGCCGTCCTCCATTTCCGCACTTCACACTGGAGCCAGCGACGTCTCCACTGTCCCAGCTGCAGCTCGCTGCCACCATGTGCTGCAGCCCACCTCCATTCACCCAGCGGCCACAACATCAAGTCACCTGGCACCAGTGACAACCACCACACGCCACCAGATGTAGGGAGGGCCCCGTCCTCGATCTGCCATCCGTTGCCACCGCAACCACTGCAACCGGAGCTCTGCACGGCCTCTGTGACTCTGGTCTTCCGTGGCCTTGGCAGGCCAGACAACCTAGCATCGTCCTTCTGGAGTCGACTGTCGGTCCCCGGCCGAGGTTCAACCCAAACAGCACCCTCGGCCGGAACCGGTAAGTCTTGCTGCATCGGGACCTGGCTGGGAGTGGAGGGGCAAGGTCTCATGCACCCTCAACAGCCAAAAATCCACTTTCAATCTCTCTGAGCTCAGCTGCACGTCACCATTACTCGGGCATACACGATAGAATCATTTTACTTCTGTTCATAAAAATAATATTGTCTTAATAAACCTATTAAACGTTTTATGTCAGGTGTAACATACTTCTTTTTAAGGCCACATGCTGTAACTGACAATTACGACCTGAACAGATTTCTTTTTGAAGAACGTTTTTAATAATTGGCTGCCAAAGAATTTGCTTGCAGCTATGTAGTTGAAAAGCTCGATTCGTGATCTCTCCCTTTACTGACTTGATTCAGCTGACCTGCCAAGGGCGTGGCTGGTAATGAGTGGCAGTGGGTGGGGTGAGAGATTATCACCATAATAGAGTATTTGCAAGCGACGCGTCAAATGACCTTTTGCTTTTCGTCATCCATATATAATATCTACGGCCCGTGAAAAGGATAGACGCTAGACAGACTGAGGCGACAACGAGAATCGAGGCGCCAAGGAAGAGCGCATTGCAAGCGCTAGGGAGCCTTCCCTTCCTCGCGCCTCGGCCCTCAACATCCGGGTTTTTAGCCACGCTGTTGAGCCTGCTATTATCGTTCGCTCTGGTGGCTCTCTGCCCCTCATTAAAGAAAAAGGTGACGAGGGCGGCGGCAGTAAGGACTATTTCCATAGAGCGGCAGGAGAGGGATCCAGGCGCGTCTCAGCCTTTCCCTGGTAGTGTGAGTGTGCGTGCGCGCAGCGAAAATGGCGGTGGTGGTAGGGAGCCGAGCCGGCTCCTTTCGTTCCTCTTCGGCAGGGATGAGCTCGGGCTACGGGCCACCCGCCGCTGCCCTCGGCACAACGAACAGCAGCGGTGTAGACACACGCGCCGGGGTGGACGAGGACGATGGACAGAATCTCTGGTAATTGAACCCGTCTCTCTCTTCCTCGCCGGCTCCAGATCGCTCCTCTCTTCTCGATCGCCCAGCAACTGCCCCCGCGTCGCTCATCCTCACAGACTCCTTTTTGGGCGGGCTGGGGGCCTCGCCGTGAGACTCCTCCGCCATGTTACCGTCGTCCCGATCCCTTGTGCTCTACCCCAGGAAAGATCTGTCTTTCCTCCCGCATCCTTCGCCCAGCACTGCTGTCGCGCCGTGACAGGAGTGGATCCTTTTCTTCCCGGGCTTTGCCCTTCCTCACGGCTCTCCTTGTTTCGCGGCAGGTCCTGTATTCTCAGCGAGGTGTCCACTCGTTCCCGATCAAAACTGCCTTCTGGGAAAAACGTCGTGCTGTTGGGTGAGTGGCCCCTTTCTTCTATTTCCTCCTTATTCTTCCCTTTGATTATTCTCTTTCCTTATTCATCAGGAGGCTGGACCAATTCACGTTTCTATTAGAGCGCCGCTTGTGTTGAAGGGAGAGAGGTCTCATCCTCGGCCCCTCACAAGATAGAGCAGATATTGTGTTAAACGCAAAATGCATCACCAGAGCATGTTTGTCTTCTTTAAACAATAGTATATATGAAATAAGGTGTCAACACTTTATTTATGGTCTTCATACATGTCTTAATTGGGAAGCTGACCAAAAAATCTTTATGTATTTGTCTCAGACCTGTCAAATGATTATTTATTTACATTATGCTTTAATGCTTTTGTCTGTTAGATGTGGTTATTCACAAACTTTTTGCTATTTAATAGAAATCAAACAGCTGAACTGCTTGATAGTAACTGATATTTGAGGTTTTCAAGATTTATTTGAAGCAGTTATGTCCTGGGGCATAGTGAGCCTCATAAAGTCTTAGAACGATTAGTGTTATTTACTGATGGAAGTTTTCTATTTTGATGCAGTAAACCTGTTTCTTGAAATACAAACTTGGATATCAAGAATGTGTAAGCCCTTTCTGGATTAGCTTTCGATAGTTTGTAGATTAGTTCATTTAAGTTGTAGAAATGATAAAAAATACCTACCATAAAGAGGTATGACATAGATCACTTGGGCTTCTAACTACTAGATAATGTTCACATTAATTTGGCAATCATATGGATGTGACTTCTTAAAATTATTTCCCAATCTGGCATTCAGAATATATGGTGGTATATGTTATATATTTACAGGTAGTTCTCAACTTGATATAGGTTGCTTGAGAAATATTCAAAGTTATGATGGATCTTACCAGGACTATTTACAACTTGGATTCAAAGTTCTCTCAAAGATTTATCTGCCTCTAATAATATTTTGGATGCTTGGCAACCGGCCTGCATTTATAGTTGTTTGCAGAGTCCTGCTGTCTATTACATGGGTTTTTTTTGCCAGAAACCAGGGTTTACTTGGTGACTTTTAACCATCGTAGTGCTTGCTTTACAATTGTTTGCCTAACAACTGCCACAAATGTCATAAAATCGGGCAGTGTCACATGGTGACCCATTTAATGACCAGCTTAGGGCTATAAATTCCAGGAGCAGTTACAGAACTCATGGAAGTTAAGGACTGTCTGTATTGGTCAGATCTGATCTTGTTTACCTTTTGAACTTCACCAAGGTGGGCTAATTACTCCTTTCTAGTTATTGATCTGTTATAATGTACATGTGAATACATTCTGTGGCCATTTATTGGATGTGAAAGTTGGGTAATATTAAAATATCTCTATTATTTAATGAAATAGTAACATTAAAATAATGTATTTGATTGTTTAGTCCAAAATTTCAAGAGTATAATTTTGCCTCCATTGCTATATTATACAGAACATGTTATTGAGGCATAATGGGTAAACTATTTTAGCATATGAGTGGAAGTTATGCTTTTAGTTATTATCATAACTAAATAGACTACTAGGTTTATTTTCCCATAAAAAAGAACTTTAGTGATTAAGGCACCAGAAACCAGAAGACTAGAGTTCTAATTCTACCGATGGGTGACTTTGGACCAGTCCCTCTTTCTCATCTCATCTCACAGGTTTGTTGTTGTAGGGAAAATAGGAAGAGAAAGAGTACCTATGTTTCAACATATTGAATTATTTATAGAAATAAAAATATCAACATACTATGTGCTAGCTTTCCATAAGCTAGTAACAATGAAGTTCTTTTAATTTATCAAATTTATTCAAGTTCTCCATCTTGAGCAACGTTATTGTTTTCAGTACTGTTTATAATTCCAATATGTCTCCAATAGTACTGTCTCTTTTTTACTGTTCTTATACAAGAAAGATAACCTTATCTCTGATCACTATTGCTGATCTTTCCATGAATAATTTTGTGCCACATTACTTTTTAAATATCAATGACTATTATGTGCCCTGCAAGATTAAAAAAGCAACAAAAGGATATCATTTTTTGCTTCAGATGGCTAAAGGCCATCTGTGATATTGTGATCAGAATATGTAATTATATAATTTCCCCATATTGGAAGGAATAATATCCCCCTTCCCAAATTTAACTTAATTGTCATTACCAGTGACTATGTGGCTTATTCAATTTTCCATAACCTTAGTTTCATTAAAATATTAATAACAACATTGGCCCTGACAAAACCACCATCAGTCAATTGCAAAACACAACTTTACTTGGAACAGTTTATGTCCTAGAACAATACCTTTGACATCATTGAACAATATCTGCCAATCCAAAGTCCTTGGAAAGGATTCGAAAAGTAGATAAAAATGCCAAATCCAGGCTAAACATCTGGCTGACTATGCAACAAACTATAACAACAATATCCCAGGTTTAATTTATTAATTGAACTTCAATTTCAGAACTCTTCCAAATGTTGCCGTCAAGCTTGTAATTTTTAATGTGATAAAAAATTACAGTTTGACAGTTATATCAAATATTGAAGTTCTGGGAGGCCGGAAACACACTTCAGAAGTTATATCAAATTGGACTTAAGATGCTGTTCCTTCTGTAAAAAATGAATGCTAGTCCTGGCTATTGGAAATAAAAGGTAGTTTATTTCATTATATATTAAAATAAATTAAGTTTTTAATATAGTTCTGGAATTTCTGATTATAGTCTTTATTAAAGATCTTTGTATTGTGTATATATCTTTAGATGAACAGAAATCAAATGGTTCAGTCTAAGTGCTTGCATGACATTGTAAGAAGCTGCTTATTATAATTGTATGATATCACGTGCAATGTTCTACAGTTTTCCAGAAATAGGGAAGGTAGTAATTTTGAACTAACTTACAAGGAAGTAAGAGTGTTATTGAGACTGGTGTGATAGCTTTAGAAACCAGGAGATCATGAGTTGTACTCCTGTCTAAGGCATAAAGCCAGTTGGGTGATTTGGGGCCAATTGTCCTCCCTCAGTGAGAGGAAGAAAGTGTAGGTATTCCTCACCACCACAACTGAGCCCAAATTTTCAGTTGCTAAGCAAGGCAATTGTTAAGTGAGTTTTGCTGCATTTTTGCCACTTTTTTAAATTAATTTTTTTATTATTTTTACAAACAGTCCATCTTTCATTTAAAAGTGTGTCATCTAAGTACAAATATCTTGTGCAATAACATGATTACTACAAATTCCTTACCACAACAACAATATTTACATTCTTATTTCAAACTACTATACATAATATGTCTTATCATTATAACCATCCCATTCTTAACTCCTTCCACTCTAATATTCGTATACTTAATTTATAACTTCCATTTCCAATCATTGATAAAATAGTTCCCATATCATACAATGTTCAGTTTGTTCTTCTTCTTTAATTGCCTGAGTTAATCTGTTCATTTCTGCACATTCTAATATTTTTCTGATCACATTCTCTTCTATCAGAAATTTTTCACTTTTCCAATTTTGAGCAAATACTATTAAATATGTCTTTTCTTTACTATAGCTTTCAGGTATCATCCCCAACAGAAATATTTCAGGTTTTAAATCTATATGTTGCTTTATTATCTTTTCCAACCATATATGTATTTTTGTCCAATATCTTTTGGTTTCTACACATGTCCACCACATACGATAATATGTTTCAGGTGTCTCATGGCATTTCCAACACTTAGCTGATTTATCTTTAAACATCTTTGCCAATCTTGCCGGCGCAAAATGCCATCTATAAAACATTTGTATAGGTTTTCTTTATATTTCTTTATTTGATTTATATTGCCGCCTATTCGCCCATGGCGACTCGAGGCGGCTTACACAATGTAAAACCATATTTAAAACAAAAAATAAAAATAAAAAAACAATAAAAACTAACAAAAAGTATAAAATAAATTAGTAAAGTACAGTAGAACAAAATTTGAGAAAAACAATAAAACAAAAAAAATCAACTCCCACCCCCCACCCCGCCCCAATGACAGCAATCACACTAGCCATTTGATGAGCTCAACCCTCTCTGGGTTCCCTAGGCCCACTGGCAAAACCAGGTCTTCGATGCCTTTCGGAAAACTGCTAGAGTGGGGGGCAATTCTAATCTGGGGGAATGATATTCCAGAGAAAGGGAGCCACCATGGAGAAGGCCCTGCTTCTGGGTCCCACCAGGTGTATCTCCCTCAGGGGTGGGACCCACAACATTCCCTCGCTCTAATGGGCCTCCTCGCTCTAATGGGTCAGATAGATGTGACTGGCAAGAGATGTTCCCTCAGATAACCCGGACCCAAGCCATGAAGGACTTCAAAGGTGATAACCAGCACCTTGAATTGCACCCGGAAGCAAATCGGCAACCAATGCAGCCTGCAGGAGAGGTGACAGATGTGCACACTGGGGTCTGCACAAAACCATGTGGGCCACTGCATTTTGCACCAACTGGAGCTTCGTATGCTCTTCAAGGGCAGCCTCATGTAAAGCGCATTGCAATAATCAAGATGGGAAGTGACCAGGGCATGAGTGACTGTGAGTAGGGACCGCTGATCCAGGAAAGGGCATAACTGGTGCACAACCCACAATTGCGCAAAGGCCCTCCTGGTCATGACTGCCACCTGCTCTTTGAACAGGAGTCATGAGTCCAGGAAAAACCCTAGATTACGCACAGGGTCTGTTTGTGGTAGTGCCACCTCATCCAAGACTAAAGATGGTAATTCTCCCTGAGCCAACGTACCCCAAACCCAGAGCTGCTCGGTCTTGCAAGGGTTTAGTTTCAACCCGTTGCTCCCCATCCAGCTCCTAACAGCCTTCAGGCACTGCAAGAGGGAGGACACAGCAACACTTAACACACCACAGGCTGAGATATACAGCTGAGTATCATCAGCATATTGGTGATACCTCAGTCCATGGTGACAGATGATCTTACCCAGCGGCTTCATATAAATGTTGAACAGGAGTGGAGAGAGTACCGAGCCTTGCAGAACCCCGTAAAGCAGTGCGAGAGGGCTGGATCTCTCCCCTCCTATCAATACTGACTGAGAGTGGCTGCAGAGGAAGGAAGTGAACCAAGACAGCACAAGGCTCCCCACTCCCATCCCCTGAAGCGCCCTAGGAAACTCCCATGGTCAATGGTATCAAAAGCCACTGAGTGGTCAAGTAGAGTAAGGATGGATGTACTACCCCCATCCTGCTCCCATCAGAGATCATCCAAAAGTGTGACCAATGCTGTTTCTGTCCCAGATCCAGGCCTGAATCCTGACTGGTAGGGATCGAGATAATCCATTTCATCCAGAAACCTCTGGAACTGCTGCACGACCGCCTTCTCAACAACCTTTCCCAAAAAGGGAAGATTGGAGACAGGTCGGAAATTATCCAACCAGGTGGAGTCCAGCGATGGTTTCTTAAGAAGAGGGCGGACCACAGCCTCCTTAAAGTGCTGGGGCACCATCCCCTCCTATAGAGAAGCATTAATTACCAGAGTCCACCTGCCTGTCACCTCCTGGGAAGCTTTCACAAGCCAGGAGGGACATGGGTCTAAAATACAGGTGCTTGCGCGCATACTCCCTAGGATCTTGTCCATTTCCTCAGGAGCAACAGGCTCAAACTGTTCCCAGATAACAGGGCAAGAACCTGCCTCAGGAGCTTCACCGGCATCTAACTAGGAACGAAGTCCAGCAATGTTGTCTTCCAGAAAATCTGCAAATTCCGCAGTGCGCCCTTTCAGGTGGACCTCAATCTCTTCCTTCCCTAGGAGGAGACGGCTCACCTTAAAGAGGGTCACTGGGTGATTATCTTTAGACGCAGTTAGTGTGGAGAAGTATTTACACTATGCCTCACGAATCACCACAAGGTAGGCCTTAGTAGCAGCTCTTAACCCGTGCTCGATCGAGTTCATCTCCTGTCTTCCGCCAGCGGCACTCTAGACGTCTCCTAATGCATTTCATCCCTCTCAGTTCCTCTGTATACCGCAGGGCACAGGTGAGGAGAGGTCGCAAGGGTGCAATCCTATCCAGAGCCTCAGTCACCTTCCTATTCAGTGACTGAGAGCTTGACTGGACTGCATAATAGATCTACAGTTATAACCGCCAGCTCCTTCTGGAACCCATCTGGATCCATTAGTCGACGGGGGCGGACCAATCTAATAGGTCCTGCCTCCCTGCGGGGGGATGCAGCTTTTGAGAAACTCATTGCCACCAGACTGTGATCTGACCATGACAAGGGGTCCAAGGCAGGTCTACCTATCACATCCTTCTGACATCACATAGAACTGCTCTGGAAATCAAACAGGCCATCACCTCCGGCCTCAGTGGAAATCCCCCAGAACAGGCCAGCTCAGCAATCATGGTATTCTCCCAGAAATGAACAGTGCCTTTGGAGGCTACTAGAGATTCTCTGATAGCCCTGAGGTCTAGACTAGTGCCATGCTCAATAACCCATTGGGCACATTTCTACAAGAGGAACATCTCCCTCTGGGCCCAGCCAGGTCTCAGTTATACAAGCCAGATCAGCCTTCTCTTCAAGGATCAAATCGGCAATAAGGCTAGCCTCATTGCAAGCTGATCTCACATTTAAAAGTAGCAGTCTAAGACCAGGGCCACCACAGATCTGCTGACCAGGAAAATGAGGTGAGTGCAATGGGGCAGAACACGAGATCGGTACTAAACATCGAGGTCATGTTCCCCGTGCCTGCCTTCTTCCTTGTCTTCCATATCTCCCACTGAAATAGGACACCCTCCTCTGCCTTCTCTGAGAACCATTCCATCCCCAACACTCTTCTTTAAAAAGGACATTGTTTATAGTTTCTGTCCACGGTTTCTGCCATTTATCTAATTATATAGCATAGCCAAATCTTTTTGCCCAAGTTATCATTGTCTCCTTCACTTGTTCTTCTTCCAATTTGATACCCAGTAGGTAATTGTACAATTTTTAAATCAAATTTTCTTTGTTCCTATTAGTATCTTATCCACTTATGTCAGTTCGTTATAAAAGCCTTCTGCTTTAACGTCTTCATATTTAGACTGTATTTGAGTACCAAATATGTGAGTACCAAACCATATCAATCCCTTGTTCATTTAATTCTTGTTTCATTTTGAGCTCACCTTTTTCATTCAAAATATATTTATATCTAACAATATTTTCCATATTAATAATAATTGGATGTCTAAGTGCTTCCATTGTTGAAAACTAAACTGGAATCTTCAAATAATGTTGTTCTTTAATTTTCTCCCATATTAACAATAAAGCATTTCTTATATAATGTCTTTGAAAGTAACCATGTATCTTACTTTTCCCATACCAAAAGAAAGCATGCCAACCCAGTTGCAAATAATGACTCTCCAGAGTCAATAAACTTGTATTCCTCAGTACAATCCATTCTTTCATCCATGTTAACACCGCAGCTTGGTAATATAGTTCCCAATTAGGTAATCAAACCCTCCTCTAGTTCTTGTATCTTGCAACATTTTAAAGTTAATTCTTGCTTTTTTCCCTTGCCATATATATTTTAGTATTATTCTATTAAGATCTTCACAATAGGTTTTCTCCAGTTTTATCGGAATTGTTTGAAACAGATATAATACTCCAGGTCAGGGGTCACCAACCTTTTGGACCTTAGAGACCACCAAAATCATAATTTTAAATCCCGGGGACCACTAATATGAATGTTGATTGACAGTGGCTTGCTGATGTTTATGTGAGGGAGGGAGGGAGGGAGAAAGAGATATCTGATCTAACCTCTCTCCCCCTCCCCCCTCCTCTCTCTCTCTCACACACAAACACACAGAGGCAGGGGTGGGATTCAAATTTCTTAACCGGTTCTGTGGGTGTGGCCTAATTTGTGGGTGTGGCTTGGTGGTCATGTGACTGGCTGGGCATGGCTTGTATGTAAATATTATAAATGTTTATGTAAATATTGATTTTTTTTATAAAAAGCAACTTTTACCCAAAATCAGGCAAAGCAAGCAGGCAGATTGAGTTGCTTACAGAATCACAGATTCACTCAAAGATCTACCTTTCTGCCATCGGCTACCTGAGTCTGCACTGAATAATAGAAGCTTCAGTTCTAAGGAAGGTTTCCTTAGGTTTCCAATGATTTCCTGCTTTCTAGCTAATCTAAATCTCCCGGCACAACAGAACAACTGGAAAAAGGAACAAAAAAAAAGGAAAAATAGCAACTTAGCAGGCAAGTTTGCCAAATAAGGGGTGAGTGGGCAGGGAGAGTTCCCACAGGCCATGTGGGGGGCGCAGCCTTGTGTTCCTGCACAGAGTGGATTAATTGCTTTGCAGGGTGCTCTGTGGGTGACATTTCTCTGCGGATCACCAAAATTTTCTCGCAGACCACCAGTGGGCCCACTGCTCTAGGTCAGTAGTTGCCAACCTGTGGGCTGCGGACCATTGGTGGTCCGTGAGAAAATTTTGGTGGTCCACAGAGAAATGTCCCCCTCAAAGCACCTCCCCAAAGCAATTAATCCAGGCTGTGCAGGAATACAAGGCTGTGCCACCCACATGGCCCACCCACCCGCTGGCCCCACCCTTCGGCCAAGTACAAACCTTATCTTGAGTAGAGCCATGCAAGCTGGAACTGGAAGGTAAGACCAATGGGAAAGGGAAATCCGCCCCAGGGTGGCTTGCTGACGTTGGTGGGAAAGTCGGTCCCATATTCCAGAGCTGCAGTAGTCACAGGACTGGCCTTTGCACCAGCCTACCATGGATGAGCTTCTCTGGGATGACCAAAGGGCCAGTCTTGTGACTATTGCAGCTCTGGAATGTGGGACCAGCCCATGGTGGAGTTGGAAATCTCTACTGTAGGAGGTGGCATGTGTAATGTGCAAATTTGTGGGTGGTGCAACATGTAAAAAGCATAGCCCTCGCTGGCCAGAATGAGGTAATGTTGCTGTTGCAGCAAGAGGGGGCTGGCGGCACAGGCGGGCTGAAGCAGCGATGGAGATGGCTGGAAGGTGCAGGAGCGCCGTGCTACTTGCATTTGTGCGGCACTCCCGCACCTTCCAGCTCACCTCTCCTGGCCTGGGCTCTTCCTCAATGGCCGCGGGCTTTAGGGACAGCCCAGGGCAGGAAAAATAGTGGTGGTGGGAGGGGATGGAGGGGACAGATCTGCGCTCATGATCCAGTTCAGCAGCACGGAATGGGGAGGGGCAGCAGGATCAGTTTTCTCGTGTCTCTTGGTGCTCTGCTAAGGATGGGGCGCAGCGCAACGACCAGGCACCTGGAACCCCTTCCTCTTCCTCTGACCTGTGCTCACTGCTGGTGGTTGGGTGGGGGCTTCCTCGGGAGATGCCCTCACCCCATGGGGAGAGCCCAGCACACGCGCATTCCAGGGAAGGGAGGCTTGAAGGGAGAGACCCTTTGCTGCTTGGAAGCAGCAGGAGAAACCTGGAGCTTAGCCTTGGGGAGGCCGAAGAGGGGGTGCTGCCTAGTTATTAGGAGTCCGTCTTCCTTGGTGCTCTTTTGGTCTGGGATCTGACCTTCGCTGCCAGCTTGTTGCGGGACTGACGGGAGCTCCGTGTTGGGTTGAGCTGAGCGCCTTGGAAGCCCCATAGTTTGCCTCATTGCTGTTTGTGCAGGCGAGAGCTCAACCTTTTCTGGGCTTGACATCCCCCCCCTTCAGCCTCCACACAATAGGACTCCCCGAGGCTAAGGTCCAGGTTTCTCCTGATGCTTCCAAGCAGGGAAGGATTCCTTCCTCCAGGCCTCCCTTCCCTGGAATGCGCGTGTGCTAGGTTCTCCCCATGGGGTGAAGGCATCTCCCGAGGAAGCCCCCACCCAACCACCAGTAGCAAGCCCAGGTCAGGAAGGGGCTCCGGGCGCCTGGCCATTGTGCTGTGCTCCACCCTTAGAGGAGAGCACTGAGAGGGATGAGAAAACTGATGCTGATGCCACCCCACTCCGTGCCTCTGACTGGTCCTGTAGTCATCCCGGAGCAGCTCATCCATGGCAGGCTGGTACTGTGACTACTGCAGCTCTGGAATATGGAACTGACTTTCCCACCAACGTCAGCAAGCCACCGTCAGGCAAAATTCGTATTAGTGGTCCATGAGATTTGAAATTATGAGTTTGGTGGTCCCTCAGGTCTAAAATGTTTGAGACCCCTGCTCTAAGTAATATGTTCATTTTAATCGTTGCTATTAGTGGTAATTGCAATTTTTTCAATTTTTCCAAATCTATTTTAGTTTGCTGTTTCAACTTACAATAATTATCTTCCTTGATCGTTACACATCTTGCTGTTAGTTGAAATACTAAATATTTTATTTTCTTGGTGATCTGCATATCTAATCTTTCCATTAACCTTTTTCTGTTTTTCTGCAACATTTTTCGCTAAAACATTAGTTTTCCTACTGTTTATTTTCAATCCTGCCACTTTGTCATATTCTTCTATTTTTTTAATTAATTTAGATCCTGTCTCTTAACTGTTCCACTAATATAAAAATCAAATCATCTGCGAATGCCTGTAATTTATATTTTTCCTTTTTTATTTCCATGCCCTTTTTCTTCCTATCTTGTCTAATGTTTCTGTTTAATACTTCTAACGTCAATACAAATAACAATGGCAACAAGGGCATCCTTGTCTTGTTCCCTTCTTAACATTAACCTTTTCAATCATATCTCCATTTACCATCACCTTTGCAGTTTGTTTATGATATATTGCCTTAATCATCTTAATAAATCTCTTCCCAAAGTCCATTTCTTTCAATTCTGCTAACATAAATTGTCAGTTCATGTTGTTGAATGCCTTCTGTGCATCTAAGAAGATCAACCTTATTTGCTTCTCTGGGTGTGCTTTATAGTATTCCAAAGTGTTCAAAATTATTCTCATATTGTCTTTTATTTGTCTCTTAGGTAAAAAGCAATTTTGATCTGGATGTATAAATTGATTTAAGAATCTCTTTAGCCTTTCTGCTATTATTGAAGCAAATATTTTATAGTCCACATTCAATAAAGATATCAGCTTGTAATTTTTTATCTGTTGTAAGTCCGAGTCATCTTTTGGTATGAGAGTAATGTATGCTTTCATCCATGAATTTGGTACTTCGCCTCTATCAATAGTTCATTGAATACTTCCAACATTGTGTCGCAAAAAGAATTCTGTAAAGTTTTATATAATTCTGCTGGCAGCTCATCCGGACCTGGTGGTTTGCCATTCTTTTGTCTTTTTATTGCTTCTGTTAGTTCCATCATTGTTATCTTTTTTCTAATGTTATTTTAATTGTTTCTGGTATTTTAGGTAATTCTGCTTTTTTTAAGTATTGTTTAACTTTTCCTTCTGCAATTATCTCTTGATCATATAGTTTTTCATAATATTTTTGAATTATTTCCTTTTTATCTTCATTTCTATAATGAAGAATTCCTTTGTCATCTGTTAACTGGTTAATCAGTTTTTTTTCTTTCTCTTTTTTCAATCTATATGCCAGCCATCTTTCTGGTTTATTTTCATTTTCAAAGAAGTTTTGCTTAGATCTTTTAATTCTCCTCCATGCTGCTACAAGAGTCCAGAAATGGGTAAGACTCCTCCCTCTGACATTATCGAGCTGAGTCTGCCAAAGTATAAAAAGCCATCCCCCTGCTGCTGACCCACAGTTTTTTGACACAGCTCCTTGAGCGTCAAGAGCAAGTGTCTCTGGAGCTTTTGCTACCTTATGCAGCAGCTAATTCAATTTGGAAGAGAAAGCAAATAGAAAATTACATTAGCACAGCTCCCGAGGATCCGGTGGAGCTGTGCCATCACATCGAGGCTTCGGTGCTGGGGCTCTGGCCCATTCGAATTGTGAGTACTTGCTGGGAGTGTTTGGCCAAGCCTCCCATGCAGGTTCCTCTTAGTGCTCCCAGATCAGCGCTCCGCGCTCCAGAGCTCATATTCGGAGCACTACTTCCAGTGCCTCTTAGCTGTGGTCTTCTAAGCTGCCGCGATCGCACAGTGATTTTGCTGGGCCTGCAGAGTGCTTTTCAACAGGCAGTCAGCCATTCTCTCCCAGGGCCCTGAGTACATGGTGGACAGCCATTTTAAACCAGGCCCAGAGCACGTGGCAGTCAGCCATTTTGAACAGGCCTCACAGTAGAGTGGCTGGTTCAGGCCTCACAGCGGGAAACCAGCTCATCTAGCCCTCGCATTAGGGCAACACGTTACAGGGGAAGCTTGCAGCACCTCTTGTGTTGAGCCTTTTGCAGCATGGAGAGTGATCTGGCATGGAGGTCAACCTGGCCTTAAGGAAGCCAATTGCTCCAAGGTTTCCATGAGACCATTGAAGAGAAGGCAGCAAGGCCATTCTGCAAAAGGGAGGCTGCAGCCAAGATTAGGACCAGGGCCTTTGCACCTGAGAAGGCCTTGAAATCCAAACTCAGGACCAAAAAAAGGAGGCATGCTTCATTGGAGAAGCAATTTGCCAAGAATCTGGAACAGATGAGAGGGCGGAATCAACCATCACTTCAATCAGGGGATTTGCAGGCCAGCCCAGAGGCTGTTGCCAGGGCTGGAGAGGCAGAAACCAGTCATCTACAGGCGTGATCCCCAGAGAGAACAGATGAGGGTTTTTTCCCCCTCAAGATTTGAGTAGGTCTGGGCCTAACTTTAGGCAGGCAGGCAGCCTCAGGGTTCCAGGGCTTGGCCAACTGCTGCCTTTCACCCAGTGGATTATTTAAGGACGTGGCCATTAGGCAGGGGATTGCTGAGGGTTTTCAACTATTCCTTTGCCGCTCTGGAGGGGGCCAAGATTTATTCCTGGCCTTCTCTCAGGTGGTCCCTCCTGTCTAGAGGGGATTTTCTAGGCCCCATGAGCATAGTTTTCCTTCCACTGATTCTGACTGGGGGGAATATGAGGACAGGGGCTCTATGAATCCTTCAGAACATAGTCACTCCTCCATGTCAGAAAAGGAGGAAGGCGAGATTAGGGATTCAAATTTGTCAGAGGATGAAGGATTGAGGCCTGAGCAGCCCACTTCCGCTTCTGTTTTCAGGCCATCCTTGTTCAAACTTCTCCTGCACAAGGCCTTAGTCACTGCTCAATTAGGACCTGATGAGGTAGCATCAGAACCTCAGGTGGAATCTTCTGTCCTGAGTAGTTCCTTATTTTCAAAACCAATTGTCCAAGCTGAGGTGCTTCCATCTCCTCTATTATTCCTAGCTCTGGTGCGCGACCAATGCACCTCTCCAGGTTCAGGGCCATGCCCCTCATCTCAGGGCAGGCATTTTTATAATGTGGGCCCTTCCTTGGCCAATGCCCTCATAGTTGCCTCCAGTAGATGCCCCAGTGCTTGCCTCCTTTTCCACATCTGGAACTCCAACAGAGCCGGAAGATGTGCTCAAAGCTGAGGACAAGAGGTCTGAACAGACCCTCAAACGTATTCATCAGGCTGCAGGTTGGGTGTTCTGGGCCTCTACTGCAGTTTCCTTCTTTATAAGGTTGTCGCTGCATTGGCTGCATCAGCTGCAGGATCGTTTGCCAACCAGTGATTCCAGTTCTCACCAAGACTTGAATAAGATAATCTCTGCAGCAGAGTTTATAGCTGATGCCACATTAAACTCTGCAAAATTTGCCTCAAAAGCGATGGTGTCCTTGGTGGTGGTGAGATGCCTCCTGTGGCTGCGCAATTGCCAGACAGACTCCCTTTACAAATGGAAGCTAGCTTCCACCCCATGCTCGGGCGAGAGTCTGTTTGGGGAAGCCCTGGAACCTTACCAGGGACAAAAGAAAGATCCTTTCATCAGCAGGGAAGAGGTCGGAATTTCGTCAGGTTCCATACTTCTGACCCTCCTCCTTTCAGCCTGAGTCCAATGCTTGTTTTCCTCAGAGACAGAGGGCATTCCCTCCTTGCCAGGAGCAGCAGCCTGAATGAACAGGCAGACAACAGCAGTTTTCTGGTAAACGATCTTTTCGAGGAGGAGGAGGCCATTCGTTCCAACGCTCCAAATGACTGCTTTCCTTCCCCTCCCATCAGAGTTCGTCTGGCCTTCTTCACCTCAAGATGAGAGGAGTCAACATTGGATGCCTGGGTTCTCAAGACTGTAAGGTCGGGTCTTCAATTCGAGGTCCTCTCCTCTCCCCAGAAGTTTTTTTTTAAAATAAACTTTATTGAATTTTTATAACATTAAAAACATAAAAAATATATCACTCAATAACAGCTATTTGTGGTGCTTATCGTATAACAATAATTTGTGCAATACTTACAGGTATTAATTTGTACATAATTACATTCTTATTCTATCTATATTCTATATTGTATATTTTATATTCTATATTTAATAATTACCTATCCTTAATCTATCTCCGATCTATCCAGCAATACCATTGTTCCCACACCTTATAGAATATTGAAGCTTCTTTATCTTTTAAACTCAGAGTTAATTTATCCATTTCAGCACAATTCATAACTTTTTGTATAACTAGTTTCTCTGCGGGTTTATATGGCTGTTTCCAACATGGGGCAAAGCAGTCCTGGCAGCGGTCAATATGTGTAATAATAAATATTTTGTGCTCTTTTCATATTTTTTTTGAAGATCCCCAAAAGGAAGAGTTCTGGTTCTAGGTCTAATTGTTCATTGGTGATTTCCTGTAGCCAATTTTTGATTTTAAGCCAATATTTCCGAGCCTCTAGGCAAGACCACCACATATGATAATATGTTCCCTCTTTCTTTTTACATTTCCAACATATAGAACTCATTTTAGGGTACATTTTCACTAATCTCAAAGGGGGTAAGTGCCACCTATAGAATATTTTTTATGTGTTTTCTTTGTATGCTGCTCGTTTCCATATAGTCTCCCAGTCTGATAACTTTATGTTGCGACCAATATTTTGACCCCATATGATCATACATCCTTTCACCACTACTTCTTCTAATTCTACTTCCAGGAGATACTTGTAGATTTTGGTAATATCTTTTTTATCTGGGCCTAATAAAATTTTGCCTAATTGTTGTGGTTTCAGGTATATTCTGTATTCCTTTACATCCTTTTTCTATTGGCTTTGTATTTGGAAATAAGCCCACCAGTCTATCTGTAGCCCTTGTTCTTGGAGCTCCTTTATTGTTTTTAAGTTTCCGTGTATATCCAATAAGTCTTTATACTTTAACATTTTGTTCAGATCTAAATTATTTGGGTGGGTCATTGCTTCCATTGTAGATAGCCAGATTGGGATTTTTGTATAGTGTTTCTTTTCAACTTTGATCCAGTTACATATCAGCGAATCTCTAATCAAATGTCTATGGAAATATTTTTGTTTGGTGGGTCCTGTGTCCCAAAGAAAGACATGCCATCCTCTCTGAAGATCATGATCTTCTATTGCTAATATTCTTTTATTCTTTAAGTTAATCCAATCTTTTAGCCAAACTAATGTTGCTGCACTATAATATAATTCCCAATTTGGTGATCCAAAGCCGCCTCTGCTCTTCATATCTTGTAATAGTTTCATTTTTATTCTGGGTTTTTTACCCTGCCAAATAAATTTTGCTGTCATTTTATTCAGATTATCAAAAAAGGTCTTTTCTAATTTAACTGGAATGGTTTGGAATAAATATAGAAATTTTGGTAATATAGACATTTTTATGGCTGCTATTCTTCCTAGTAATGACAATTGCATTTTCGTCCATAATTCTAAATCTTTTTTTGTTTGTTGTAATAGCTTATTATAATTATTCTCCTTTATCACCTTACAGTGTGCTGTCAGCCATATTCCCAAATATTTAATTTTCCTTGTTGTTTGAAGTCCAAGCACTCTTTTTAATTCTATTGTCTGTAAATCTGTTAAATTTTTTGCTATGTTTCGTTTTCTGTCTATTAATTTTCAATCCTGCCACCATTCCATATCTTTCTAATTCCTTAATTAATATTTGTCCTTTTTCTATCGGGTTTTCAATAATAAAAGCCTTATTATTATTATTATTATTATTATTATTATTATTATTATTATTTAGACTTATCATCTGCAAATGCTTGCAGTTTATATTCTTCATTCCTAGTTTTCAATCCTTTTATTTCAGAATTTTGCTTCACTCGTTCTAATAGTACTTCTAATGATAATATAAAGAGCAGAGGGGTCAGTGGACAACCTTGTTGGACTCCTTTCTCTATATTTAAAGTTTGAGTATTTTCTCCATTTATTATGATATTTGCTTTTTGTATTGAATAAATTATTGTTATAATATTTTCAAATTTGGTGCCAAAATTCATGTCATAAATTTGTTGAATCAAATTGCCAATTGAGATTATCAAAAGCCTTTTGAGCATCCAATGGGCTTCATAATATTCCAGATTATCCATTATTATTCTTAAATTATTCCTAATTTGTCTATATGGGAGAAACCCATTTTGGTCTGGATGTATGTAATCATTCAAAATTTTCTTAGTAGCAATAATGGTAGTAAATATTTTATAATCTGCATTCAGCAAAGAAATTGGTCTGTAGTTTTGTATCATTCTGGCATCTGAGTCCCCCTTCGGGATTAGTGAAATTAATGATTCTCTCCACATGTCTGGCATTTTAGCAGATAATAATATCTCGTTATATAAATCTACCATTATTGATCCCACTTGTTCTTCTATCGCTCTGTAAAATTCTGCTGGGAAACCATCAGGGCCTGGGGTTTTGTTACTTTTCTGGGCTCTAATTGCTTGTTTTAATTCTGTCATAGATATGTCCTTTGTCAAAAATTCTTTAATTTCATCGTTAATTTCTTGAGTTTTTTCTCTTAGATATTCCCTTATCTGATCTTCATCTACTCTTGCTTTCTTATATAGTTTCTCAAAGTATTTGTGTGCAATCTCTTTTTTCTTCTCTATTTGATAATTTCCACTTTCATCTTGTAGTTGGTAGATGGTTCTTTTCTCTTTCTCTTTTTTAAGTTTATAAGACAACCATCTGCCAGGCTTGTCTGCTTGTTCAAAGTATATTTGCTTAGTTGCTTTCAAGTTTCTAACCAATTCTTCCTGTTCAATTATGTTGAGTTTAAGTTTATAGAGAATCAATTGTTCTTGTATTTTAACATTTTGTGGGACATCCTGTAATTTGAGTTCTAGTTTCTTAATTGTTTGGTATATATTGTTATGTTGGGCATGTTTTTCTTTGCTTTTAGTGCAGTATAAGATATTATAATTCCCCGTGTGATGGCTTTCATAGTGTCCCATAAGTTTTGGATGGTTGTATCTAGGTTATTATTTCCTTTAAAGTAAAAAGTTAGTTCTTCCTTAAGTTTCTTTATAAATTCCTCATCCTTTAACAATTGAGATTCTAAAGTCCACCTTCTCCTTGATTTTTTCTTACCTTTCCAATTGATTCTAAGAGGGTTGTGGTCTGCCCAAGAATTCAGTACAATTTCTACTTCTGTCACTTCTTGTACTAAATCTCCACTCATCCATGCCATATCAATGTGCGACCATGACTGGTGGGGATTTGAATAGAAGGTAAATTGTGTCTTATCTGGGTTTAATTTTCTCCATACTTCTATTAAATTTAATTTTTTAATCATTTCTACGCATATTTTAGGTAGTCCTCTTCTTTTTCCCTTCCCTTCTTATTCCCTCCATTATAGTCTTTTTGATAATCTGCTACAGCATTAAAGTCCCCTATAATACAAATATTTTTCCTTTCCAGTTCAATGATTTTAGCATATAGAGCTTTATAGAATTCTTTTTGGCATTAGGGGCGTAGATTACCACCAGTAGGATTTTTTAAAAATTTATCTGTATTTCTATTGCCAGAACTCTTCCTTTGGGGTCTGCAAATATTAATTTTGCTTTTATCTCTTCTTTAATATAAACTGCTATTCCGTTCTTTTTTTCATTATGTGCAGAAGCCATAAACACTGTACCTAATTTGGGGCAGTCTAAATATTTTTCCTCTGTTTTTAAAATGTGTGTTTCCTGTAAACAAATAATGTCTGCATTTTGTTTTATCAACTTTGCCAGAATCCTTTGTCTTTTTATTTTTGAATTTAAGCCATTTATATTAATGGATAGGAGTTTCACCTCTTTTCCCATTATATCTGTTTCTTTGTCTCCTGGTCGCTCTTATTTCTCTTTACGTTAGGTTTGTTAATTTAAAATCTTCTCTTTCTTGTTGTTGCTACCGTGTTTCCCCGAAAATAAGACCTACCCCGAAAGTAAGACCTAGCACTATTTTCTAAACCTGCCCTAATATAAGACCTACCCCGAAAATAAGACCTAGTGTAAATCTCCAGTTCCAGGAAGACTTTTCAGGGAGCAACCGTGCACCTGCTAAACACCCCCTACACACTCACACCCACTATTTGGCACCATAAATATATAAGACCTACCCCGAAAATAAGACCTAGTGTGTTTTTGGGAGCCAAAAAAAATATAAGACAGTGTCTTATTTTCGGGGAAACACGGTAGTTAGTTTTTCTTGCTTCTTGTTTTTCGTCTTTATTTTTTGATTGGTCTTGTTCTGCTTGAGAGTTTGAGTCTAATTAATTCTCGCTCTTTGCCTTGTAGTTACTCCGAGTTCTGCTTGTGGTTGGTAATGTGTTTTACGTTCTTCTTTTTCTTCTTGTTGTTGCTGGTTGTTTTTCAGGTTTTCTGGGGTCTTCTGTCCCTTCCTTTGATGTTCTTGATCTTCTTGGAAATCCAGTTCTGCTTCATCTTTGCTGGTCTGCTCTTCGGAACCTACCAATTTTTCATACAAGTCTTGGGCTTTTTCCATTGAGTCTACTTTAATTTTCCTTTCCCCCCATGTAATTAGCATCCCTTCTGGGACAAGCCATTTGAACATAATACCTTTTCGATTTAATTGGGGCGCCAGGGATTTATAATCTCGTCTTGCTTCTCTAACCCTTCTTGGAATTTGTTTAAAAACTGAGATTTCTTTATCTTTATATTTGATTATTTTTTCTCTATATATTTTATATATAATGTCCTGGACCTTCCTTCTTGCAAAGCGTACATGCACTTCTCTTGGGCATTTATGTCATCTTGCATAGTTAGTACTTACTCTGTAGACTTCATCCAATTCTTTCAAAATCTCATCTTTGTCTCTTTCCAGTGCCTCCGACAATATTTCTGCCATCACCTGTTCTAAGTCTTCTGCTTTTGATTCCACTATATTTTGGAATCTTAGATATGCTGCAACCTTGTCCATTTCTAAATACACCAGGGAATCTTCCATTTCTTTGCTCACTATCTTTAAATGTTCATCTACTCTTTCCAATTTCTTTTCGGTTTGTTCTGTCCTTTTCTCTACTTCCTTTATTGTCATTTCATTTTTCTTCAGTGCTTGCTGTATTGTTCCAATTTTTTCATCTAATTTAGAAATATCTACTTTCATTTCTGCTTTTAATTTCCCCATCTCTTCTTTTAGTTCATTTATATCTGCTTTTGTCTCTGTATGATTTTGAGCATTATTTCTTGTAGCTTGGACATAGAATCTTGTAGAGTAAGCAGTGTCGAATGGATATTGGCATTTGTGATAGAACGTTGTTTCTCCGATATTAATGATTCCTCAATTGTCTTCTGTAACGTCGGTGAGGGTATTGCCATCGGAGTTGTCAATGTCATCTTCTTTCCAGCTTTGAGCATTGTGGTGGTTATAGAAGTCATTACTCCTAGGATTTGTTTCTGTTTTTGTGTTACATTAATTACATTGTCCCAAATTAGCATTCACTGTTAAGTAATACATCGTAACATTGACCAATAAACTAATTAAATAATCTATCTCTTAATTTCCTAAATTCTTTAATATATTCAGCAAACTTACAAGTGCAAATACTATCCAATAGAATTTCAAATTGAAATTCCACATTAAATATATGAATGTGAAAAATCTGCGCTTATTTCTCAATATTATAAACTCCAAGTGATAGTAATAATAGATACCTTCTCCTATCTCCCTAACTTAGATACAAATCTTATCATCTATTATATATCGTTCCAAATGCGTATAAAGATGTATATCTACATATGCTATAAGACAGTAATATATTATATTATAAAAAGTTAATGTACATAGAAAAAATTGCAAATAGAAATAAATTAACCTGAAAAGTTCAATTAATTATTTAAAGCAAGGTATATTCAAATATTAATATGTAGTTAATTATAATTGTAAATATTATAAATATTGTAAATATTGAATAATTATTGCTATCAATATCAATGTTACTTAACAAATTACTGATAACTCAGCTGGGTCCCAAAAAAAACCTCACAATTACACTCATCAAATGTCTTTCCTTCTTCAATTAATACGTAGAGGTGAAGAATAATAAAATATAGAGTAATTGATCCAAGTACCAAAAGTTTTTTTTTTAAATTACATTTATATGCCGCCCTTTTCCGAAGACTCAGGGCGGCTTACAATTTTTGGGATACAACCCAGTGTGCTCAGCAATAGCCTTCATTCCATTGTATATGCCTGCTTATTACTAAGCGGCATTTTTACAAAGTCAGCTTATTGCCCCCAACAATCTTGGGTCCTCAGTTTACCTACCCCGAGAGGATGGAAGGCTGAGTCAACCTTGAGCCTGGTGGGATTCGAGCCTACAGTAATTGTAGGCAGCTGGACTTAAGTGCTAGGCATTTAACAGCCTGAGCCACCAAGGCCCTTGGTGTTAAGTTAAGAAAAGGGGGGAGTCTCAAATTAATTGTACAGCTTTCCGTCTCTGAAGCTAGATGATTTCACTTCCTTGGGTTCAGGCAAAAAGGAATTGCTGAGTAATATCTATGGCTTCCTAATATCTCAGCAAAGTCAGCAATATGCACTCCTCCTTCCGTCTTAGGTTTCGAGCAGTCAATTTTTCCAGATTTCTCCACTGAAGTGCTCCCCCAGCTAGCGACTCCTGTTCCACATTTAGAGGGACTTAAATCAATTATTAGTATCGTCTATAACCACGGGTCTTTAGTCTACTTCAGAGTTTCAAATCTTCTCCCCACCTCAAAGTAGCCAGCTCAATCTTTCCAAGCCAAAATAATCCAAAAACACTCCAAACCTCCGTGTGTCAAACTTTTTCCTCCAACTAGCAACAATGTAGCAAACCTCCAATCCGAGCCTTCTTCTCTTCTAGGTTGCTACTGTTAATCTTCACTTTCTCCTCTCAAGCCCTTTCACTTTCAAGCACATTCGCGTTCTCTCTTCTTTGCCGCTTTGTTCCTGGCTCTGATTGGCTTGTTGCTTCCCTCAACAAGTCTCTTCGCAGTTCAGCAAACACTCTCACAAATTCTCCGCAGAAACCTCTTCGTTAGCCACCACAGGCTGTCACTCATTCACTTCCTTTCGTGGGTGACAGTTCGGACTACGGGACTGCCATTGCAAGCCGGCAATCTCTTGCTGGTTAGCCTCTGCTGGGTTTCTCTTTGTGCAATGAGGGTTGCCCTCCCCTCTCACTGCAGCCTGAGTCTCCCGACACCGGCATGGTTCTCTACGAGAACTGTGCACCCCGAAGAGTCGTGCCAAACAGCAAAAAGGATTTAGAAGGACCAGAGACGGGCTTCTTCACCTCTGATCATCCTCACTTCATCACCGGAAGCTTTTTGTTTGCTGTCCAATATCTCGAGACAGGTCCAGACGGGCCGTCATGGAATCGGCCATTCAACATTTGGTGGACATACCGTGTTTCCCCGAAAATAAGACCTACCCCGAAAGTAAGACCTAGCACTATTTTCTAAACCTGCCCTAATATAAGACCTACCCCGAAAATAAGACCTAGTGTAAATCTCCAGTTCCAGGAAGACTTTTCAGGGAGCAACCGTGCACCCAAAACACCCCCTACACACTCACACCCACTATTTGGCACCATAAATATGTAAGACCTACCCCAAAAATAAGACCTAGTGTGTTTTTGGGAGCCAAAAAAAATATAAGACAGTGTCTTATTTTCGGGGAAACACGGTAAAAGCCCTACAGGCGGTTCCAGTGGATCAACAGGGCTAGGGTTCTACCCCTTGCTCTTTGTAATCCCAAAGGCCTCAGGGTGTGTGGAGAGCAATTCTTGAGCTCAAGTCTTTGAACAAGTTCATTCCTTATAGGCACTTCAAGATGCAGTCCCTCCACTCTATTCTGGAGAGCGTTTGGGACGGCGACCACCTCTTATCCATAGACCTCACGGAGGCATACCTCCATATCCCGATCTGGCCCCTTCATCGCCAATTCCTGCACTTCTGCTACAACAATAAGCACTACCAGTACAGGGCCTTTCTGTTTGGCCTCTCATCGACCCCCAGGGTCTTTACCAAGGTCTTGGCACCTTCAAGCTCTACCTGTAAGGGTCCAGTGCTACCTCAACAATATCCTGATCCAGTCTTCTTCAACCTACTCAGCTGAACACAACCTTCAGACCATGATGCAGCTTCTGAAGGAACACAGGTTTCTCCTATGAGCTGCTCAGAGCATCCAGTGATGTGAAGTGCTTCAGCCTCTTCATGGAAGGCTGGGCTTAAAATTGAGGACGCTCCTCCTCCTCCACGAGACTCCTCCTTAGCATCCCCAGTTTTAGCTCATCCTTTCTAGAGACAGGTTGTGGTTGTTACCTCTCTCCTGGTTGGGCAGTGCCTTTCATCCTTTCCTTTTCCTGATTCAGGTCCAGTATACAATTTTTTCCCCCTCTAATCATATACCGAGGTATTAGGTATTCCAGGGGTTGGCTCACTTTTCACTTGCGCGCCGAGCCAAGCGAGGCAGAGGCCTCATTCCACGTGTCAGCTTATCTGCTTTTCCAGCAGGCCGATCCATTGCACAATTCCCCTAGCAAAAGGAACCGTGCCTTTTTTCCCTTTGTTTGTTGCTCTGGTCGCCAAAAAAAAAAAACCGTAGTTACGAAGGCTTATCTCCCGATCTAGCCAGCCGTTTTCACAGTGCACCATAGTCAGCCATTTTGAAGTGCTAATTTCTAAGGTTGGGAGAACTGGTAAAAATAATAATAATAATAAAGTAAAGTAATAAGAAGATTAAAAAAGATTTGCCACAAGGCTTCCCCCTCAGAACTCCCTGAGGGCAGAGAGGTTTAGACCCTGCACCTCCCCGCTGATCGGTTTTGCTGCCAGCAGGCTGGGCGGTGTTTTGGCTGTATTAATTCTCTTGTGACATGAGGCGGCCGCCATTTTAACGTTCGCAAAGTGCAAGATCATCTTGATTCCTGTGAGTGATATTTTCCCCTGTGGTTTCCCTCCTTGGGGAACGGGGCCTTATAATCCCTACCTTCTGCTCTTCAGCATAAGGCACTATTATAAATTGTTGGCTATTCCACAGGCACTGTTACAGCCCAACTGAGCATATTATCAGTTGCAGACCTGCTTGCCCCTAACTGGGGCCTAGTCTGGGGGGTGTTCTGATCCCAAATTGGAATTGAATTTTAAAAAAAAACAAGGTTGTTTGTTCTAATCATTGTTGGATGGTTATTATTATATTTTTAAAAATTCAAAAAAAACCATAATATATATATGTGTGTGTGTGTGTGTGTGTATAATATCTTGTATCTGTAATACCTTGTATATATATATATTTATAATACCTTGTATATAAATTCTTTGTACTTCACAATTTTTTTTAAAAAAAATTCACACAGGGGGACTTTATTTACAGAATCCCCTGCCCCTTTAGGGAGCAGGTTCCTGGGTGTGCCAACCACCAAAAACAATTATCTCATTGTTTTTTATCTCAGTACAGCCTCGCACTCCTTTAATCACAAATAGTTACTATAGCAAGCAATTATAACCCAAAATCTAGAGCAGCCCCTAAGGACTGAGACAGGTCCAAAAAGCCCTCTAAGGCAGCAAGCAGAAAAGGATGCTCGCAGACGCCATCAAGCCTTAGAAAGGCAGGTAGCAAAGCATACCCAAGGTGCAGTCCAGGCTTCCTCTCCTTTAATGATACCTCCTACATCTCAGGCTCATAACCCCTCAGCCCCTCTGGACCTATCCAGAAGGAGCATCACTTCCATCCATCCTCCCCTGGAGGTCACCTCTCCCACTCTCTCTTCAAGAAGGGCTCCTGAAGCTACCTTTACACCGATGGCAGCTGATCTCAGACAGGAGGAGGACCTTCTGGACGAAATTCCTACCAACATGAGGAATTGCATGGAACTAGCAATCCAGAGAGGCATCACAGCAGGCAATGCAGGCAAGATCCACAATGTCAGACTGCGGATCACTGTCCCATCGACCCATGAGCCTCATGGATCCTCAGCAGGTACCTCCCCCTGTACAGCAATCTTTTCATTCTGACACAGTTCCACAATATCTACATGAAATGGACGATCGACAAGATCTATTGGATCAAATGGAGGAGGGGTCTGTTCACACTATTGACCAAGCTCTCTCGGAGGCAGACCCTCTAGAAAGAGGGTTGTCAGATGATGAGGGCCTCACTCCCGACCTTCCCGTTTTTACGGGCTTATTTCATCCCCAATTATTTAAGTCCCTATTATTTAAAGCCAAGAATATGGCAGGTTTGGACAAACCGGGTCCTCCTCCTCCACCCTCTGACCCTCCAAAGGAATCGGTCCTCATTTTTTCTCAGCCAGTCACTGAGGCAGATGTGATCCCTGTGCCGCACATGTTTTCCAACCTAGTGCAAAAGCAATGGGCTGCAGCAGCATCATATCCCGTGCCCACGGGACAGGATAAAAAATACTTTAATTTGGCACCCGAATTCTCTAAACTTTTAAAGACCCCGGATGTGGATGAGCCTATAATTGCCCTCGTTTCCTCCTCAGCTATTCCAACTGAAGCTGAAGAGGCCCTCAAGCCCGAGGAAAAGAGGGCAGAACTAGCTCTCCGCAGGGCCCATGTTTCTGGTGCCTGGGCTATTAAAGCAGCTACTACTATCCTTTTTCACCAGATCATCACTCAGATGGCTTCACCATCTCAGAGATAACATCCCATCTTCAAATATCAGGGCTCATCAGGACGTGGCCAAATTAATCGCGGCTGCAGAATTTTCGGCTGATGCTATGTTCCAGGCAGTCAAATTCTCTTCCAGGGCTATCGCCTCACAAATTGCAGCCAGGAGGTTATTGTGGCTCAGACATTGGCAGGCGGACACCAAACATAAATGGCGGCTTGCATCAGCTCCCATTTCGGAGGGCAAGCTATTTGGCACCGTGCTTGACCCTCTTCTAATAGAAACTAGGAATAAAAAGAAATTTCTCCCCTCTCTCTTTCACCGCTCAGAGTCCAGGTCTCCACTGCCCTTCCGCAGAGGTTCCTACAGGCACTTCTACCAGGGACCCTACTACCCGAGGTTTCAGAGGCCGACGGGATTTAGGCAATACACAGGCCCTAGCCTGGAGACAGATTTAGAAGAGGTCTCAACTCCAGGAGACAGTTTCGAGGGAGAGGATCCAGACCCTTCCACAAGTCCAAGTAAAAACCTTCAGGAGATTCCCATTGGGGGTCGCCTGAAACTGTTCGCCGATCACTGGAACTCTTCTACCACCGATGCATGGGTCAGAGACACAGTAAGGTTTGGACTAGCACTGGAATTTCGCGCTGTCCCCCCATCTACCATAGGTAGATGGATAAGAGCCACCATTGCTAAATCATACGAATCACAATCTATGCCAGTGCCCTGAGGCATTATGGCTTACTCCACCAGGAGTGTAGCCACCACAGCAGCATGGGCTACTCAAGCCACAATAGAGGAGATTTGCTGAGCAGCAACCTGGGTTTCTCCATCCCCATTCATTAGAAACTATTAAAAGATGTATTCTCTTCTGCAGAAACTGCCTTTAGTAGGAGAGTCTTGCAGCAGGTTATTTCAGACCCTCAGCACAGACGAAGTCCCTCCCTTAGGACACTTCCAAGCTTTGGTATGTCCCATCACTCTGAGCAGCTCATAGGAGAAAGGGCGTTGGCACTTATACACCCGTTCTCTGTGAGCTGTGAAGAGCATCCAGACCCACCCTTTTTTTTCCGTCTGGTGGGCAGGCCTGTTCCGACCAGGGTATTTAGATAGGCTTAAGCATGCAGGTTTACCTTACCTCGGCTTCGCAAAACTGGGGACGCTAAGGAGGAGTCTCGTGGAGGAGGAGGGACTTCCTCAATTTTAAGCCCAGCCTTCCATGAAGAGACTGAAGCACCTCCCATCACTGGATGCTCTTCGCAGCTGACAGAGAACGGGCATATCAGGTAAGTGCCAACGACTTTTTCCATAAACTTCAACAAGAGTCATCTACTGACGACCCGTCTCCTGCACCTAGGGGCGATCATTGACACGACTCTCTGTGAGGTTTTTCTTTCCCTGGATCGCTAAGAGAGTCTGAACGACTTGATAAACTGGATTCGACAGCAGCACACAGTTCCTCTGTCTATCCTGTCCCAACTTGTAGGAAAGATGATTTCCTGTATAGGCATTGTGCCGTGGGCCTGTCTCCATGCCCGAACTCTGCAATGCTTCCTGCTGCCATTTCAACAGGCGGGAACCAGCCACTCTTCCATCAGGTCTGAGTTCCTCCACAGGTCCTTCGTTCTTTCCAGTGGTGGCAGTCCTAGGCCATCAGGAAAGGATATTTTTTCAAGGAACCAGACAGGATCACGATCACAACAGATACCAGTCTTTATGGCTGGGGTGCTCATCTTCAAAGCAAGATAGTTCAGGGTCTTGGTCCCAGGCAGACAGGCCTCACCCCATCAGTTGGCTAGAACTCAAGGCCATCTTCCTGGCTTTGAGACACTTCCAGGACAAGGTGGCAGAATCCCACATGGATTATGATGGACAACGTGCCCGCCAAGGCCCATATCAACAGACAAGGGGGACCTGGTCCAAATCCTTGATGCAGAAGGCTGAACATCTGGGGCAGTGGGAGGAGGGACAACTTCTGTCCCTCAGGGCAGACCACATCTCAGGGGTTGACAACACCCAGGCCGACTGGCTGAGTTGGACCAAGGTCGACCACTTGGAGTGGAGCCTTCATCAATCCCTATTCCAGGAACTGTCCAACAGATTCAGATCCCCAGTAATAGACCTATTCGCCACTCCCCAGAATGCGCAGAAAGGCAGATTCTTCACCAGGTTTCCTACCCAGGGAGTGCAGGGGACCAATGCACTTCAGAGCAGATGGCCTCCAGGTCTTGTCTACGCCTTTCCCCCATCTTCCTATCATTCCGGCAGTACTTCAGAAGATGTTGGAGGAAAAGGTGGAGCTGGTATTTCTGGTGCCTTATTGGCCAGATGGCCCTGGTTCACCAACCTGCTGAACTTGTCAGTCGCTTGACCATGGAGAATCCTGGCCAGCAGGATTTCCCTCAGCCAAGGGGTCTTACTCCACCCAAAACCTCAGTGGTTCCAGTTGGCCGTATGGTGCTTGAGTGGAAATCTCTGAAAGAGGTTAATTTACCAGATAAGGTGATTCAAACCATCCAGGCATCATGCAAGTCATCAACCAATTGCATCTATGATGCCATCTAGACAGCCTTTTGCAATTGGTGTTCTAAGGTGGCCCCGGACCCTACATCTGTTTTAGCCCTGATGAGACGCCTCGTGGGGTTGGGGGTAGGGGGCACTGTGCTTCGGTGGTTCACCTCCTACCTCTCAGGCGACGAGTCAGTGTTTATTTATTTATTTATTAATGGGATTTATATGTCAGCTTCATCTCCGAAGACTCGGGCGGCTACAATAAAAACAAACACAATAAATATTTAAAAAGAATTAAATTAATGGTCCCAATTAATACAAAATTTAAAACCACCAAAATCTAAAACACCCCACCCATGGGTCACAGCCCGATTGGTCAAATAACCAGGTCTTCAGGTCATGGCGAAGGT
>CM019155.1:54813649-54884823 GCA_009733165.1 Naja naja | reverse complement strand
TATGGGCTCTTAACTGGGCTCACGTCGGCCTGGGGCGGTGGCCCTCCACCCTGCTCTCTAAGCCTTGACGGCGGCGTTTCATCTCCGGAGCTCTCTGAGTACCAGGGAGCCATTAGGATCCACGCGGCGTAGGGGGTCGCATGGGGACAACCCTGTGAGGGCCTCGGCAGCCCGCTGCCAGGCGGTAGTTAGATCTCGGCAGAGCCGTGAGTCAGGGAAGAGGAAGAGGCCCAGCTCCGTCTGGAACCGCACCGGGTCCATAAAGGGCGCCTGAGTGGAACCACCTATGTGGCTCCTCATCCCAGCAGTGGGGGGGCGGCTTGTTGGAAGACCAGCCGTGGGAGATAGTGATCAGACCATGGAACGGGCAGGCGTAAAAGTGGTCTGCCCTCTGTCACTATGCCACCACTCAGAGACAAAAACAAGGTCAGTGTTCCCCCCTCATGAGTGGGGCCATGAATTAATTGGGTCAGGCCCATGGCTTCCATGGAAGCCATGAATTCCTGGGCCAATCGGCCTTTCCCAGGGAAGGCAGATTAAAAGTCCCCAGGACTATGAGGCCTGGGATCTCCACCGCCACCCCGAGAGGACGTCCAGGAGCCCAGGCAGCGTTGCTGTCACACAGCTGGGAGAAAGGTATGCAAGCAGCAAACCCACCTGACCATTTGGCCCCCACTTCAGGGAGGGTCTCACTCCCGCTATCTCTGGGATAGTGACCTCCCTTGGAAGCAAGTCTCCCCTAATAACCACAGCCACCCCACCACCCCTTCCCTGGGCCCGTGGCTGGTGCACAACCAACCTGGAGGGCATAATTCAACCAGAGGGACACCTCCTCGGGCCCAACCAGGTCTTGATGCAAGCCAGGTCATAGCCTCCTCCTCAATGATCTCACGGAGGAGGGCCAGTTTATTAGCCACGGACCTGGCATTAAAAATACCAATCTGAGCCCAGGGTCCAATTCCGAACTCCCTAGGGAGGAGGGCAGTCTACCAGGTGCTCTCTTGTGTGGTCCCTCAGGCGTGGTCCTCTCCCCTGCTATTTAACATCTACATGAAGCAGCTGGGTGAGATCATCCGTGGTTTTGGGGTGAGTTTCCATCAGTACGCTGATGATACTCAGCTGTACATTCCACCCCAAACCAGATCGGGTGATGCCCTCTCCTGATGACCCAGTGTCTGGATGCGATGCGGATCTGGATGAGCGGAAACATGCTTCGTCTCAACCCGGCCAAGACTGAGTGGCTGTGCATACAGCATCTCGGCCCAGTTGGAGTGTCCATCTTTGGCCATAGGGGAGTGGTATTACCCCCTGTGAATAGGGCACGGAATCTGGGGGTCCTCCTGGGCGTTAGTCTCGGTTGGAGGAGCAGGTGGGGAGCCGTTGCCAGGGGCCTTTGCCCAGCTCGTCTGGTTGCCAGCTCGCCCTTTTCTGGACCGAATGCCCTACGCACGTTACTCATGCCTTGTTACCTCCAGGGCTTCGACTACTGCAATGCTCTCTATTTAGGACTGCCCTTGCATACCATCCGGAGATTGCAGCTGGTGCAGAATCTTGCTTGGCGGGTGATAGGAGTTTCCCGGTTCTCCCATGTTACCCCTCCTGCACTGCCTTCATTGGCTGCCGGTTGCACTCAGGTGAGATTCAAGGTCTTAGTGTTGCATACAAAGTCCTTCATGACATGGGTCCCCAATATTTAAGGGAGCAGTTCCTGCTGACATCGAATGCCAACCGCCCTGTGCGAGCACATAGGCAAGGACTCCTTGGGGTCCATCGGCTGGCCAATGCCGGCTGGCGGTCCCCGACGACGAGCCTATTCTATAGCGGCCCCAGACCTCTGGAACCAACTTCCCCTGGAGCTCCGTCTGGCCCCTGACCTCCGCACCTTCCGCCATGACCTGAAGACCTGGTTGTTCAACCAATCCGGGTTGTGATTTTCTGGGACGGGATGGTTTTTATGGGATAGTTTTAAGGGATATTTTTATTTTAGTTTAATTTGCTTTTAATTATTTATTGTTGTTGTTGTTTTGTTGTAAGCTGCGAGTCTTCGGAGATGGGGCGGCATATAAGTCCCATTAAAAAATAAATAAATAAATAAATCTGCCAGTGCAGTTCATGACGCTGCAGATAATGCCCCCAGTATCGACAAAAACAAGTCCAATAAGAATATAAACGGCCAAGGCAGTATAAACAGTGATGGTAATAATGGGCCTAAATTGTTCAGTAACAATGCTCACAACCTCCAAAATGTCTATAGCGGTAGCATTTAAAGCGGTAATGTCCATAGGGGTAACGATAACAGCCCCCATACTGCTCACATCTCCCAATGTTCTAGCCACTCCAACTGACATAAGAAGCTCTCATCAGCTCCCAACTGTCATCAGAAGTTCTC
Organism: Naja naja; assembly: GCA_009733165.1. Lineage (NCBI taxonomy): Eukaryota > Metazoa > Chordata > Lepidosauria > Squamata > Elapidae > Naja > Naja naja. Next base: position 54,882,434 of record CM019155.1, on the reverse strand, counting down.
AGCTGCTGTTGCCATTTTTGCTGATGCCGTTACTGCTGCCCTTGTTTTCGCCGCCAATATTTGTAGGTAGATCTTTTCCAGTAAGTCGGGGGTTGAAGGAAATATTGTTTTCCGTACCCCCAGACATTATAAGTCGATCTCAGGGGTAAGGGCTGGAAATCGAGGCCCTACCCTCTCCACAGGACAAATTCCTATTCCTCCCGTTACAGAGCTCTAGCTATTGCTAGCAGCCATGTTGGGAGCATGCACCTTCTCCGAAGACTCAGGGCGGCTTACAATTTTTTTGGGATACAACCCAATGCGCTCAGCAATAGCCTTCATTCCATTGTGTATGCCTGCTTATTACTAAGCAGCATTTTTACAAAGTCAGCTTATTGCCCCCAACAATCTTGGGTCCTCAATTTACCTGCCCCAAGAGGATGGAAGGCCGAGTCAACCTTGAGCCTCGTGGGATTCGAGCCTGCAGTAATTGCAGGCAGCTGGAACTTAAGTGCTAGGCATTTAACAGCCTGCACCACCAAGGCCCCATATTCCCTTCTTAAATCTCTAACTCTTCTTGGAATTTGTTTTAGAACTGTTATTCCTTTCCCTTTGTATTTCAAGGGATCATCTCTCGCTTTCTGCAAGATTTCTGTTTTTGTGGCTTTCTTAGTAAATCTCACATGGGCCTCCTTAGGCAATTTATTTCTCATCATATATCTAATATGCACTCTAAATATTTAATCAATATCAGCCAATTTTTTTTTTCTTTTGTCACCTCCAAGGTCTCTGCCAGCATGCCTGCCATTATTTCTGCTAAGTTTTCGTTAAGGCTTGAAAAAAACTTTTGCCAGGGAGTAAAAATCTTCCAAAACATCCCTGCTAATTAGAGGTGATAGACCATGTCTTTTTTTGCTGTCAACGCTGATAAAATTAGACCCGGAAAGTAATCTAAGAAACATTTTTATTTATAAAAATAAGAAAACCTAACGAAGCTCCATATAGGCAGCTTAATCTCATACAGGCATATAGGAAAAGAAAAAAGTACAAAGGAAGTTACAAAGGAAGTTACAAAGGAAGTGTAGTATAAACTTTTTACACATGCACAGTAAACTCAGACATCACAAGACTTTCTTATCTCATTACTATGGAGACAAGATAACACAGTGCTGGCTAGCAGACACCTGCTTGCTATAATTAGGAGCTTGGCAGACAAACCTAAAAAAAACCCCGCAGTAACAGTTTTCTCCTTTTTGTTCCTCCATATTCTGGAATCTCAAATAATAATCTGCCCGATCCATTTCTAACAAGATTATCATTTTTTTGTTAATTTTGGTCAGCCAATATGAGTCTATAATTAAGTTCTTCCACACTTTTTTTCTTTAAGTCTGTTCTATTTTTGGCATACGTTCTTCATTTTTTGCCATCATTTGTTGAAAATTCTCTGCTTTTCTATTTTCCCTGCTTTCTCTTCTATTCTCCCTATTTGTTCTTTCAAGACCTCATGAACAGCTTGTATCATCACTTTGATCTCCACTTGCATGGAATTGACCTTCTCTTGCTGTAACATAGTATCCAAAGTCCTCTGCCCAGCAGGACTAGAAGTCGCAGAGGAGGATGCTGAAGAGGGTGCAGACTTTGTCTTCTTCATTTTAGAATATTTACTTTTTATACTCTACCATAGGTTCATGTACGGTTCCTTTATAATCCAAAGAAGGAATAAAAATATAGATTCTAATCCAAAACCCAATTTCTTTTTCTTTATGTTCTTCTTACCTTAATCCAAATTTTTATTTATAGTAATAAAAAAGGAATAAAGAAGAAGAAAAATGTGATCCAGATTGGCCCACCAACCTCAGTATTCAACCATCAATTGTTACGCTTCCAATAAGAGAGTTCACAGAGCAAATTTAAAAAGCACAAAACAAAAAGAAAAAAGTAATCCAAGAGAAGGGGAAGACTTTTTTTTTTTCAAAAAGATTTTTATTTTTTTAAGACAAACATATACAAACAAAACATAAAAAACATAAAACCATCTTCCATTTTATATACATGCAGTGTGTCAGTTGGTTACAAATCTTTTGTGCTATCCTTTCGTAGTCATCACTCACAGTTTATGTAAATTCTCACATTGTCAAACATATGCTTATATATTTATCAGTTATTAATCATTTATGACTAAACTATTTACTCCATCATTTATACAAGATATCCTCAATTTTATTATAAGATTTATATTGCACTTTCATCCAATGGTTATATATATTTATATTATATTTTATATCAGTCTATTAAACTTCTATGATAAGATTTCCTAATTTATTACATTACCATGTTTTTTTATCCAACCATTGATAAAACAAATCCCTTATCATGTAAAATTGTTTATCTTCTTGTTCTCTAATTTCAAAGAGCCTTGGTGGTGCTTAATTCCAGCTGCCTGCAATTAGTGCAGGCTCAAATCCCAGCAGGCTCAAGGTTGACTCAGCCTTCCATCCTCTCGGGGTAGGTAAATTGAGGACCCAAGATTGTTGGGGGCAATAAGCTGACTGTAAAAATGCTGCTTAGTAACAATAAGCAGGCATATACAATGGAATGAAGGCTATTGCGCATTGGTTTAGCTCCAAAATTGTAAGCCACCCTGAGTCTCTGGAGAAGGGCGGCATATAAATATGAATTTTAAAAAAATGTCAATTTACTAATTTCAGCACAATCCATAATTTTCTTAATAACTTCCTCCTGCATAGGTATTTTTTCCTTTTTCCAGTTTTTAGCAAATACAATCCTAGCTGCCATTAAAACATTTACAATCAAATATTTCAATTCTTTGTTGTATATTTCAGGTATAATTCCCAATAAAAATATCTCTGGCTTAAAGTCTATATGTTGTTTTATCATTTTTCCAACCATGTGGATTTTAGTCCAATATCTTTTAGCATCCAAGCAAGTCCACCACATATGGTAATACGAACCAGGTATCTGATGACATTTCCAACATATATCCGATTTATCCTTAAACATTCTTGCAATTCTCGTCGGGGGTAAGTGCCATCTGGAAAACATCTTATGCAAATTTTCTTTATAGGCAGTTGACATTGTCATTTTATAATTTTGTGACCATAGTTTTTGCTATTTCTCTAAATCAATCCCATATCCAAAATTTTTCCTCCAAGCAATCATTTCTTTAACTTGCTCCTCCTCCAATTTAAATTCTAATAAATATCCATAAAGTTTTTAAATTACATTTTCATCAGTACCTATCAAGATTTTATCTAAATCAGTCAACTTATCATAAATACCTTCTAATTTAATATCTTCATCAAATCTAGATTGTATTTGCAAATATGAAAACCAATTCATTTTTATACCTTGTTCTTCCAACGCTTGCATAGATTTAAGTTCACCCTTTTCATTCAATATCTCACCATATCTAACTGTTTGTTCCTTTTTATATATTATTGGATAGGAAAAAGCTTCAGTGGTAGATATCCATAATGGAATTTTTAAGTAATATTGCTCTTTTATCTTTTCCCAGTTTAAAAACAATGCCTCTCGAATATAATGTCTTCTAAAATACCCCTGTGTTTTAGTTCCCTTATACCAGAGGAAGGCATGCCATCCCAACAGCAGGTCGTGTCCTTCTGAAGTCAATAATCTACTGTTCCTTAATGTTATCCATTCCTTTACCCACCTCAAATTTGTTGCCTGGTAATATAATTCGCAATTGGGCAAAGCGAACCCTCCTCTTATTCTTGCATCTTGTAACAGTTTAAGTTTTATTTATTTATTAATGAGACTTGTATGCCGCCCCATCTCCGAACTTCAATGACTCACAACTAAAACAATAAGAACAATAAATAATTAAAAAAGAATTAAACTAACAAGCCCCATTGAAATATAATTACATAAATACATAATAAAAACCATAATAAAACCCGCCCCAAAGGGTCACAGCCGCTTGGTTAAATAACCAGGTCTTCAATTCGGTGGAAGGCGAGTCAGGGGCAGGGCGGAGTCCCAGGGGAGTTGGTTCCAGAGGTCAGGGGCGCGACAGAATAGGCTCATCGTCAGGGACATAAGCGGCATTAGCCAGCCGGCGGGACCCAAGAGTCCTTGCCTATGTGATGCGCTGGGGTGGTTAGTACTCGATGTCAGCAGGAGTCTTTCCCTTAAATATTGGGGACCCATGTCATGAAGGACTTTGTATGTTAAAGTTAACACCTTGAATCTCACCTGGAGCACAACCAGCAGCCAATGCAGACAGCGCAAGTTTTATTCTCGCTTTCTTACCCTGCCAAATGTATTTCAACACAATTTTATTTAAGTCTTCAAAAAACTTTCCCTAGTCTAATTGGAATAGTCTGGAATAGGTATAAAAGGCAATACATTCATCTTAATTGTAGATATTCTCCCAATCAATGATAATTGTAAATTTTCCCATTTGGCAAATCTGTCGTGATCTGCTGTTTGAATTTAAGATAGCTGTCTTCCTTCAATGTACTACATCTTGGTGCAACATATATCTCTAAATACTTAACCTTATTTGTGACCTGGATTTCTAAAACTTCCTCCAGCTCCTTTCATCTTGCTAACATGTTCTTAGTTAATATCTTTGTTTTATCTTTGTTTATTTTCAAACCTGCTACTTTTCCATACTATTCTATCCTTTCTATTAATTTAGATGCTGTTTCCAATGGGTCCTCTAGTATAAATACCAGGTCATCTGCAAAAGCTTGCAATTTATACTCTTCCTTTTTAATTTTCATTCCTTTCATTTCTTTTTCTTCTCTGATATTCCAATTCAACACTTCCAATGTTAACACAAACAGCAGAAGCGACACTGGACAGCCTTGTCTAGTCCTTTTTCTTATATCTATAGACTCTGTTAATTCTCCATTTATCATAACCTTTGCAGTTTGTTTATGGTATATTGTTTCAATGGCTTGAATAAATTTTTTACCAAAGCCCATTTGTATCAATTGCAATAACATAAATCATCAACTCACATTATCAAAGGCTTTTTGAGCATCTAAAAACATCAAAGCCATTTGCTTTTCAGGATGTGCCTCATAATATTCCAAAGTATCCAGAATTATTCTCATATTATCTTTAATTTGTCTCTTTGGCAGAAATCCATTTTGATCAAAGTGGATAAAATTATTTAAATATCTTTTCAATCTTTCTGCCAAAATTGAAGCAAAAATTTTAGTCTGAATTTAACAGGGAAATAGGTCTATAGTTTTTGACTTGCTGTCGATCTGTGTCTTCCTTCTGTATAAGTGTAATATATGCTTCTGACCATGTTTTGGGGTATTCTCTTCTTTGACATAACTTCATTCATAACTTCTAATAGCTGAAGATTCAGTATTTCCTGAAAAGGCTTATAAAATTCCGCTGGCAATCCATATGGGCCTGGTGCTTTTCCAACATTTTTTTTCTTTAAAGCTTCTGTTAGTTCCATCATCTTTATATTCCCTTCTAACATTGTTTCAATGTCTTTAGATATCTGTGGCAATTTTGCTTTCTGTAAATATTGCTTAATTTTTTCTTCTTGAATATTCTCTTGATAATACAGTTTTTCATAGTAATCTTGTATAATTTTTTTCTTCTCCTCACTTCCATAGCAAACATGTCCTTCTTCATCTGTTAATTGATTAATCCTTCTTGATTCTCTTTCCTTTATCAGTTTATAAGCTAACCATCTACCTGGTTTCTTTGCATCTTCAAAGTAATTCTGTTTAGCATTTTTATTTTTTTGTGCTAATTCCTCTTTTTCCATTAATCCCATTTTATGTTTAGTTATGTTTAAAACAAAGATTTCAGTATTCCACTCTTTATCTTTATTCTTCAGACAAAATAGCCTTATCTTTCCATTCCCTTTCAGCCAAGGTCATATATTTTCCCCTTTCTTTTTTCTGTCCTCTATTTTTCATTTTGGCCTGCAGGTGGCACTGTTGTTCTGCTTTTTCTTTTCCTTATGTTATTCCAATATAAATTATAAATCATTGTATTTTATAGTTAAAAACAGGAGAAAAACAAGAATCTAATTATCAGTTTCACACTGTCCAGTATTTTCAATTATATCAACCAGTCCAGTCCAGTTTTCAATACCAATATTCTTTCAGGAAATCCATAATTAATTGTGTCCTTTTTCAATTGGCTCATAAAAAAAACTTTCCTCGCCACTTCAGGGGTGGAGTGGAAAAAAGACCACTTCCTCTACCTTTGAGTCTCACTTTCACCCCACTGTTCCCCAGGGGGTTCTTTCTCCCAGTGTTTTTAAAGTTTAAATTCAATTAAATCCTCACCCAGAATGAATACACCTTCTTTCAGGCTTCTCTTTCTTCTGGCAGCTTCGTAGTGGCTCACAATGCCTGCTTTCCCCTCCTGTCGGCTTTGAAGGCTTTCTCCGGATTAACCAGGGAGTTTGCAGATTCTCTCTGATTGACTGTGCCTTCTTCAATCCTCCCAAGATGATTCAGGTCCAGCTGGACCACCAGATACCAGGATCTCGTTGGCCCCCCAGGAGTTTCCCGGAGAGCTCATTGTGTTGCTGTGACATAAGCTCCATCTCCCATTTTCAGCACTTTTTTACCACAGTTAAGCAAATCACTGCAGTTCTTAAGTGAACCTGGCTTCCCCTATTGACTTTGCTTATTGGACACTGGCAGGAAAGGTTACAAATGTTGATCAAATGACTACAAGACAGTGCAACTGTTATAAATACATGCCAGTTGCTAAGTGCCCAAACTTTGATCATATGATCATGGGGATGCTGCAATGATCATAAGCATGAAAACCAGTCACAAGTCATTTTTTTCAGTGCCGTTGTAACTTCAAACATTAAACAAATGTTTGTAAGTCAAGGACTATCTGTAATGACAAACTACTAATGCAGGATTTCCCAATTTGTGGGCCCTGTCGCATTACCGGGCTGTGGCCTATTTGCAACCAGGCAGCTCACAGCCCGACTCATGCAAGCAGCCAGCACTTGCATCCCTAATCATACTTCTTTCTTGCATGAGTGTAGCTGCATGTGTGCACATGCTGGCCTGCCGCTCACATGCCCCAGTTTCTCCTCTTCCCCCCTGCCAGCCTGGCTGCCAAGCCACATGCTCCCAATGCTCCAAAAGCAGAGCAAAGACTGAGTGAGACAAGTGCACCCTGCTCAGCTTCGCTGATTCTCCAGATGAGCTGTTCAGAGCATCCAGGCATGAGAGGTGCTTCTGTCTCTTGTCCAATAGGCTGAGCTGAATTCCAAGGACACTCCTCCTTGAGGCTCCTCCTTAGTGTCCCCAGTTTTTGCTCAGCCTTCATTCGGACAAAGCAGATTTTTTCCCCTTGGCTGGATTTGTGAGCAGAAATAAATGAAAAAATCAGGTCAGATTGCAGCTTCCAGCAGCAGAAGAAGATTGTGATTTAAACAAATTATATAGAGCTTCTGACGCCGTTTCAAACATCAGTTGGCTGTTGGAGCTCTTAAGCCCTCAGCAAGGGCCCTAATGACATTAATGCACAGGCTCAAGCCAGCAAACAGTTCCCCCTCAGGCGGCCATCTCAGCAAGTAGAGCCGAAACAATTAAAATCAGCTGGCTCGCGGAGATCGCAAAGCTCTGCAGAAGATTGACTTTGCGATTAGCGCAGCTCAGAGCTTCAAATGTCAATCTCGAAAGGCTGCTGACACTGACTTTAACAACCTGCTGGCTGTCGGAGCATTTCATTCCCTCACTGAGGGCAGCAATGGCACAATAAGCAAAGGCTTTCAGAGTGCATAGCCCAGATAAAGGCTAATTTCCCCAGGTATTAACCTGATCTCAGGGCAGAAGCGTCAGAGCTTCCCCTCTGCCCGGTGAGGCAAAAGCAGCTGAATATCGGCTGCTGATAACACCAGATTCAACTGCTGGCTGGAAGGAATTACATGCCAAAAAAGGCAGTTAAACTGCAGGCGCCATTTTCCTCCTCATAAACTCTGTCTTCACACCACAAATAACGACCAGACAGAGGTTTAAAAAGTCAAATAAAATACATGCTGTAGGATCAATCTCAGGATGACAAGGACAGCCTAAAATAATCCAAATGTATTAACTACCATTAACAGAAGCAACATTGTTGGATAAAATAAATTTAAAGTTGGCAGTTCCCTCACAGCAAAGTCAGTCAGCATAATAGCGAGCACCCAGGCCTGAGACCGCCTGTGCACTAAAGCTGTTGGTCCCAGAAAAATATACTGATTTATTCCAAATTAAAATTATCACATCAGGGCAGATCAAGGTGAATCCTCTATTCGGCATAATTGATGTGTGTGTGTGTGTGTGTGTGTGTGTGTGTTCCTCTTATGTTTTCGCAGGTATTTATATGTATGATATTTATATTTCTTCGGGTATTTTCCCACATCTTAATAGTTGTGCTTTTAAAGTTATAGCGACGTTTCGGCAGAATCTCATCTGGTGAGAAAAAGTGATGAAATCAAATTATCTGTATAGTAAGGAGTCCCTGTCTATTTCGGAACAGGCTTCTGAGATGTGCCAACCGTCTCTTAATTGTTAAGCCTCACATTTCTAAAGCCCCTGTATCTGGGGGTTGCAATGGAAAGTGGAAGCTCTATTGGCTCCACTGTTTCAGGCTGTAGAGCTGCAGCCAGAAAGGCCATGGCCAAAACCATCATCAGGCTCCAAAAAGCCTTCAAAGGCTGCTGAGAAAGACACCAAGAGGCATCAAAAGGCACTAGGAAAACATCTGAAAAAGTGCCTTTGTGAGGCTGAAAAGAATAAGCAAACATCATCTCCTCCAAAAGTCATTCCTGTTCCAAGCTCCAGCCCAGCTCCAGATACCCTGGATCTGTCAATGCAGTCCAGGTGCAGCAACATCTTGCTAGACCAAGCAAGCATTTCAACTGTAATACCTGCACCAGAAAGCGCCTCTGAGACTACATTCACCCCCACAGCCACTGGTCTTCACACAGAGGAATCTTTTCCCCAAGATATTCCTCCTCATATGAGACGTTGAATGGAGCAAGCTATCAAACAAGGCATCGCAGTAGGAGTGCAACAGACCTTCATGGCAAGGCAACAGCAAGCAAGCCCTGAGCTTCAACCTCCAAGGTCGCTTAGCAGAGCTAAATCCATTCAACTTCGGGTACCTTCCCAAGGGGCAAATTTCCGAATAGCTCATATGCCCAAACAGGGTATTCTATGCAGAGAAGACCAAATAGACCAGTTGGAACAAATTGTGTCAGTATCTTCTCAGGACAATGATTCATCCTTGTCTGAGGCAGAGCAGCTAGAGAAGGATATGTCCTTAGCCCCTGATCAACCTATTTTCACGGGACTGTTCCACCCACATCTATTTAAGTCTTTACTGTTCAAAGCTAAAAATACCGCACGCCTTGACAATCCAAACTCTACCTCCCAACTGCCTTCAGCACAGGAGGAGACAGATGACTTAATACTTTCACAACCTGTCACCGAAGCGGAAGTCATTAAAGCCCCACAAATGTTTACTGAATTAGTTCAGAAACAGTGCTCCTCTACTGCTGCTTATCTCAATCCAACGGGATATGACTGAAAATTCTACAGTTTAGCACCAGAATTCTCTAGCTCCCTACTAGCCCCCATTGTAGATGAACCGGAGTAACTCTAGCCTCTCCTTCCGCTATACCTAGCGAAGCAAAAGAAACTCTCAAACCAGAGGACAAGAGAGCAGAATTAGCTCTTCGCAGGGCTCACTTAGCAGATGCATGGGCTATCAGGGTGGCTACAGCCACTTCATTCTTTACCAGATCTTCCCTAAGGTGGCTCTGTCACCTGAAAGATTCCATTCCCTCATCAAACACCAGGGCGCATCAGGACATAGCCAAAGTGATGGCAGCTGCAGAATTCTCTGCAGCTGCAACCTTTAATATGGTAAAATCTGGATGGATCTGGATGGACAGGAACATGCTTCGGCTCAATCCGGCCAAGACAGAGTGGTTGTGCATACCGACATCTCGGTCCAGTGATGAGATTCCATCTTTGGTCATGGGGGGAGAGGTGTTGCCCCCCGTGGATAGGGCACGGAACCTGGGGGTCCTCCTGGACTCACGGCTCAGGTTAGAGGAGCAGGTGGGAGCTGTGGCCAGGGGGGCCTTTGCCCAGGTCCAGCTAGTTCACCAGTTGCGCCCCTATCTGGACCGAGATGCTCTGCGCACGGTCAATCAGGCACTTGTTATCTCTCGACTCAACTACTGCAACGCTCTCTGTTTAGGACTGCCCTTGCATACCATCCGGAGACTCCAGCTGGTGTAGAATGCGGCCACACAGGTTGTGATGGGAGCTTCCCAGTACTCCCATGTTACACCCCTACTACGTGGCCTGCATTGGCTGCCAGTTGCTCTCCGAGTGAGATTCAAGGTTCTGGTATTAACATTTAAAGTCCTACAAGGGCTGGGTCCAGAGTATTTATGAGAACGACTCCTGCCGACATCGAATGCCAACCGCCCTGTACGAGCACACAGACAGGGGCTCCTTGGGCCGTCTGCGACCCAGTGTCGTTTGGCAGTGTCCCGAGGGAGGGCCTATTCTGTGGCAGCTCCCACTTTATGGAATCAGCTTCCCCTGGAGCTCTGTTTGGCCCCTGACCTTTGCACCTTCCGCCATGACTTAAAGACTTGGTTGTTTGGACAGTTCGGGCAGTGCTGACCTCTTGGGGGTGGGGTGGCTTTGTTTTAAACTGTTGGGGTTTTAATATGAATTTGGCTTGGTCTATTTAATATGGTTTTAGTTAATTAATTTATTGTATGGTTTAGTTGTGAGCTGCCCCGAGTCCTTTTTGGAAAGGGGCGGCATACAAGTCAAATTAGTAAATAAATAAATAAAATTCTCATCAAGAGCCATAGCATCCCATGACATCTATTCTGGCTCTGACATTGGCAAGCAGACACCAAGCATAAGCGGAAGCTGGCATCACCCCTTGGAAGGGGACAAACTGTTTGGATCTGCCCTGAATCTGCTCCTGGTGGAATCTCGAAATAAGAAAAAGGTTCTCCCCTTTCTTTTTCGCAAGCCTGACAGTAGACATTCCCAGTCCTTTCGGAGGGGTTCCTTTTGTCCCTTCTATCAAGGATCCTATTCCAAAAGATCACAAAGGCCCATTCAAGATCGCTAATGAGAAAGACAGAGACTGTGTTGCTGGGAAGAGAGGAATTTGATATCCATCAAAGCAGAACACATCTCGGCCCCTTTGGGTATAGACAAGGACAGCAGGCAGAAAGATCTGAGTTTGGGGACAGAAATAGGAGGGAGGCAGAACAAAAGGTCCTTTTGTGGGACAGGAAACAAGTCCTTTTATTGGCCCAAGTAAAATCATTCCCAACTCTCCTGTAAGAGGATGGTTTCGCAGATCAATGGGAATCCATTACATCAGATGCCTGGGTCAGAGAGACCATAAGATCAGGCCTCTCTAGAATTCCTCTCCACACCCCCAAATTTTTTTATGATGTGCCCTGTTTCAAAGGACCCTACCAAAAGGACTCTTATGGAGACTACAATTCAGCATTTGCTGGAGATCCACGCAATCCAAACCGTCTCGTTGGATCAACAATGACAAGGATTTTATTCACATCTCTTTGTGGTCCCAAAGAGTTTGGGGGGGGGGGTGAAGAACAATTCTAGACTTAAAATGTCTGAATCGCTTCCTGGTTTACAGGAGATTTAAGATGAGCTCCTTGCAGTCAATCGTCCTCAGTATCAGACAAGGAGATGTCAATAGACTTAACAGAGGTGTACTTACATATTCCTATCAGACCCACACATAGCAGATTCCTGAGATTCTGTTATAATAACCACCAATTCTTCCATTTGGCCTGGCCCCAGCCCCCCCGGACCTTTACAAAGGTTCTGGCGGTGTTAGCAGGCCATCTTAGGAGTAAGCCAATTCGGTTACAATGCTATCTCGATGACATATTAATTTTGTGATCTAGATACTCAGTCACCCTACAGGCTCTCCAGCAGCATGGATTTTCAATAAATTGAGCCAAGTCTCACTTGACACCATCGACTCGTCTCTTGCACTTGGGAGCCATCATTGATACAGTGGCTGGGAAGGTATCACTATCACCAGATAGGCAGAATAGTATTAGGCAGTTGTCAAAAGAGGTTGTCAAAAGAGGTTAGAACTCTCTAAACGAGTACCCCTGGCCCAATTATCCAAACTATTAAGAAAAATGATCTCATGCATTTCTATTGTACCCTGGGCCCGGCTTCACACCAGAACCCTTCAATGGTTTCTGCTCCCGTATTAATGGTCAGGAAGGAGCAATGCCATGTCCAAGGTTACAGTTCCATCAGAGGTCCTCATATCACTTCACTGGTGGACCACAACAAACATCAACAAGGGCTGTCTTTTCAAGGACCCTCACAGACAGACTATCACAACAGACACAAGTCTGTTTGGATCGGGGGCACACTGTCAGTCCCTTACAGCTAAGGGTTGCTGGTCCACAACAGAACAGGCCTGCAGCATAAACTGGCTTGGAATTGACGGCAGTCCATCTGGCCCTCCGCAAATTTCTACCACTGATCCAGGGACAACATGTTCTCATCCTAACCAACAACGTGGCAACAAAGGCCCATATAAACAGACAGGGGGGCACCCATTCAAGGTATTGAGAGAGACAGAGGCTGTCTCTGGGCAGAGAGGAATTTGATATCCATCAAAGCGGAACACATCTTGGGACAGTCCAACTTCTAGGCAGACTGGTTGAACAGGGCCACTGCCGACCATTCTGAGTGGTACCTGCACCCGAGACTGTTCCGGGAGTTTTCACATCTGTTCAGCCAACTGATTATAAACCTCTTTGCCTCGCCCCTACTGCTTCCGGGGTTCATTTCCAGATTTCTAGCACAAGAGCGGAGGCAGTCAACACTCTACACTGTTGCTGGCCTTGAGGTCTCCTTTATGCCTTCCCTCCCCTTCCACTGATTCCCAAGATGGTCCAGAAGCTTCTAGAAGAAAAAGTGAAATTATTGTTGGTTGGCACCTTACTGCCCAAGATGTCTGTGGTTCACAGATCTCAGGGATTTATCAGTAACAGATCCATGGAGAATCCTGCTGGACAAAGTCTCACACAGGGTCCAATTCAACATCTGGACCCACAATGGCTGCACCTAGCCGTATGGTGCTTGAGCAGAGATGTCTGAAAGGTGAGAAGCTCTCCAATAAATTATCTCTATGATCCAAGCAGCCAGATGTCCTTCCATGAACCCTATATACAATGCCACCTGGAACATCTTCTGCAGTGGTGTGACAAGGTAAAAATAGATCCCACCTCTCCATCGGTGGCGCAAATACTGGACTTTCTCCAGGAAGGCTTAGACAAAAGACTATCACTGAACACTTTACGTAGACAGGTGGCAGTTCTAGCCTCAGTCATTACCTGTGGTGACCTAAGATCCATCTCTCATTACCCAAGAATATGCAATTTCCTCCATGGGGCCACTAATTTAAGATCTCCAGTGGTCCATAGATACCCCACCTGAGATCTAAACAAGGTTCTCACAGCACTCACAAAACAACCTTTTGAGCCTCTGAGAACCACGAGTCTCCACCTATTTACATACAAGGTGGTGTTCTTAGTAGCGATAACACCTGCAAGACGAATTTCTGAGCTAACCGCTCTGTCAGTGAGAAAAGACCTCTGCATTTTCCATTCTGACAGAGTCGTCCTTCGTTTAGATCTAACCTTCATTCCCAAAATTAATTCAGCCTTCCACAGACCACAGGAGTTGATACTCCTCAACTTCTGTCCTAGATCATCTCAAGATCTAGAGCGGCAATGGCATCTATTAGATGTACGATGTGCACTCCGAATCTACATAGACAGGACTGCCTCCTTTAGGAAGATGGAGGCACTCTTCATCTCCTTTCAACCAGCCACTCAAGGAAGAAAAGTCACACCATCAACAGTTGGCAGGTGGCTTCGAGCCACTATTACAAAGACTTATGAGACTCAGTCATTGCCCGTACCTACAGGTATTACAGCACACTCAACCAGGAGTGCTGCAATATCGGCTGCTTGGACTACCCAAGCGTTGATCGAGGGGATCTGTAGGGTGGTCACCTTTCATAAGGCACTATAAACTGGACATTTTTCTTCCTCTGAAGCAGCCTTCAGCAGATGGGTGTTGCAACGGGTCCACACATAACAAGGGGGGGGGACACCAAACCAGATGGAGACCCTCCCATAGGACATGCCAAGCTTTGGTATGTCCCATTCCTGGATGCTCTGAACAGCTCATCTGGAGAAGGGGCGTTGGTGCTTACCTGATACACCCATTCTCTGTGAGCTGTGAAGAGCATCCAGCCCCACCCAGAGTCCATCTGGTGTGGTTCCAATTCCGGCCAAGTGTACAGGGCAAAGGTGAAGAAGAATGATGGTGAACTTATCACTTCGACTTCACCACTAAGGAGGAGTCTCAAGGAGAATTCAGCTCAGCCTATCAGACAAGAGACAGAAGCACCTCCCATGCCTAGATGCTCTTCACAGCTCACAGAGAATAGGTGTATCAGGTAAGCACCAACGCCACTTTACCAAGGCTGCCTGTGCAGGATAGCCAATTCGCTTTTGGAGCGTCAGGAAGCCTCAGTGAGTCTGAAGGAGTATGAGATTGTGCACCTAAAGCACCTCTGTGATAAAAGGTTTTGCAAATGGGCAAAAGGCTTCGAGGGAGTAATCTCGTGCTGTTTCAGGTCTTCCGTCCTTTTGCAAAAGGTTTTGGCATGGAGAAGCCTGAAGGAGCCAAGACTGCACCTCAAAGGTTTCCCTCCTCTTTCGCATGAGTGGAGCTGCACCTGCATGCCCTAGCCTACCACTTGCGTGGCCCAGTTCCCCCCAGAGCCAGGCCGCTAAACCACAAAGGTTAGGGACTGCTGCCCTAGGTAATTTTTTAATATTCTTTGCTGATTTACATAAAAACTGCTGCAGATACAGAAGTTTTTTTACAGTGTTCATCCTATATACTCTGTCAATATATAGTGTTACATTATTACTTTATTTTAAATCAATTTATTTAACTGTTATTTTTGGCTAATATAAATTTGATTTTAATTGTTTCATATACATCTTTTTTATGAGTTGTACTCTAAAAGATGTTATAAATATTTATCGAGTAAATGATTATGAAATGCAGTAATAAGCTACTTGACAAAATTAATTCAAAATTAATATCACTTCTTTATATTTGTATTTTACCTCTGTGTTAGTCTTACTTGACATTCTGAGAAATGTACACATCCTTATATTGTATTTAATTCCCTATTCTCTAAGACATTTATTTGTGCCTTATTGATTACTGCTCTGGAATGTCAGTCGACTGTATGAGGAGGACTTTTAGAGAATACCAGAAAGAGAACTAAAAAATTTTTTTTGGTATGTCTGGAGTATGTGTCAGTATAGTATAGTGATTAAGGTGCTGGTGTAGAAACCAGGAGATTATATGTTCTAGGCCTCCCTTAGACATGAGAACTAGCAGGATGATTTAACAGTAAACAATCTTCAATAATAGATTGAATCTTAGGTGTTTGCTTCCTTTCATAGCAGCTTCCTACAAGCAACCTGAATGTAGAAGCTAGCAGGAAAGATTGCAAATAACTCCAGTAAATTGCTCCTGCTTTTCTCCTGCCTATAGCATTCTTCTATTACTCACATGTGGCCTGCATCAGCCCTCCCAGCCCTTCCCCACCCTCCCATGCTACTTTTATGCTCCTTAACTAGACTCATGCCTCTTCCTGCTTAACAACCAGCTTGGGGTTACAGTAGCAAGTGGGATTGCCCAGGACTGCCATTAACTATTATATTCTTTTCTATAGTAGCCTTGAAATAATATCCATAAGCCAGCTTTTTTTAAAAAAAATTCAAACAAAGTAGTATAATATCTTTTGAGACATAGGATTTGTATTTGGATGTAGATTTCTTTGTTTTCTCTTTATCTGGCACCAAAACAATTTTCAATGTTTTATGAAGCTGTTCCCATGACTGTACATGTACATACTCCTGAGCTTTTCTTTTGAGAAGAACTGTAGGATTATCTCTTTCTCTTCAATGTTTGCATAAAACCTTTGAAAAAGATAATCACTGATTTAGGATACCTAAATATATCATTCAAACCCTGGCCAGCCTCGTGAGCCTGTCATGGTTCTGTCCCAGTGCTCGGAAATTCTGCAGGTTTGGATTAGGAGGACCATCTTCACTCAATCTTACCCAGATGTGTATGTGTTTGGACATACTAAATCTCATGAAATGCCTTTTTTTTACTTGAGATGAGGTAGCATTTCCCCTTCAAGAATGGTACACAGTTTGGGGGTCTTCTTGAACTTGCAGCTCCTGCTTGAAGAACAGGATAGAAACCAGGAAGCCTTCGCAAAACTCCATCTTAGTTCCATTCACCAGTTCCATTCTTTCATAGATCAGGAGGGCCATTAGACAGTCAGACTTGTTCTAGTCATCCCATAACTTGACTGTTGCAATGCTGTCTACATGGTTTTCCTTGCAAACCATCAAGAAATTTTACCTGTTACAGAATGCCGGGGTGTGATCAGTAATGGGCATGCCTTATGCTATGTAATACTTCTGCTTTGTAAGCTGTTTGTTTCAAACAACGGGCTGTTATTTATAAAGTCCTACATAGTATAGAGTTTAGTTTCTTGAGGGTTCCCTGTCTTCCATAATATCTATCCAATTTTTTCAACCCTGCAAGACTGGCATTCTCCAGTCAATGAAATAATATCATTGGAAGAACACCTTCTCTATGTTTCTAGCCTTCTAGAAAAAGGTTCCACTTAAGATCTGGGTGGCCCCACTCAACAGTTGTTTAGAAGAGCTGTGAAGACCATCATTAAGGGACAGTGAGACTCTTCATTTCTTCTTGTTTTCCATCTTTTATCTTTATTTCTTATATTTTTGATTGTGGTGAGCTACCCAAAGGGGCAGCATACAACTTTCATCAAGTATTGTTATTGCTATTATTTTACATTTCATGAAATTGACTCTAATATATATAAAAGTTTATTTGATCATTGTTAATATCTAACATATAAAAGCTCTTTATTTTTTCTGTAGAAAGCTGCTATGCTTCGGTAAGTTCTTGCAAAGTATGTATTAGTCCTTTAAATAAATGCTAAATTTTTGTTTTTTTTAAATCTAGGTGAAGATGGAGCAGGTAAAACTAGCTTAATTGGAAAACTTCAGGGAATTGAAGAATATAAGAAAGGAAGAGGAATGGAATATCTGTACCTAAATGTTCATGATGAAGATAGAGATGGTAAGTACAGTTGAGACATGAATATGATACATTGTTAGTTGGGGCACATTGCAGTATTTTAAAATATGTGTCATCTTTATTAATCAACAACTACTAGTACAGGGTCCCCAACCCCCAGGCCAAGGCCCACTACTGAGCTTTGGCCTGTTTAGCTGCATGAGCGACTGCCTGCCACATATGCACAGAAATCAACTTAGCAATGGCAGACCAGCCTGCATGTGCACGTGGAGCTCAACTAACCCAGCAGTAAACATTGGGGACCACTGCCTTGTATATTTCATATATATCAATGATGGCGAACCTATGGCACACGTGCCGGAAGTGGCATGCAGAGCCATCTCTTCGGGCATGCGGAGCCATCGCCTGTTGCTCATCTGGGTCCCGGTGCATCGGTCAGCTGGTCTTTTGCACGCTGGGAAGATGATCTTTCGGTTTCCGGCATGTGCATGCCTGGCGGCCATCTAGTCCTTCAGTTTTTGGTGCACATGCGTGTGCAAAGACCAGCTGACCGAGGTGCATGTGCGCGCCGGAACTCAGAAGAGCAACAGGCAATGGCTCATGTGCCCAAAGACACAGAGAGGGGATCTCCACTTCCTAGGGGAGTAGAGCTGTCGACCTGGAGGGACAGGCTAGGGCTTCCCTCCCTCCCTGCCCAAGCGGGCTTCTTGCGCAGCCCCAGAAATCCAGTCTGCAGCACTGATGAGTGTCTGGCTCAGGCACTACAGAAGAGTGGTGGCAAGAGTGACTGGCCAGCCTTCCTGGGGCAGCTTGACTCCCTGACGGTGGGGCCTCCTCCTCCAGCATCCCAGCCAGAAGGGGGAGTGCGGGAACCACCACCGCCCCTCGCCCCCGGCTGGCCACCCAGCACGTGGCTCTGGGTGGAAAGGTGAACATACACACCTCGCCGCTGCTCCAAGGTGCCCTGTTGGTGCCTCATGGGTTAATCCGTGCACATCCCTCCACCCCTGCAAAGCTCCTTATGCTCCCTCCCGTGCCCTGGACTGAGCTGAAACAGGCAAAGGAGGCTGGGTTGATCCATGCCACCTGACAACCCCGGGAAGCCGAGTGGCCACCGGGCCATTCCATCATTGGGGAAAGAACCGAGCTGTCCAGCCAGGGGAGAGTGCCGAGCCAGCCAGCTGAACTGGTGGGCCACCAGCCGCTGCTAAGCCAGGAACTCCACAGCACGCTTAGCATCTGGGCTCAGTTGGCGGCAGAGAAGTTGCCAGGGCTCCTGTGTTCCCTGCAGGGCTTCAGGTTTGCATTTGTCGGGACCTCGCCTCTCTGCCGCCTCTCTACCGGAGCTAGGACTTTGGGGAACTCTTGACCGGCAAGCCATGGAACGCTCCAGCTCTGGCTTGCCAAGTGAGGGATGCCTGAACTGTGCATTGCAAAGCGGGATTCGTCTGCAATCCAGGCCACCTGGCTGGCTCTTGCCACTGTCATGGGGAGGGGGCGGTGGTGGTTCTCACACTGCTCCAGGAGGGCCAGATGAGAACACGGCTTCTTACGCATGGAGACACCGCCAAGGGCCTGACTCGCCAGCGGGAGAGAGGCTGTGGCAGCCGGCAAGTCGCTTCTATCCCTCACCCTCCAGAAGTGGCGTGAGCAGGGGGCTGCAATCTTCCTGGCCCCAGCCCAGCCTTTGGTGGCTTAGCATAGAAGGCATGCTGCCACCTCCTGGGCATCCCCACTGCTCATATGGCTGAGATGACGGGTGGGTGTTGATTTCCTTTTTATCCTTTTTACACGTCTGTTTTGGGAGAAACATCTGTCAGGCATCAGGGTACGAAGTGCACCGACTGGGAAGCAGTTGCATTCTCTTGGCAGAAGAGGTATGGGGGGGGCTGCGCTGGCTTGTTCTCTATGGCGAGCTGGGGGGTGCTTCTTCAGCACTCTTCTGGTTTCCGGCGTGTGCATGTGCACTGGCCAGCTGGTCTTCATGTGAGTATGCACACCAGAAACTGGAAGACCAGGTGGGCAGGAATTTTGA
Organism: Naja naja; assembly: GCA_009733165.1. Lineage (NCBI taxonomy): Eukaryota > Metazoa > Chordata > Lepidosauria > Squamata > Elapidae > Naja > Naja naja. Next base: position 54,863,168 of record CM019155.1, on the reverse strand, counting down.
AAGAATGGTTTACACTATAGAAAACTTGATGATTAATTGAGAGTAATAATGCAAGATAAGAAATTTTCTTTATCTTTATTGACTGCTACTTGCTATTTTTTCCTACTCTCCAAGGCACTATAGCCTATCTCTGCATCATGTTGCCCATCATTTCTAATTATTTTCTCAACTGTTTCAGTTTGATACTGAGCTTTACATTAAAGTGTGCCATTTCCCTCAATCCCAATATTTCTTACTAACTTTTATTTTATCCCTTTTTTCCTGTTTTTGTGTTTTTCCTCTAAAACATGGCCTGTGTCAAAATTCACCTGACATTTTGCAGTTACAATTGAAAACAAAAAGTATTTCATTGTGCATCATAATGAAGTTTTTAGTTCCAGCTACTCAAAATATATTTAATCAGATAAGAATTCAGACTTTTATTTTTAATGAAAGGTGCTACCATGTTTTCTTTCATAATAAAAATTTTTAGGGGTGTGATGCTAGTTTGCCTCCTCATGGTGCACCCTGAGTAGCATGGTAGTATGAACTAAAAAACTAGCAACAATTGGCAACCAGATTACATTGAAGAATTGGCAGTTAACAACACTTTCCAGTTAGACAATTTTGTAGAACTCCTGGCTCTCTAAATACATGGTAACAAATAAAACAAAAATTATGAGAAAACCCACTTCTTTCTGTGCACACTGATCTTCTTCATCTATCAATTGGCATGCTTAAATCCAGGAAGCCCTCTCTGGCACTCGCTCAACAACTGTCTAACAACTTTGACACAGAGGAGCACACAGAGGAAAGCCAAATGGGCTGCTGAACAGTCAGATACAGGCAGTTACTGAGTTGACCCTACACAAAAGGTGCCGGGTTTTGACCTTCCTCGCCAGCATTGGTCAACTCGGAACAGGATCTGTACCCAACATGGTGTCTGCCAGGATTCATTGTTTAAGTGGGGTCTTGTTTCTACCCCTCAGTGTGACTGTGGTGCTGCTTGACAAAATATCCATCACATTGTATCCGAATGTCCATCAAGAGCTTACACTGGCCCAATGTCTGATTTTTCTCAACATAGACCACCTGACCTTGAATGGCTGGGTGGACTGGACATTAACATTTGAACCACATTTGAACATTTGTATTTGACATACAACCAACCAATCAATCAATCAATCAATTTTTAGAAAACATTTGCTACTAAAATTCAGTGTAATCATAATTGTGCTGTAAAGATCTATGATTTATTCTTTTCATTTATATTAATGAGCTATTTGACTTTTGCTTTTTTTTCCTAGATCAGACAAGATGCAATGTATGGATTTTGGATGGTGATCTGTACCATAAAGGCCTGCTCAAATTTGCAATAGAAGCCACCTCTCTGAAGGATACTTTAATTATGCTGGTAGTAGATATGTCTAAACCATGGACTGCTTTAGATTCATTACAAAAGTGGGCAAGTGTTGTAAGAGAACATATTGACAAATTAAAAATTCCTCCTGAAGAAATGAAAGAAATGGAGCAAAAAGGTAAGTATTACACAAACACGTATTTAATACATGTTGGGAAATTATCTATAGCTTTATCTTAATTATAAAGGCATCTTTTTCCATTTTGAAGATATTAGCTATTGTAACTATCAGTCTTCTCTATTAAAACAAATCTAATGGTGGCTTTAGGTTTACCATCCATTTTTATGCTAAAAATTAATTGGAAGAGACCTTATTTTAAGAGGCAATATAAATCTTATCTTCTAATTTAAAATTAAGTATTTTTAATATTTTATAGCAACTTTATTAATATTTTCACTACAATTGAAAAAGATACCAGGCTATTTTTATAGTCTTTTCTAGAAATAGAAAAACAATTCAATTCAATTTAAAATTCTTGAAATAGTTCTCTTCATTATAAAGGTATAGAATCAGTATGTCTGTTCAAAATACACTTATTGATTTTTAAAAAAAAATCTTTAAATTCATGTTTATTTCACCTGTGTCTTCTAAAATGATCATTTTGGAAATGCAATTGGGTCAAAATATCTGAAAATAAACATCAAAATATACTTCTGATATTAACAGCCTGCTCCATAATTGATGAATTCCATTGTTACTCAGAGATGTGAGTTATATCCATTAAATCTTATTTTTAATATAAACAAGAACTTCTTAACTATAAAGAAGATGGTGTGGTATCTTATTTTACTAAATCAGCTTTGATGTGTTGCAAACCAAGAACCAATAATTTGGTGCTCTTCAGATGTTTAAGTTATAAATTATTAGCGATGCTAATGACCCAATGAGTGATAGAAGCTTGGCCTATTTTAAGATAGTCCTAGAGAGTGATTTTGGATTTGAATGCTCAGGTTCTGCCTAATCTATGAGTTATAGGATAGTAGATAACTTTTTGAATTATGGGGTTTTTCTAAGCAATAGACAAGATCCAATTCAATTCAGAAGTCTACTTCTGTCTTCTGTAGATCATTTATTTATACCCCATATTTCTTAACTGCTCATTTCTTTTTAAATTAATGCTTAATTTTAATTAGGGCTATGAATACTTTGAAAATTATTTGTTTTTCTTAATAATTTTAACTGAAAAATTTTATAATACTAAAAGTAAATACAAACTAAACTCAAAAAGAAAAATAGAATAAAAAGTTCAAAGAAAGAAAAAGGAAATTAAAAGAAAAAGAAAAAAGACATTTAAAAGAAAATAAATATTTAAAGATGTGATTTCTGATTTTTATCACCAGTACAGGTAGTCCTCCACTTATGACCATAATTGAGCCTGGAGTTAAATTTTAAATTGTTGTGGTCATACACTGAGACATCACATAACTTGACCCAATTTTTTCAGCATTTTTTGCAACAGTTGTTAAGCAAATAATGCAGTCAATAAGTGAATGCCGTGATTATTAAACAAATTCATTTTACCCACTGGGCATTTTTGCCGGAAACCAACAATTAGAAATAAGCAAAGAGTGTAAAAAATCTCAATATGGTCACAGAGGACATCACAGAACACCAGAAAGGTGAGCAAGTTACCATGTGTCCAAACTGCTGTTGTGACTATAGAGTGGGGAAGTATTACAGCCATTGTAACTTTAAAATCAGATTGTAAATACTTTTGAAGTGATCTGTTGTAACTTTGAACAGTCGCTAAGTGATCAGGCATAAGTTGAGGACTACCTGTATAAATAAATTTAAGAACTCTTCATCTCCTATGAGGTTACAAATAAATATACCTTCTTGTAACCGGTACTGAATTTATATGCAAATCTGTATACCCTCAACTTTTCAGATCTGGTGTCAACAAAAACGGTTACAAGAGCTTTATATAATATGTCTTATTTTAACCATGGTCAAGCAAACCAACTTTATATTTTTTCTGTTTACTTCTAACAATCTTAATCTTTAATTCATTCAGATATTTTGTAGGATTTGATTTTGTTTTTCTTTTTACCATCCCAAAGGCTTCTTCGAGGCTTTAGCAAACCTCTTTTATAAATCCAATAAAAAGTCATTATCCAGGTAATTCTTAGTTTATCATTTGTATTTCCACTTTAATTTTTTAAACTTTAATCCAATTTTGAGGGGGTTACAATTTCTTTTGTACCAATAGAAAATCTGCCCAGGTCATTTTCTTGTCATTTGTGTTTTATTTTAGTTCCCTTTTTATTATCCAATATTTATGGTTCTGATATTTCTACACAAGGCAAAATTTATTTCATATAGATCATCCTTCATTAACATCTGTCTATAGAACATCATTGCTGACATTGTAGTTACTAATTTCTAATCCCATTCTTCAAAAACCTTCTAAATACTTCAAATGTCATGTTTTGTGTCATTTTGTAAATTCCAGTAATAACCAAAAACAAAAGACTAATAAAAGTAGTTCAGATTGAAATAGAGCAATAATAAGGCACATCCAATCATATGAGTTAATGTTTCAGCCCCTGAGTTATATCTTGACCAGCACAGTTATCAAAGCCATCAATTTCTTAATGTTCTGGCTGATTTTTTTCATTCATCATTATTAATGGCCTCAGGATTAAAAAAAAGTTTAAATAATAAATATTTAATTAAGCCAACAGGAAGCACCCTAAGATAAATCTAACAATTTTAATTGTATAACAGTTTTAAGCTGATCCAAGATAATACTATGAAAGGTATGCTGTAGTTCAAGCCTAACAACTTTTAGGTTGTAACAATACAAGGAAGCTCATTTCAGTACTAAATATTTTTTAAATATCTATTATACATAAAATTTTAATGAAATAATTATATTGACTTTGTGCAGTATTTCTGAGACTAAAATTCTTAGGTGCAATGTCTCACTAAAACATTGTGAACGTAAACTAGATAACCTTCTGCACTGAAATATCCTCAGAATTGATATTTTTTAAGGTGTAAGCAAAGAATGTTTTTTAAAATCGCCCTTTAAAAAAAAGCTGCTGTTTATCTTTGCCTTTAATATCTATTTCCAGTTGTTTTATTATTATGCAGTATTCAGAATTTTTTTACAGATTGCAACTTGTGCTTAAAAACTTGGTTAGATATATTAACCATAGTGGCACAGTGGTTAGAATGCTAACTTACTGCTCACTGCCAGGAGTTTATGATTCAGCTCAAGGTTGACTCAGCCTTCCATCCTTCCAAGGTCGGTCAAATGAGGACCCAAATTATTGTTGGAATCTGCAAACTGCTTAAAGAATGGTATAACACACAGTGAAGCAGTATATAAGTCTTAAGTGCTGTTGCTATACAATCGGGTTGCGATCAGAGTCCGGGAATGGATTACAATCTCAACCCGAGGCGCCAATGTATAATATTTCTCTGGTGCCTATTAATTAGTTTTCTTTAAAAAAAAATTGAATATTCTCTGGAAGAAGGGCAAACATACTTGAAAAGTATTTATAGCCCTTGATTTATAGTCTCAGTTGAGACCAAAATCTTGGTTGTAAAACCAAGTGGTTATTAAACAAGATATCCCATGACTATTTCTCTCAACAACCGTGATCTTGGCATTCCTGGTTGCAGTTGTCAGGTAAACTGCTGGGTCATTAACCAGACAGAATCAGATATTGAACATGTGATGCCTCAGAAGGAGGGGAAGAGACCCTGGGAGGCCCAATGCATGCTGTATGCTAGTGTTTCCCTGCTTTGGAGCTGAAAATGCCTCCTCCCAAAATCTAAGTAGGATTTTCAGCCTCTGAACAGGGAGACACTTGCATACAGCCTGCATGACATCTCTTAGGGCGGATGTCGGCAACCTGCAAGTCCAGAGCTGCATGCGGCCCTTTGTCGGATGATCCCATCACTGGCTGACCCCTCCCCTCCCAGTCATTCGTTGCCTGGCCTGAGAAGGCAAGACCGATGGTGGCAGATGGAGACTTGCTTCATATTCCAGAGTGGAAGTGAAGCACCCCTCTATTTGTCTCCTCTTCTGGCCCTTGGTGCGCACATCTCAGTCACTCGGGGAGATGCACAACTTTCTCTCCGCCCCACTGGTTGTCCCGGCTGTGACTGACTCTGCTGCTTTTGCCGCCTCCATGGCCTATTTGCTGCTCTTGCAGCACCTTGCGCAGCACACTTAAATTTAGTGCATTTCACAATGGGGGAGACAACATCCCCTCCTGCCCTGGAGCCCATTATGCGGAGCATTAGCTGCAGCCGGGCAAGTGTCTCGGGGCGGAGAGAAAGTCACATGTCTCCCCAAGTGACCAAGGTGCGCGCAGCACCAACAAGAGCCAGATGAAGAGGTAAGTAGACAGGCGCTTTGCTCCTGCTCTGAAATATGGAGCAAGTCTCCATCTGCCACCCTTCCCTTCTCAGGCGAGGAGTGACTGAGAAGGAAGGGCGAGAGGCAGTGCCAGCCAGTGGTGCATTCAGCTGACAGGAAGCCACCGCAAGGGGATGAAAAATTTATCTGGGATCCTGAAATGACTCTTTATTTAAATAATATGGTAAAAAGCACCCAAAGAAGAAGAAAGAATATCAGCAAAAAAACAACAACCCAACCCTCGCCTGTTTTTGGAAATGGTTCAAGAGGGAACACACACACACACACGAGAGAAAGAGAAATGAGAGAAAGAGATGAGAGGGAGTGAGAGAGGGAGAAAGATGAGAGAGGGAGAAAGAGACAGAAAGAAAGAGAGAAAGAGAGGTGAGAGGGAGAAAGAGAGAGAAAGAGAGTTGAAAGCTAGAGAGAGAGAGAGATGAGAGACAGAGCGAGCAAGAGAGAGACACATAGAGAGATACCCGTTTCCCAGAGAAAAGAAAATACAGGGAGCCACAAAACCTGGTAGGCGTGGCTGGGGGGGTCATGTAACTGGGTGGGAGTGAGTGAAGTTGAGTTGGTCATGCCCACCCAGGTTTTGTGGCTCCCGGTGCTTTCTGTGGGAAACGTGTCCAAATGGCTCTTTGAGTGTTTAAGGTTGCAGACCCCTGTCATAAGGGCCTTCCCCAGCCCTCTGAGGCACTATGCTCTTCCCTTACTATGCTGCCACTCTATCCAGGAAACTCCTGCTTGAATTTTGACTTCCTCTTGTCTGTGGACTGGCTGAAAGAGTTGCCTGTCAAAGGAATTTATCTCCCTACCTACTTGGATTTCAACAATCCATGTAAGCACAGAACTGAAATCCTTGCAAACAGTTTTTTTCAGTCAGCCCAGAATAAAAGGGTTTCCTGCCAAAGGTTTTCAGCTCCATACTCGCTTGGATTACTGAAACTCCAGACGGCACAGAATTGAAATCCTTTAGCAGGCAACTCTTTCAGCCAGCCCAGAACAACAGAGAGAGTTGGAAGGGACAGCAGCTTGCAATCTTCCCTACTAGCTTCCTCACTGGTATTCTGGGGAAGCTAACAGAGAGGATTGGAGGTAATGATTACATGGGAATCTCTTGTAAATATGAACAGGTTGTCAAACATTATATAGTGATAGAGATATGACATTTTACACCCTTTCTGGGGCCATTGTTATTTGAAGTGTTGTTTGGTGAATAGTAATAAGTCAAGGGCTACCTGTAATATTTCTGATAGAGATGCAGAGTTTAGGAAGAAAATAATACGTTTTTATTTTCTTTTTCTCTTCTTTCTTTCTTTTTTTCCCAGTTGTTAGAGATTTCCAAGAATATAAAGAACCAGGAGAAGATTTTCCAACTTCTCCACAAAGGAGAAATACTTCATCGCAAGAAGACAAAGATGATAGTGTTATTTTACCTCTGAGTGCAGATACACTAACATGTAACTTAGGCATTCCTGTTGTAGTAGTTTGTACAAAGGTTTGTTCCATTTTAATTGAAGCTATATGTCTTCAAATAATTTAATTAAACCTTTAAATTAATTGATTCATTAACACCCTTAAGAGAAAATAGTATATTGCTTTTTTAAAAAAATCTCTTATTTTTAGTCATTTCTTATCTCTTTTACTCTCAATATATTGTAAACTGGTAAATGTGAAGATTGTATGTCTTTGCGTGTAGATTGACGCTAATTATGATTGTGGAAATAGTATAAATCAAGTATATTAATGTAAATATTGTATACTATTTTATCCATTGGGAGTTTCTAGACATACAGGTAAAATAAAATTCTACATTAAGCTCAACTATCTACAGCTATTTACACCCCTACCCCAATATTCTATAGTTCATTAACACCAACCCAACAACCAATTATTAACCCCAACAATAATTATTTTACTTATTTCTAGTGTGATGCCATTAACCTTCTGGAAAAAGAACACGATTACAGAGACGAACACTTTGACTTTATCCAGTCATATATCCGACAATTTTGTTTACAGTGTATCCTTTATGAGATATACCTAGCATTAACTTTCAATTTAGATTATTGTAAAGGTCATTCTATGCTGTCAAACCTCTACTGAAATAAAAAAGATTAAGGTGATAAGATTATTCTATCTTGATCTTATAGACTGAAATGTCAATAAATGATATTTTACTTTATATAGCCTTTGTTCTTCCTTCTTTTCCAAACAATTAAACTAGGAGTTATCTTTTAATCACTTTATGGAGAAAAATGGTTGAATAATAATTTGAAGTTGGTCTTATTTATGTTCATTCTAAAGTTAGTCACTATCAAGTCTTGTGTAACAAAAACAGGAAAGTATTAATTATATATTTGTCTATGCCATAAAAGAAGGAATAAAAGGTCTATATGAGTGGCCAAATGGATTTTTCTTATTTCATTGGTATACAGTACCAATGAAAGTAAATACTGCTGGTACTTATTTAGTGTCCACAATTGGAATCAGCAACTTAGTCATTAAAAAAGTGATCACTTAAGAAAAAATTATGATCCTACTTCAGCTTTCTTTTGCTTTAAAGATCAGAGAAGGTTGTAAATGCATAAATTGGTCCCAAAGTTACTTTATCACCATAATTTCATGCCATAATTCTAAACAGTTCAGAATATATGGGGCACTTACTAAATGCATACTATATATATGATAAAAACATGTTTTATAACAAATTATTAAATGGTTAGATTTGGCACAATTATGAAACTATAGATTTTTAAGCTTGGTGGATAGCAGTATATCTTTAAGAAGGTAATATTTTCAAAGTGTAGATTTGCAAAAATTAAAATGTAGAGTTTTCTTCAACAAATATTTCAGATGGTGCAGCCCTTATTTACACTTCAGTAAAAGAGAATAAGAATATTGATTTAGTTTATAAATATATTGTCCAGAAATTGTATGGATTTCCTTTCAACATACCTCCTTTTGTTGTGGAAAAAGATGCAGTATTTATGTAAGTTATTTAGTAATAGAATTTCTGTACAATTAGTTCTTTAAAATATTGTTGCTTATTTTCCAGTGTTTTCAATGAGTTTTTTATTTAGATTTCCAATTGCTGAAATTGAAATTTTTAGAATTCACTGGGAGGAAAAGTTTAAGACAGAAGAACCCTTTTCTTGTCACACTGAAACCTCCCATTTTTGTCCTATAAATTTTAAAAGGCTTTCAAATGAAGTATTTCATTGCTCTATATTGGATTAAGAGGGGAAAGTATATTCAAAGCAGTAATAAATAAACACTGTGCATTTGTGTGTGAATTTTTATTGTGAATTTTTTATTTTAAATTTCAAAAGGAACTCAATAAATTTAATGAAAAAAACAAGTATTTTTGTATAGCAGAGAATGAAAAATGAACAATTGAAATCTTGTGTGATAGAGTTTTGCTTTCAGTCCTACAGGGTGGGACAATGAAAAAAAGATAGGAATATTACATGAAAATTTTCAGATTTTAAAAATCAGTGACAACTTTGAAGATATTGTTATAAAGCCACCTGTCAGAAAGGTAATTGCTTACATAATTAGAAGTCAGTATATTGGTTTATTTGCAATCTTAGAAAATCTTAAACAATAATATGGACCCATTTAAAATAAAACTGAAATTTCTTTTTTGATTGTAATCTGAATCATATTTAGAGTAATTATGATTTAATAAAGATGTGATTTTAATTTCAAAGTTAGGCTCTTTACAATACTGATCTTTTTTAAAAACTTGCTGAAAACAGCTGTTTTAGAGACCCTTTCCCATCTTTATTTTTATATTTTCTACTTTCTTGGTATTGTGTTTTTTGCTTATGCTATTTATTATTATTTCATGAATGTTGGGTTTATAGGTTGTACTATGGGTATCTTAACTAAATTATTCTATGTAAACGAAGAGAAATCTTTTTGAATTGCAACAGGATAGAAATACATAAAATCAATCTATCCATCAATCATTCAATCCATAGCCATGATATCTTTCAAAAGTAGGATTGGGAACGCCATAACTAGATTTTCAGTAGGATATAAAATTGATGTTATAAAATGTTACCATAAATTTTACTTATAAAATAATAACCCAGCCACCCATAATCTCTTAAAAAGCTCATAGCATAGCATGGAGGCAAAAGCTACTCTCATTTCTGTCCAAAAATCAGTTGACAGTGTTAAACTCTGAATATGAAAGTTCTTATTTTATACTAGACTACCTCGATTCCCATGCTCCGCTACAAAACTATGTGGTCGGGCTTAGTTTTGGGGGAGGAAAATGCAAGGGGGGGGGAATCAGCCTCTGCCTATCAGCATCCATCAGTATTCATCTGGCTAGCATCCTGTCATTGGGTAAGAGAGCTGAGAAACTTGAAACAGTATTTGCTGTGTGAGCAAGGAGATAAAAATAAAGGAGCCTGGGCGTGGCTTAGCTCAACTGTTCTATACTAAAGCTGGTTGCTGCTCTGAAACTGAAACTCCTCTGCTTGTGTTTTGCATTTGGAACAGATTTCTTTTCAGGTGGGGAGTGGGAGTAGAACTCCTTAGCATCAGAGTGTGTTAATAATAATATACGAAATACTAATGCTGTGATGGTCATTTCAAAAAATCCTTTCTTAGTGAGCACCTAGAAACCAAGAGGAACATATGTGCCAAATTTCAAGTTTGTAGGCTCTACAGTTCTGGAAATTTTGTGATGATGCATGAGTGGTATTTTGCTTTTATATATATAGATACCTACTGATGTGTTGGTTATTTGTGAATTTACATGATAGCTGGATAAGATTCTTAGCAATTGGAACTTTCAAAACCACTGCCTTGAGAAATTTAACCCAGAGTCATAAGTATTTTATGATAAACAATAAAAATAAGAGATTCTTAAGGAGATTCAGTTGGTTAAATGAGGCCTAGGCTATTTAAAAATTTTAAAGGTCACAATAATGCTGGGAGGATAGCTTTCTGATATTTATGTGTCTCATATTTTGCTAGACTCATTTTAATAAGTTTTTGTTGTTACAGTTTGTACATGAAAAGGAAATAGTAGCAGAAGATGATCAAGTATTTCTTATGAAGCAACAGGTATTAATCTGTACTTTTCAGTCATTAAAATGTATTTTAATTTGAATTAACTTTCATATATATATTTTAACATTTATGAAATGTTTATGCTGTTGCATGTTTGATTGTGTTTTTTAGACTCTGTTAGCCAAACAGCCACCTTCTACAACTGGACGGCCAGGGGTTAGTAAACAAAAAATTAACTTACTGGTATTAATAATTTACAAATGTTTTGTTCTAATGTAGTAGAGTGGCATATTTCTAATAATATTTCACTGTCTCTGCTTTTTGTACCTGAAATTTTCAACCTTTTGCTTCTTTTTAGACTATATATTCTGTAACTGTACATAGCTAACATTTTTTTGAATTCAGTGGGACTTACATGTAAAACATTGTTCTGATAAACTGTATATCCTATCTTTTGTTCATTTCATTTTTTAACTGTTTGTATCAACATTAATCAATGAAATTGGATGATAAATACCACTGTGTGTGATCTTTACTTGCTTTTGATATAACTAATCTAAACCTGATTAAAAGTTGTTTCTAAACTTTCCTTATCAGATATCTCTTCAAGCTTGACAAAGTTTTGGTACCAAAAGATCTATAAATGCTTTATAGCATTCAATGGGGAACCCATCTACTCCTGGTGTTTTACCTTTTGCCATTTTTTAAATTACTGGTTTAATATCTACCTCAGATAGTGGAGGAAATAATAGTTATTTTGGTGTATAATTAAATGTGGTAGATTAATTTTATTTTAAAAGGTCTTTATGTCTTCATTTATTATCTGGTTTACTATATAATTCTGAATCACTTTTCATTCTAAAAAATAATCCCAGAACATCAATTATGAGAAAATTAACTCCACATTTTTAGATTTTGAGAATATGAGATATATGCCAAAACTGAGATGTTTAGCAAAGGGTTGCCAATGTTGCGAATTTTATTCAGGTGTTGATGGTTTAAGTTAATATTCAGTCAATCACTCAACTGTTCATTTTGGTCACAGACCAGTGAAGTTTATAATGAACCTCATGTTTTTTCTTCCTAATAAGTATCATATTAAAAGGTTCCTAATCTGTTGAAGTATGTTCAGTGATCATCATGTATTTATTTTATCAATCTATATTCCTTAAATTACAATCTCATTTTCTTTTTTGTATTTGCAAAAAATTTCCTAATCTTTGTTAAAACATCTGATAAAAATCTTAATTTAGAAAACGTTTTTATAGGAAAAAGGAAGGAATTGATTATTTTCATTCTTCCAAGTTGCTAACCTGAAATGAAATGCCATTTATTATAATCATTTATAGATAATCTGATTCATAACTATAGTCTTAAGAGGTTTTTTTCTATAGGCAGATAATCAAAGTAGAATATTTTAAACATTTTCCAGATGATCTTATGTCCATGAGATAAGTGATTTACATTAGGTTCATGTTCTGTGTAGGATACCTCACAAAGGGTCCCTGGAGGATCACCCAGGACACAGAACAGATCTGTAACCTCCAATGTTACCAGTGTTACATCAATCCCTGCCGGATCTAAAAAAATAGATCCTAGTATGAAAGGTAAAACACTGAAGATATTATTAATTTCTTGTAATGGTTTGGGATTGTGGTTTAATATTCAGTTGGTGAGGCAAGCCTTTATAATTGACATTTATTTGTTTATATTTGTATCCGTTGTATAACAACATTTTATTATGTTTAAACATTTCAAATTGAATATATTATCACTGTGTCATGGAATTTTTTCAGCTGGAGCCACAAGTGAGGGAGTATTGGCAAACTTCTTCAACAGTTTGCTGAGTAAGAAAACTGGAGCACCTGGTGGACCCAGTAACATTGGTAGTCCAGGAGGAGTAGGAGGCACTGAAAGTGGTAGCAATGGTAATCTGCCATCATCTGCAAAGAAATCAGGTAAGAATTTAGCTGAATTTAGATTAACTGAAGTCATATTAAATGCTCAATCAACTACTGTAAACACAGTATAAAAATGTATGTAATGATTTAACATTTATGTTTCGTGATTTGTATTTTAGCTGATTTCCTCATTGTTAACAAGTAATTTAGTATATAAGCTCATAAATCCTTCTACAGAGTTTTAACTCTGACTGTCTTTGCCTATAACTTGTGGATTTATTAAAGTCTTAAAGATGTGGTATGGGAAACTTACTGCATGTGGTTTTGGCAAAACAAAAAACAAGATTGATTGATTGATTGATTTGTAAAATTTATTAGATGCCATCTTACCACAAAGTAACTCTGGGTGGCTTATGATCTTAAAAAGATAAAAACTATATAGATAATCCTTGACTTAAAATCACAATCAAGTCCCAAATTTCTATTGCTAAGTGAGGCATCTATTGTGAGTTTTGCCCTATTTTATCACCTTTCTTGCCACAGTTGTTAAATGAATCATTGTAGTTGTTAAATTAGTAACTCAGTTAAATGAATTTCTATTTTTGCTTTTGAGAAAATTCCAAAAATTGATCATATGACCCTGGAACATTGCAAGCATCATAAATATGATTCAGTTGCCAAGTGCCTGAATTTTGATCACATGACCATGAGGATGCTGCAACAGTCAGTGTGAAAAATGATCATGTCACTTTTTTCAGTGCCATTATAATTTTGAACGGTCACTAAATGACCTGTTGAAAGTTGACCACTACCTGTACAAAAACTAAAAGACATAAATATAATACTGTGAAGATCCAAACACTACACCCCAATTAAAAGTGGGGAAAGCAGAAATAGGATTGGGGGGGGGGGCAGATGGGATCTGTTATTAATCTTATCGCCCCTCTCCCCACTGTAAGATTCTCTCATTGGAGCCACCAGCTAGATCTTTAAGGCTCTTGTAGAAGATCAGGAGGGTTGGAGTCTACCTCAGTCCCAAGGACAATAAGTTCCAAAGGACAGGTGCATATTAATTTCCTGTTTTTTTCTGTTTTCTCCAAGTCATATTATAAAGACTGTTTAGATACAGTTATGACAGAGAGAGATACACTATGGTATGGCAAACTGACATCAAGGCAGATAATGTATTATATTAGTAACAGTAAAGTTATATTATTGCTAATACTCTAGTATCTTTATTGATTGTTCAATATTTTCCATATTCTGGAATTATTAATTCTGCAGCATAAGCAGATATTTTCCCTCTTACTGTTCTTTTGTGTATTAATGGGAATGAGTAAGATATTATTTATCTTTACAGGCAATGTACCTCTCCTTCAGTCTAGAATAATGTATATGTCTGTTTTCTTACAATATTTTGAAGGTATATTGATAGAAAGTATAGGAAATTACTGTCACCAATGCATTCTTTCCTAATATATGAGTATAGACATGCTATTTGTGATACTGATTCTTTAGAGTTTTTATGGAATATCTTTTCTTCTCAGACTTGTTTAAAACTTTGCCAGTTTTTCCTTGTCAATTTCCTCATTCCATAACTGGTAATGAGAGATTAAAAATCATCTCATACTACAAATTTCATACTTCAAATGTGCTTGAACCAATTTTTACCTTAACATTATAAAAGATTACGGACAGTACCTTAGAGCTGAAATTGGTTTTTAAGAATATAGTAAGATAAATTGTTAAATAGAATATGGCTATCAGAACACAACTTTGGGAAAGCAGTTTGTTTCACGAAAGAGATTTAGAAGGGGGGGGAGCCAATGCACCTCAAAGAAAAGGTAAAGACACTGTTACAAGATTACCAGAGGTGGGCTGCACTCACGTTAACAACCTGTTCGCTTCGCTTGCATGCGCCTCTTTGGGGCTGAAATGCAACTTCAAACATGCAGCTAATCTACTCAGGCAGCTCCAGTGAGTACAACAGGTGCAGTGCAGATCACAGGTGGGCAGCATGGGCAGGGGGAACGAGCCAGAAAGTTATATATGAAAAGGATAGCGGGGGGGGGGCAGCCAGTGATCACAACTACTGGTTCGCCTGAACCAGTCCGACCAAACAGCAGCCCACCACTGAAGATTACGTTTATGAAAGTAAGTTCACAGCATGTATTTTCAATCTGAAAAAAATATGTGCAATGCATTTTAGTATTAGTTAAAAATATGTAGCAACAATAATGTCAAATTCTGTAATAAAACATACTTGGCATACAATGCTTGCATGGAAAATTATTTAAAAATTATTGCTTCTTTTTTTTAATAGGACAAAAGCCTGTTTTGACTGATGTTCAAGCTGAATTGGATAGAATCTCACAAAAACCAGATTTGGTTTCTCCAACAACTGCTGTGTCCCCCACAGAAAGTGGGGCATCTTGAAGTCACCAAATATATCAATTTATTCAGTTTTATGGGATAATTTAATTGACTTTTCCTCTTCATCCAATGACTGGAATTGGAAAACTGAAATACTTTTAGAAAAGGACAAACAGATGATACCTGTTGTATTGCTGAACATTGTAAAAGGGAATTGTATATATAAAATTACTACACAACGTAATACTACTATTCACAATTCAGTGTGACATTCAAATATGCTTATTCCTTAAAGTCAGCGCCATTCTGTAAATTTGAAGGTGTCCACTTAATCATTTGAAATCATAAAGCTGCTTGAAGAGTTGGCAAAATGATATGCAAGAAATATGGGCACTTAATTTATATTGAACTCTCATTTTAACTTGGTTTTACAAATCCTCAGTTTTACAATTTTGTTGGAGAAAGGGTTAATAAACCATTGTTCTTTAGGACACCATCGATAAACTAACCTAAATGTTAACACTGTTTGGAATATGACTTCAGATTATGCTGATCTCATTTGAAATCTAACTGCATTATACTATTTGAACTAAGTGCTGCAGTACTGAGGATTCATTCAAATTATTGGCATGGGCACTTTGGGATTTTAAATTTCTGAAAAATAATTTTAAAAGTACATGTGAACATTATTCTCAATTTAATAAAAATAAAATCCTTAGATTTGTTCTACATTTAATGCCTTAATATTCATTTTTGTTGTTTAGGTAGAAATCTCATTTAAAACTTTTCATACAGATTTCAGCATGTTTTTGTAATGCCTGTTTCTTTGCTTTTGAGAAAGTCATGTCTATCTATCTGTTTGTATCCCATCTTCATTATGTTTAAAAATAACTCAAAGCAACAAATATATCCTATACCTTCCATCTCCTTTTTTCCCACAACAAGCACCCTGTTAGGTGGACTGGGCTGAGAGAGAGTGACTGGCTCAAAGTTATCCAGCTGGCTTTTATGGCTAAGACAAGACTTGAACTCACAATCTCCTGCTTTCTAGCCTGGTGCCTTAACCACTAGACAAACTAATCAAACTAGCTCTTTTAGTTTAATAAATTAAATTATAATAAGTTGTCTTCTAGACTGTTTATTAGGTTTTGGTGGTCTTGTACAGTATACTTTGAATACTATAGAAGAAAATTCTTTATTCTTTATTGGCCAAGTGTGATTGGACACACAAGGAATTTGTCTTGGTGCAAGTGCCAAGACAAATGGTGTCAAGAGTCAAGAATCATAAGGTACAACACTTAATAATAGTCATAGGGTACAAATAAGCAACCAAATCATACTAGAAAACAGTCAATATAAATCGTAAGGATACAAGCGACAAAGTTACAGTCATACAGTCACAAGTGGGAGGGGGTGGGTGATAAGGAGTGATGAGAAGATTAATAGTAATAGTAATACAGACTTTGTAAATAGTTGGACAGTGTTGAGGGAATTATTTGTTTAGCAGAGTGATGGCATTCGGGGGAAAACTGTCCTTGTGTCTATTTGTCCTGGTGTGCAGTGCTCTATAGCATCGTTTTGAGGATAGGAGTTGAAACAGTTTATGTCCGGGATGTGAGGGGTCTGTAAATATTTTCACAGCCCTCTTTTTGACTCATGCAGTATACAAGTCCTCAATTGAAGGCAAGTTGGTAGTAATTGTTTTTTCATCCATAAGCTTTTAAGTATCTCCTTTGGATTCCCCCTTCCTCAAACAATGTCTCATGAAATTCTTCTACCTTTCACAAGTAATGTGCCATCCAGTATTTGGTTCATGTTTAAGAAATCCAGAGCATAGTTTAATTACATGATAGCGCAACTCAAGTCATTGGCCTATGTCAGCAAGGGAAAAAAAATACAGATCCTCACAAAGCATAAACATGAAAGCACTATTTTAAAAACTTCATGTAACATTAAGATCACTTGAATATATTCTATGTTATTAGACAACAATTTTTTGAATAAGTAATCAGCTTGAAGGATTTTTCTTGGCATTTCTAATAATACTTTTAAAAAAATCATTTGTCAATGTAAGCTTTTTTATTAACTTTTGCTTTAAAAATGGATGAAGTAAACTAAACTACAATTGTTTTACATCATTAAGATCTAACTGTTAAAAGAAGACATACTTCCAACAAGGAACATATTTACAGAAGATTCCTTAGAGAAGTTTTCTTCTCTATAGTTATAATGAAATACATTAAATAAATTGAATCTTTGAACGGAATAAATGCAGTATGAACATTTGGTGTGCATTTAAGATGTACACAAGTTTATACTACAGATGAGATAAGCAATATATCTTTCCAGGCATTTATATATTAAAAGTTGAATTGTTTGTGTTTAACTTTATTTATTTTAATTTACAACAAAGTTTATAGAAAAGACGAGGGCTTGGTGGCCTAATGGTTAAGATTCTGGGGTTGTTGACTGGAAGTTCAGGTCCCAAGCACCAGAAGATGGGGTGAAGAGAATTTCTATGCAGGTAGTCCTCAAGTTACAACAGTTCATTTAGTGACTGTCCAAAGTTACAGCAGCACTGAAAAAAGTGAATATGACATGACCATTGCAGCATCCCCATGGTCGGGTGATCAAAATTTGGACACTTGTCGGCAAAAATCCATTTTGATCTGTACTAATTTTTCCACTAATGATTCCTTTTAATCTTTGTGCCATAATTGTCATAAAAATTTTATAGTCAGTATTTAAAAGCGATATTGGTCTATAATTTTTAATTTGATTACTATTTGTCTCTTCTTTAGGTATAAGTGTTATGTATGCCTCCTTCCAAGTGTTGGGGATTTTGGCTTTACCCAGTGCTTCGTTACAAACTTCTAAAATGTATTATTTAATATGTCCCCTATCTTTTATAAAATTCACTTGGGTATCCATCTGGACCTGGTGTTTTATTATTTTTGTTCTGAATTGCTTTCTTTAATTCATCTATTGTTATCTCTTTGTTTAGCAGTTCTCTTTCTTCATCAGTAAGTTTCTGTATATTTCCTTCCTCTAAGTATTGTTTTATTTTAGACACTTCTACATTTTCTTGTTTATATAATTCCTCAAAGTAATTTCTTGCAATTTCTTTCTTTTTCCAAATCAACCTCAAGATCCCCATTTTAGTTCTCTAAGTATTGTATCGTTCTTTTCTGTTCCTCTTTTCTCAATTTATATGCTAGCCATCTCCCCGGTTTGTTTGCATATTCAAAGTAATTTTGTTTTGTGTATTGTAACTTTCTAAGGAGTTCCTCTTGCTCAAGTATATTAAGTTCATGTTTTTGTATTAGTGCATCTTTAATTTGCTCACTGTCTAGCTTTCTCTTTTGTTTGTTCTCTAACTTTCCAATTTCTTTTATTAATTCATCTTGTTTCTTCCATTTTCCTTATTTCTGTTTGACAAATATCGATTGATATTCCCCTAATATAAGCTTTTATTGTATCCCACATGTTTTGTAGGGATGTATCCTCTTTTATTAAAATTATAGAAGTTTGTTAATTCCTCTCTAATTTTTGCAAATATTTTCTTCTTTCAAGATCTGAGAGTTTAATGACCATCTTCGTCCCTTCCTCCTTCTTTCCAAATTAAAGACATTGGGTTATGATCAGCCCATATATTTGTTAAAATTTTTGTGTCAAAGATTTCTTTATTTAATTCACTATTTATCCAAATCATGTCTATTCTAGACCAGGATTTGTGTGGACTGGAGTGGAAAGTATACTGTGTGGTTTGTGGATTCCTTTTTCTCCATATATCTTCCAATCCTAATTCCTCTACCATTTCAAAAATATTTTGGTAAAGTATTTCGTTTTGGTATTGTTTACATTCCGATTCATAATCTTGCCTATTGTCAGTTATTGCATTGTAGTCCCCCATCAGACAAATCCTCGGATTGCCAATTTCTATCAATTTCTCATATAAGGTTTTATAAAATTCTTTTTGGTTTTTATTTGGCGCATAGATTCCAACAGCTAAAGTTTTCTTATTATGTATCTCTATTTCCACCATTAATATTCTTCCATCTGTATCATTGTATATCAATTTTGCATTAAAATCATATAGTACTACTCCTCTTTTTCTTTCCGCTGCTAAAGCCATAAATGCTTTCCCAAGTTTTCTATTCTCTAAATATTTTTGTCCTGTTCTTTTATATGGACTTCTTGAAGACATATTATGTCCCATTTTTGTCTTTCCAATCTACCGAATATTTTTTTCCTTTTATTTGGACTATTTAGTCCATTGATGTTCATTGATATTAATTTTATTCCCCTTCCCATTTGGTCGCTTCTTCTAACTTTATTACGTTTTACCTGCTGTTTGACTTCTAGTCTTCACTCCTGTCTCTTCTCTCCTTCCTTCTTCACAAACCATTAATTCTCTGTCCCCTCCTTCCCTCCCTTCTCTCCTCTCCTCTCGCATGGACTCTTAGATCTTCACGGCTTGCATTTCTCGACTCTTCTCTACTGCTCAATTCCTCCTCTAATCCTCCTGTTTGTTCATAGAATCTTTGAGCCTTCGCTAGATTATCAATTCTGGTTCTTCTGCCTTCCCATGTTACTAGGATTCCTTCTGGATCGTTCCACCTGAATAAAATGTTTTTTTTATTTAAATGATTTGTGAGGAATCTGTATTCCTTTCTTTGGTCTCTCACTCTCCTTGGAACTTGCTTCAGTATTATGACTTGTCTACCATTGTGTTTTATTGTCTCTTCTCTGGTCAGTCTATAAATTATCTCTCTAACTCTCTTTCTAGCGAATCTGACATGAACCTCCCTTGGGAGTCCATGTCTTCTAGCATAGGTTGTATAGACTCTATATGCCTCATCGATCTCTAGTACCATCTGATCACTTTCTTTTTGCAGAATAGTTGCCAACAATTCTGCCATTCGAGTCAAATTTTCCCTCTTTCCTCCTGTATATTCTGGAACCTTAAATAATATGAGGCTCTGTCTAATTCTAAATATGTCAGAGCCTCGTTCGTTTCCCTATATTGGTCTTTAATTTTAAGTTCCATAGCTTCCACCTTTTTCCCTGTTTGGTCTGTTCGTTTCGTAATTGTTATAATTTTCTCCTCATTTGTCCTTGTTGTCTCCTGCAACTGTCCTATTTTCCCCTCTAAAGTTTTTAATTCATTTTTCATCTCTCCCAGTTCACTTTTTAATTCTGCTCTCATCTCTTCTCTTTCTTTCTTGCTTTCCACGTGGTTATTCATCATTGATTCTTGCATCGTTAACATCATGCTTTGTAATGTCTGTAGTGTGTTTTGTATCGTTTGGGAGGGAGTCTGAGTATTGGATTTCTCGGGGGCCAGCATCCCCCGACATAATATAAGAACAATAATAAATATATTAGAATACTACGAAAGTCACCCAAGCAATCAAATGGCCCTAATCTTTTTAGATGCACAGAAGGCATTTGATAATTTGAACTGGGATTTCATGAAACAGCAATTTAATAAAATGAAGTTCGGACACAATTTTGAAGGAATGATAAATGCAATATATGACACCCAAAAGGCAAACATATTAGTAAATGGCGAGACCACCAAAATGTTCAAAATAGAGAAGGGGGTCAGACAAGGCTGCCCCCTATCACCACTATTATTCATTACAGTATTAGAAACACTATTAATTAGAATTAGGGGAAATGAAAATATAAAAGGAGCGAAAATTAGAAATCAAGAATACAAAACGCAAGCATTCACAGACGACATGGTATTTATAATAGAAGAACCTTTAGAGACAGGCCCGATTTTAATGAAAGAAATAAATGAATTTGGGGAACTAGCAGGTTTAAAGGTAAATAGGGGAAAAACTAAATTACTAGTCAAAAATATAATAAATTCTAAACAAAAGAGGCTTGAAGAAATTATGGGGTTACAAATAGTAAACAAAATAAGATATCTAGGAATTTGGATAAGGGCAAAACAATAATGTTGTGGGAAGATAAT
Source organism: Naja naja (assembly GCA_009733165.1). Taxonomy (NCBI): domain Eukaryota; kingdom Metazoa; phylum Chordata; class Lepidosauria; order Squamata; family Elapidae; genus Naja; species Naja naja. The sequence goes on along the minus strand of CM019155.1, from coordinate 54,842,102 downwards.
TATATAAAAATTTTAGAACAAATCAAAAAGGATCTGGAAATCTGGAGCAAATTGCAAATATCCCTCTTAGGGAGGATTGCAACAATCAAAATGAACATACTTCCCAAAGTCTTGTTCCTATTTCAGACAATCCCAATATTAACAAATAAGAAGTTTTTTATGGAGTTGAATAAAATGACAATGAAGTTTATTTGGATGGGAAAAAGGGCAAGGATAAAGAAAATTTGGACACTTGGCACCTGACATATTCAGGAAGGCTGCAGTTTCTTGAAGTCATGTGGTCACTTTTTGTGACCTGATAAGCAAAGTCAATAGGGAAGCCAGATTCACTTAACAACCATGTTACTAACTTAACAACTGCAGTGATTCACTTAACTGAGACAAGAAAGGTCATAAAAAAGTACCAGCAGATCTATTTTCTATGCTATGCTCATTCATTTAAATAGATTTTAATAGAAAAAAAAATCTAAAAAGGCAAAGACATCAGAAGTTGTGTCAATAACAGAAGTGAAACTTCACAAGGAGGGAAAGATCTTGATTAGAAGCAATCCTATAAAAACTTAAAAGTAGATAACACTAGAATTATACAGTGGATTCAGAAAATATTCAGGTCCCCTTGTCAATTTGCAGCTGTATGCTGCAGCCTGGTTCTACAGATATTGAAATTTATTTTTTGTCATTCTACATCCAGTATCCCATAATGACAAAATGAAAACAATTTTATAAACACCTGTAAATTTATTAAAAAGAAAAAATGAAATATCTCATTAGCATAAGTATTCAGACCCTTTGCAACAATACATGAAATTTATCTCAGGTGTCTCCCATTTGTCTTTGATTTTGCTGACTTATTTCTATACCTTGATTGTCTCCCTATGAAAAATTAAATTGATTGGACATAATTTGGAAAGGAGCACACCTCTCTATAGAATGCCTCACAGCTGACAATACATACTGTAGCAGAGCAAAAGCCATGAGGTCAAAGGAGCTGTCTACACAGCTCAGAGACAGGATTACAAGGCACAGATTTGGGGAAGGCTACAATAAAATTTCTGCTACGCAGAAGGTTCCTAAGAGCACAATGCCCTTCATAATTGTCAAATGGAAGACATTTGGCATCACCAAGATTCTTCCAACAGCTGGATGCCCAGTCAAACTGAGCAATCGGGAGAAGAGCCTTAGTAACAGCGGTGACCAAGAACCCAATGGTCACTCTGTCTCTAGCTCTAGAGATCCTGTATTGAAATGGAACAGAGTTCCAGAAGGATAATCATTGCAACCCTCCACTGATCTGGGCTTTATGGCAGAGTGGCTAGATCAGGTGCCAGCAACCACGGCTGTTTGAGCCCTCTGCTGCGGCTCCCTGTCTCATCACTGGCTGGCCTCACCCTCCCCTTCCTTGCTTGGCCTGAGAAGGTAAGGGCAACAGCGGGGGATGGAGAAATGGCCAGGGCTGATTCTCTAGCGCTTCACTTGCTGGAGCTTCTTCCGGCCCTTGTTGGTGCTGGGTGTGCCTCAGTCGCTTGGGGAGACATGCAACCTGCTCTCTGCCCTGAGACACGGGCCCGATCCGGCTGTGACTGACACCAGGCTCACTAACATAAGGGCTGGTGGGGTGGGAATGGGATCCAGGAGGATGGGACAAAGGGGGTGGACCAACAGCACCCAGCTGCAGCTTTAAGAAGCTGGAGGCAGCTGAAAAAGGGGGCTGACCCCACTGAAACTCACACGCCCACCCTGGGTGTCGGGCTCAGAAAAAGCCGGAGCGCTTTTATCAGACGCTCGCCCATCAGCCAGTGTCCCCCTCTCTCTGCCTCTCCCTCCCTCCACCCTTTCTCTGAGAGAGAAGGAGAGAGACAGAGGAGGGAGATAGGGAGAGGGAGAGACATGCAGAGGGGGAAGGAGAGAGAGGGAGAGAGATACAGAGAAGAGGGGGGAGATGGGAGAGATACAGAGGGGAGGGGGAGAGATACAGAGAAAGGGGGAGAGGGAGAGAGATACAGAAAGGGGGAGATGAGGGGGAGAGAGACAGAAAGGGGAACAGAGACCGAGAGGGGGAGAGAGATACAGAGACGGGAAGGTGGGGGGAAGAGAGAGAAGGGTTTTGTGGTTCCTGGTGTTTTTTAACCAGTTTTCTGCCCTAATGACCGGCTGGGTAGACATGGCTAGGGGGGCCATGTGACTGGGTAGGAGTGAGTGACATCAAGCTGGCCACGCCCACTCAGGTTTTGTGGGTCCTGGTGGTTTTTTTTTCTTATGGGAAACAGGTCTTTGACCCCTGGGCTAGATGGAAGCCTCTTCTCAGTGCAAAACACATTAAAGCCAGTGGTGGGCTGCTAGGTGGTTGGTGAGGTTTGGGCAAACCCCTAGCTGTGATCTCTGGCTGGACCCGCCCACCTGCTTGTGCTATGCTTTCCCTAAATAACTAACTTTTCCGCCACCCAGGCTGCCCAGGTGAGTTCCACGCTGCCCCGCTGTACTCACTGGAGCTGCCTGAGTTGATAAGCTGCCCATTTGAAGCTGCATTTCATCCCCAAAGTGAGGGTGCGCGCTCACGACCAGCGAACCCCTTGTCAAGAAAAGGGCAGCCCACCTATGATGAAAGCCCACTTGGAGTTTGCAAAAAAAAAACACTTGAAAGACACTCAGACTGTGAGGAACAAAGCTATGTGGTCTGCTGAAACCAAGATTAAACTGTTTGGCCTCAATTCTAAACATCTGGAGGAAACAAGGCATCACTCATTACTTGCCCAATATCACCCCAAAAGTGAAGCATAGTGGTGGCAGCATCATGCTGTGGGAATATTTTTCAGCAGCAGGGACTGGGAGACTGGTAAGGGTTGAGGGAAAGCTGAATGGAGCAAAGTTCAGGGATATCCTCAATGAAAATCTGTTCCATAGTGCTCAGGACTTCAGACTGGGCCAAAGGTTCAACATGACAAGCACACAATCAAGACAACACAGGAGTGGCTTAGGGACAACTCTGTGAATGTCTTAGAGTGGTCCAGCCAGAGCCCTGACTTGAACTCTAATGAACATCTCTGGAGGGACATGAAAATGGCAGTCTACCAACGGTTGCCATCTAACCTCATTGAGCATGAGAGGATTTACAGGGAAGAATGGCAGAAAATCCCCCAATCTAGGTTGCCATGCCACATCCAAAAAGACTTGAGGTTGTAATTGATGCCAAGGGTGCTTTAACAAAGTACTGAGTGAAGGATCTGAATACTTATGCCAATGTGATATTTCAGTTTTTTCTTTTTAATAGGTTTACAGACATTTCTAAAATTCTATTTTCACTTTGTCATTATGGGGTACTGAATATAAACAAAAAAATGGATTTCAACAACTGTAGAGTCAGGCTGTAGGATAACAAAATTAACAAAAGTGAAGGGGGCCTGAATACTTCCTGGATGCACTGTATATAATTAAAACCAACTTTGTGGACATTATGTGTTTTGCTTGTCCTTTGGGGAAATGAATTATTTTTAGCTACCATTGCAAATGCCACTCTTTGTTCCTTTCAATTTGACACGTGGTTTATGTCTGATAATCAAAGCTTGCTGTGAGATTTAAAAGCAGACATAACCTTTCAAGTGAACTTTAGCTATTCAGTGTTTTAAAAGAAATATTAGGATCATGTTTGGCAGCCAGAAAAAACAGCTTTTACTTAGTGATGCAGTTACATCTAGTAAAAATTCCCAAAACAAACAAATATGCAGCATTAAAATGGTAAAACTTGGTAAGTGGCACAAATGAATATCTGGATTAGCATTTTAGCATTTTTCATTTTAATTGTTGCAGATTACTATTTATTGGATCTTGAAAGCACATTTTGAATTTAAATTAAGAATTTCATAAATAAGTAACAATTTCCAGATATGAGGGATTTTCTTTAAAAGCAAGTAAACAGAAATTTAGAGCCAGTTTGATATAACCAGTTTGCATCAGACTAGAAATTGGGAGACCGTGAATTCTGGTCCAGCACAAAACCAGATGGATGATCACTTTCTCTCTGTCCTGGGAAAAAGGCAATGGCAAACCACTTGTGAAAAAAATCTAACCCAGAAAACTGTAGGTACCTGTCCTGGCAATCTCCAAGAATCAAATGCAACTGTATGAAAAAGGTTAATTGGAAGTGATTAATGTGTTCATTAATTAGTTGATGTTAAATCTGGAAATAAGCATTTCAAAAGGAATTCTTTATTGAAAGGGAGTGATCCCAGCACTAGTCAAAGCAGAGTCTAATTGCTCCCAGGCATGCAGTAATAGATAAGGGGAGTAAGGACCCTTTCCCTTATTTAGATGTGTATTTTGTCAAACAAAGAACCAACATGTTAATTCCCCCCTCTCCTTCTCTGAGAACAGATCTTTTAAAGAGTTCCCAGGGAATATTTTCCAGAGCTGGAATTTTTATGGTCCCTTCTCCGCTTGCTATCTCTTCAAGAGGTGACAAATTTCTGGACATCTGGTTCCAATCCTCCAGTTGTATATCATGTGTAGGTTATACAGATTTATTTATTTATTTATTTATTACTTGGACTTGTATGCCACCCCATCTCCGAAGACTCAAGGCTGCACAGCTAAAATCAACAATCAACAATAAATTACTTTAAAAGAAATTAAACAATCTCAAGCCCAATATAATGTAACATTAAAAATTAAAATTTAAAATTTAAACTCCCCCCCCAGGAGGTCAGCACAGCACAGCCTGTTCGAATAACCAGGTCTTCAGGTCGTGATGGAAAGTGCGGAGGTCAGGGGCCAGACGGAGCTCCAGGGGTAGTTGATTCCACAGGGCGGGAACCACCACAGAGTAGGCTCGTCCTCGGGGCACCGCTAACCAGCATTGACTCACTGACGGCACCCCGAGAAGTCCCTGTCTGTGTGCTCGAACAGGGCGGTTGGTGCTCGATATCGGCAGGAGACGCTCCCGTAAATATCCCGGACCCATGTCTTGTAGGACTTTGAATGTTAATACTAAAACCTTGAATCTCACCCGGAGAGCAACCAGCAACCAATGTAGGTCGTGCAGGAGGGGTGTAACATGGGAGAATCATGAAACTCCCATCACCACCCAGGATTTTGCACCAGCTGCAATCTCTGGAAGGTATGTAAGGGCAGTCCTAGAGGGAGACCGTTGCAGTAGTCAAGTCGGGAGGTAACAAGAGCATGAGTGAATGTACACAGGGCATCTCGGTCCAGAAATGGGCGTAGCTGGCGAACCAGCTGGACCTGAGCAAAGGCTCCCCTGGCCACAGCTCCCACCTGCTCCTCCAACCAGAACCGTGAGTCCAGGAGAACCCCCTGGTTCCGTGCCTCGTCCACAGGGGGCAACACCTCTCCCCCTATGACCAATGATGGGATCTCCTGACTGGGCCAAGATGCTGGTATGTACAGCCACTCAGTCTTGGCCGGATTGAGTCAAAGCATGTTTCCGTCCATCCAGATCCCTACCGCATCCAGACAACGGGACATCACAGAGAGGGCATCACTGACCTGGTTTGGGGTGGAGATGTACAACTGGGTATCATCAGCATACTGGTGATACCTCACCCCAAAACCACAGATGATCTCACCCAGCAGTTTCATGTAAATGTTGAACAAGAGGGGCGAGAGGACCGACCCCTGAGGGACCCCACAAGTGAGAGCCCTTGGAGCCGACCTCTGCCCCCCCAACATTGGAGCCCCACAGGTAGGAGGGAGAACCACTGCAGAACAGTGCCCCCCACTCCCCCCTCAAGGCGCCGCAATAGGATACCATGGTTGATGGTATCGAAAGCCACTGAGAGATCTAACAGGACTAGGACAGAGGAAAATCCCCTGTCCCGAGTCCTCCAGAGATCATCCATCAGTGCAACCAATGCCATCTCCGTGCTGAACCCAGGCCGGAAGCCTGATTGGTATGGATCCAGGTAGTCAATATAAGATTCAATATAAGATTTAATATATTCAGGTTACATCAAAAAGGATTACTTGTACCAACTTCCCCCCTTCTTCTTCCATTGAAGAATGGCAGATACAAGGATCTGACATCCTGCCCTCCTCAAAAATCTGATAGATCCACCTGGAAGACATAAAACATGTGTTACATTTATATTTTAGGATGGTTTGTGAGGGTATTTCAGGTGGAACTTCTGTAATGTGAGTGCTTTTACATGTCATTTGGCTACCCACTCATTTTCTGAGGAAGGAAGATGTTTCCAAGCTACTAAATATTGTGTGGATCCATGGTGAGTGCGCGAATCAAGGATATCTTTAATTTCAAAATGTTCCCCATGTACCATGATGGGAGTTGGAGGTGTGGGAAGGTGGGGTCTGAGGTTTGAAGTGACCTCTGGTTTGAGTAGGCTACAGTGAAATACTGGATGAATCTGCCTAAGTGTTTTGGGAAGTAGAAGCTCTACCATAACAGGATTAATAATTCTGGAGATGGAAAATGGCCCAATGAATTTTGGTCCCAGTTTCTTAGAGGGTTGCAACGATATTAAGAATTTTGTGGACAAATATACGGGGTCCCCAACTTTGAATGGTTTAGGATCACAACATTTTTTGTCCGCTTGAGCTTTAAAAGCTGCTCTAGCCTCTTGTAAGGCTAGTCTGACCACTGGCCAAGTGGCTTGCACCACTCCTTAAGGGAGGGAATTTCAAGTTCCTTGGTGGGTTATTCAAGCATGGGGTTGAATTCTTGGCCTGTGGCTACCTGGAATGGGGTGAAACCAGTGCTGCTGTGGACCAAGTTGTTGTATCCTACCTCTGCAAAAGGAAGAAGGTCAGTCCAATTGTCCTGTTGGTAATTAATAAAGCATCTTAAATATTGTTCTAATATGCTGTTCAATCTTTCAGCCCCACCATTAGTCTGGGTGTGATTTGATGATGACAATCCCTGGGTGGAGCCTAATAGGTTTAAAAATGCCCGCCAAAATGTGGATGTGAATTGTACACTCCTATCTGAAATAATCCTTTGGGGAGCTCCATGAAGGTGATAAATGTGTATTAAAATATCTTTGCCAAGGCCTTGGCTATTGGGATCTTTTGGCATGGTACAAAATGAACTTGTTTTGAAAAAAGATCAGTTACAACCCAAATGACAGTATTTCTTGCGCTTTCAGGGAGCTCCACTATAAAGTCCATAGAGATCTCTTTCCAGGGTGCCACTGTTTGTAAAAGTCCGGGAGATTTTCCTTGTCTTCTTTTTGCAGCAGCACAGATGGGGCAACTAGCAACATAGTTTTCAATGTCCTTTTTGAGAGATGGCCACCAAAATTGTCTTTTGATGAGGTGTAGGGTTTTTACAAAACCAAAGTGTCCCACTATTTTTGAGTCATGGCAACGTTTCATGAGGTCCATCCTCCGGCTGGCAGGGATGTAAAGTTTGTTTTCTACCCAGGCTAGACCATCTTTGAGTAAGCAAATGTTTTTGTTAGCCTGGAGCCAGTCATCCTTAAGTAGTGCCTCCTTAAATATTGAAGTCCTTGCATTGTCAGTCAGTGATTCTTTCTTCTCTTGAGCCCGGGTGATTACTTTGACTGCAAGTTGAGTTGGTTGGATCATGGGTTTTACAACTTAAATCTTTTTGCTGTTGTATTGGGGTTTCCTGGACAGAGCAACTGCCAAGAAATTTTTCCTCCCTGGGAGATATTTGATAGTGAAATTAAACCGTTTAAAATATTGAGCCCACCTTGTTTGTTTTTCTGAGAGTTTCCATGGAGTTTTCAGGGCTTCTAGATTTTTATGGTAAGTCCAGACTTCAAAGGGGATTTGGTTCCCTTCTAGGAAATGTCTCCATGTGAGGAGTGCCCATCGCACAGCATATGCCTCTTTCTCCCATATGGCCCATCTTTGCTCGGTTCCTGTCAGTTTCTTGGAAGTATAAGCACATGATTGTAGCTGTCCACTTCCATTCTTTTGGAGTAGGACTGCTCCAACTGCTACATCGCTAGTGTCTGCATGGATGACAAATGGTTGTTCAGGGTCTGGGTGTTTCAGGATTGGTTCTGCTGAAAACAGTTGTTTAAGTTTTTCAAATGCCTCTTGGCATTCCATCGTCCAGGTAAGGGGTTGCTTTGGTTTGGGTTTCTCCCCCCTTTTGTTTTTAACAAGTTTGTGTTGGGGAGGGCGGTATTTGCGAAAGCTGGAATGAACTGGTGGTAAAAGTTTGCAAAACCCAAAGCTCTGCAGTTGTTTGCGAGTATGGGGCGGTTCTCAATCGATGACAGCTTTTACTTTTTGTGGGTCCATCTCTATTCCCTTGTGGGATATTCTATATCCCAGGTAGTCAATTTTTTCTTGTTGGAATTCACATTTAGAGAGTTTTGCGTATAATTTAACGTTTAGGAGTTTTGTGAGAACTGCTCAGAGTAATTTGATGTGTTCTTCTTTTGTTTCAGTGTAGATTAAAATATCATCGAGATAAACGAGAATCCCATTGTACAAAAATTCATGGAGGGTCTCATTAATTGCATGAACACTGCAGGGGCTCCTTGTAATCCAAAAGGGAGCACTTTAAATTGGTAGCATCCCAGTGGGGTGTTAAAAGCCATCTTCCACTCATCCCCTTCCCTTATTCTAATGCAGTAGTATGCCTCTCGTAGGTCTAACTTTGAAAAAAAAAATTTCCTTCATGAGGGGGAGAGGGTACATATTCTCCACACTGATGGCATTAAGATTTTGATAATTAACACATAGATGCACCGAGCCATCTTTCTTTTCACGGAATAATACTGGGGCTGCTATTTTTGGTCGGGTAGGTTCGATGAAACCCCTTTTTAGATTTTTATCGATAAATGCTCTGACTTCTTTTAGTTCTCTGGAGGACATGCAGTGCATTTTCGGTTTTGGAAGTTTAACCCCTGGTAGGATTTCAATGGCGCAATCTGTGGCGCGATGAGGTGGGAGTTCATCAGAAGCCTCCTCGCTAAATACTTGGGCTAAATCCTGGTACTCATTGGGGATGTTAATGGGTTCAGCCGGCTGACCAGCCATGGCTGGTTCTCTGTTCTCTATTTCTTTTCCTTTCCTCTAGGCTGTTTGCAAATGCTACATGTTTCTGGAAATGTACAGTTCCTCTATTCCAGTTTATTTTTGGATTCCATTTCTGTAGCCACATGAGTCCTAGTGCTAGTGGCCCTTCCATTTCTGGTGCTACAATGAATGTGACCATTTCACTATGGTTCCCTAGTCTTATTCTCCCATGAGCTGTTCAGAGCATCCACTAGTGGGAGGTGCTTCAGTCTCTTCCTAGTTAGACTGGGCTTAATTGTTAGGACGCTCCTCCTCCTCCATGGGACTCCTCCCTAGCGTCCCCAGTTTTAGCTCAGCCTTCGTAGGGACAGGCTGTATTGTCCTTGCCTTGGGCGGAATATTTATTTATTTATTTATTTATTTATTTATTTATATTGGGATTTATATGCCGCCCTGTTTCCTGAAGGACTCAGGGCGGCTCACAACAATAAAAACATAAAATACAAAATTTAAAATTTAAAAAATATCAAATAGAAATTCCAATAATTCAATTAAAACCGATACCAGCTAATATAAGCCAATAAAACCCTCGCCTCAGTCCAGATTGGCCTGTTGAAAGAGCCAAGTCTTCAGGTCATGACGGAAGGATCACAGGTCAGGGGCCATCCACAGCTCCAAGGGTAACTGGTTCCAGAGGGCAGGTGCTCCCATAGAGAAGGCTCTCCCCCTGGGGGTCGCCAGCTGACACTCTCAGACTGACGGCACCCCGAGGAGGCCCTGTCTGTGTGAGCACATGGGGCGCTGGGAAGTTGTTGCTGGCAATAGATGCTCCTGCAAGTACCCCAGCCCTAAGCCATGTAGGGCTTTATAGGTGATTACCAGCACCTTGAATCTCACCCGGAGGGCAACCGGCAACCAATACAGCTCATGCAGAAGGGGTGTAACATGGGAGTATTGGGATACTCCCATCACAACCCACGCGGCTGCATTCTGCACCAGTTGAAGCCTCCAAGTGGTCTGCAAGGGCAGCCCCATGTAGAGAGCATTGCAGTAGCCCACATGGGAGGTAACGAGCACATGAGTAACTGTATGTAAGGTATCTCAGTCCAGATAGGGGCGCAACTGGTGCACAAGACAAACCTGAGCAAATGCCCCCCTGGCCATGGCTCCCACCTGATCCTCTAAACTGAGCCGTGCATCCAGGAGGACACCCAAGTTGCGCACCCTATCTATGGGGGGCAACACCTCTCCCCCCATAACTAAAGAAGGAATATCCTGGATCATCCGAGATGCCGGTATGTACAGCCACTCGATCTTGGCTGGGTTGAGTCGAAGCCTGTTCCTCCCCATCCAGATCCGCATGCTTCCAGGCATCGGGACATCACGTCGAGGGCATCACTGAGTTGGTTTGGCGTGGAGATAAAAAGCTGGGTATCATCAGCGTACTGATGGTACCTCAACCCGAAACCATGGATGATCTCACCCAGCGGTTTCATGTAGATGTTGAACAAAAGGGGAGAGAGGACCGACCCCTGGGGCACCCCACAAGAGAGGGGCCTCGGGGTCAACCTCCGTCCTCCTGTCAGGGGATTTAATATTCTTCCAATCCGTCAATGAGGCAGACATAATTCCAGTCCTTCATATGTTCGTGGACTTAGTCCAAAGGCAATGGGCCTCTGCAGCATCATACCCCACTCCAATGGAGTACTATAAGAAATTTTATAATCTGGCACCCAACTTTTCAAATTCTCTCAACACTCCTGAAGTAGATGACTCGATAGTGGCCCTGGCATCCTCCTCCACCATTCCCACTGAGGCAGAGGAAGCTCTGAAACCTGAGGAAAAGAAGGCAGAACTGGCTGTTCGCAGAGCACATGTATCTGATGCCTGGGCCATTAGAGCAGCTACAGCTGCGTCTTTTTTTACAAAGTCTTCCCTTAGATGGCTTTGCCATCTGAGGGACACCATTCCGGCTTCAAATATGAGAGCACATCAGGACATTGTCAAGCTGATTGTGGCAGCAGAGTTTTCTGCAGATGCCACCTTCAATGCTGTAAAATTCTCTTCCAGAGCCATCACATCACAGGTCTCAGCAAGGAGGTTGTTATGGCTTAGGCATTGGCAAGCTGACACCAAACACAAGTGCAAGCTGGCATCAGCCCCCATCTCAGCAGAGAAGTTGTTTGGCAGTGTCCTCGATCCACTCCTGATTGAAACCAGAAACAAAAAAAAGATACTTCCCTCTCTTTTTCGGAAATCCAACAACAAAATTTCCCAGCCATTTCGGAGACTCTTCTTTTGGACCTTTTATCAGGGATCCTACTACCTTCGGTTTGCGAGAGCATCAGGTTACAGACAGGGGCAGCAGCAGGATAGATTTGATTTTACAGACAGGAATAGATGGGGAGGACAGACTAAGAGACAGTTCCGGGGAGCGGGAAACAGGTCTTTTCATTGCCCTAGATAGCTCCCATGAGAAAGCATCCATTGGGGGCCAACTAAAATTATTTGCTGACCAATGGGACGCCTCCACATCTGACGCGTGGGTCAGGGATACAATTATTTATTTATTTATTTATTTATTTATTTATTTATTTATTAATTATTTGCACTTGTATGCGCCCCATCTCCGAAGACTCGGGGCGGCTCACAATTAAAACATGAAACAGTAAATACTTTAAAAACTATTAAATTAAATTACAAGTCCAAATATAAAACTAAAAACCATTAAAACTATCCCTCACCCGGGGTCACAGCCAGTTGATCGAACAGCAAGTTTTAGCCCACGGCGAGTCGCGGAGGTCAGGGGCCAGGCAGAGCTCCAAAGACAGTTGGTTCCAGAGGTCAGGGGCTGCAACAGAAAAGGCTCGTCGTCGGGGAATTTCCAATGGCACTGACCCACCGACAGAATCGAGGAGTCCTTGCCTATGAGCTCGCAGAGGCTGGCGGCATTGATATTGGAAGAAGGCGGCTCCCTTAAATATTGAGGACCCATGTCATGAAGGACTTTATATGTTAACACTAGAACCTTGAATCTCACCGGGCGCAACCGGCAACCAATGCAAGCCGTGCAGGAGGGGTAATATGGGAGAACGGGTAACTCCCATCACCACCAGCGCCGCGCATTCTGCACCAGCTGCAGTCTCCGGATGGTGTGCAAGGAAGTCCTAAATAGAAGCGTTGCAGTAGTCGAGTCTAGAGGTAACAAGGGCATGAGTGACTGTCGCAGGGCATCTCGGTCCAGAAAGGTGAAGTTGTCGAACAAAGAAGGGGCAGCTGCCCCTGGCGGCGGCCCCAACCTGCTCCTCCAACTGGAGCACATCCAGGAGACCCCAGATTCTGAGCCCTATCCACGGGGGCAACACCTCTCCCCTATGGCCAAAGATGGACAATCTTGACTGGGCGAGCGCGTATGCACAGCCACTCAGTCTTGGCGGGTTGAGTCGAAAGCATGTTTCCACTCATCCAGATCCGCAGCATCCAAACACTGGGTCATCAGGGAGAGGGCATTGCTGATCTGGTTTGGGGTGGAAATGTACAGCTGAGTATCATCAGCGTACTGATGGAACTTCACTCCAAAACCACGGATGATCTCACCCAACGGCTTCATGTAGATGTTAAATAAGAGGGGGGAGAGGACCAACCCCTGATGGACCCCACAAGAGAGCACCCTTGGGGATGACCTAACCCCCCCCTGCCAACACCAATTGCGACCGCCCCGAGAGGTAGGAGGAGAACCACCGAAGAACAGTGCCCCCCACTGGTTTGGCTCTGGAGTTCCATTCTGCCCCCCTTTTTTATGGGATGTCCAGAATCTAGGGACCTCGGGAAAAGTTCCCTTATGGAAACCGCTATCGCCCACCTTCTGGACTTACGGGCCATACAACTGGTCCCACTGGACCAACAAGCGCAGGGTTTTTACTCACACCTGTTTGTGGTCCCAAAAAGTTCAGGGGATGGAGGGCAATTCTAGACTTAAAACACCTCAATTGGTGCCTTGTCTACCGCAAATTTAAAATTACCACCCTACAATCCATCTTGCCTAGCATCAGACGTGGCGATGTTCTAACATCAATAGACCTCACAGAGGCATATTTGCACATTCCAATTAGGCATTCCCACACTAAATTTCTCAGGTTTTGCTACAATAACCTTCACTATGAGTACATCGCCCTCCCATTCAGCCTGGCTTCTTCTCCTAGAACCTTTACTAAGATTCTGGCAGCCCTGGCTGCTTTCCTCAGAAACATGCCCATACGACTGCAATGTTATCTCGATGACATTTTGCTCTTGTCATCTTCCATTGGACAGGCCAATATTGATACTCAAATTACATTAAGAACTCTTCAACAGCATGGGTTCTCCATAAATTGGTCAAAAAGCCACTTGTCCCCTTCGACTAGATTAACTCATCTGGGGGCCATTCTAGACACTGTAGAAAACAAGGTTTTCCTTTCCCCAGACAGGCAGAAGAGTATCAGGAGATTGTCCCAGGAGATCAGAACCCTAAGAAGGGTACCCCTAGCCCTCCTGTCTCAATTATTAGGGAAAATTATTTCCTGCATTTCCATTATCCCTTGGGCCCGCTTTCATGCCAGACCTCTGCGGTGGCTCCTGCTGCCGTATCAATGTTGCAGGAGAGACACCTCCAAACTTCAGATCACAGTACCAATGAACATCCTGAGATCCCTCTGCTGGTGGACAGTACCCACAATCAACAAGGGTTGTCCTTTCAAGGACCCACACAGATGAACAGTAACTACAGATGTGAGCCTATCTGGATGGGGAGCTCACTTCCAGTCCCACACGGCCCAACGGCGTTGGACCATTCCAGAACAATCATACAACATCAACTGGTTAGAGCTGAGAGCAGTCCACCTAGCTCTACGCAGGTTTCTGCCACTGTTTCAGTCCAAACACGTCCTTGTCTTGACAACATCACAACCAAGGCCCATATAAACAAACAAGGGGGCACTCATTTCAGGCAATTGATGAGAGAGTCAGAGAGATTATTTCTGTGGGCCAAGCACAACTTGCTGTCATTCAAGATGGAGCATATATTGGGGCTGTTGAACGTCCAGGCAGATTGGCTCAGCAGGGCCACGGTCAACCAGTCAGAGTGGTGCCTGTATCTGTCCATCTTTCAGGAAGCAGCTCAGAGGTTTGGCCAACCCATCATCGACCTGTTTGCCTCCCCCCTCAATGCCCAACTACCACAGTTCATCTCGTGGTACCCATCACAGGGGGTGGAGGATGTCAATGCCCTCTGCTGTCGTTGGGCTCCCGGACTGCTATACGCGTTTCCACTCCTCCCCGTCATCCCCAAAGTAATCCAGAAGCTTCTGGAGGAGAGGGCAGAATTTCTGTTAGTGGCTCCTGACTGGCCGCAGTGCACATGGTTCGTGGAGCTGAGGAATCTGTCAACGGAGCCACCGTGGAGGATCCCATCGTCGGACGTCTTGCTGTCTCAAGGCTCAGTTCTGCATCAATGGCTCAGCCTAGCCATATGAAAATTGAGCGGCGATGTCTAAGAGGTGAACAAATTTCCAATCAGGTCATTAACACCATACAGGCAGCTAGACATCCTTCGACGAACCATATCTACGACGCCAACTGGGCCAATTTCTGCTGTTGGTGAATGCGGTTTCAAATTGATCCCACTTCTCCATCTGTACCACAACTATTGGACTTTTTGCAGGAGGACCTGAACAAGGGCCTATTGCCAAATACTCTGCGGAGACAAGTGGCAACCCTGGCATATCTTGGGGGGATCTCACATTCGTAGTTTCTTCCGTGGTGCTAAGAACTTGCGGCCCACTGTAGTACACCGTTACCCAACTTGGGATCTCAATAAGGTGCTAACGGCACTTACTAGGGGTCCTTTCAAACCCCTAAGGACCACGACCCTCCATTTTCTAACTTATAAAGTGGTCTTCTTAATTGCAATTACATCTGCATGCAGGATCTCTGAACTGGCAGCCTTGTCCATGAGAAAGGATCTCTGTATTTTCCATCCAGACAGAATCTTAGACCAGACCCAAACTTTATTCCAAAAATCAATTTGGCATTCCACAGAGCACAGGAACTGGTGCTCCCAAATTTTTGTCCAGCCCCATCTCACAGACTCAAATGCCAATGGCATACTCTGGACGTAAGAAGGGCTCTACGCATATACCTGGATCGTACAGCACCATCCAGGAAAACAGAGTCTCTCTTCATATCCTTTCAGCCTAACTCCCTGGGGCACAAAGTTTCCTCTTCTACCATAGGCAGGTAGTTGAGGACCACAATCGCTAAATCATATGATTCCCACTTGCTACCGGTGCCCCAAGGCATAACAGCCCACTCCACCAGGAGTGCAGCAACTTCAGCAAGCTGCAATACAGGAGATCTGCCGGGCGGCAACTTGGGTTTCACCTTCGACATTTATTAGTAATTATAAAATTGATGTCTTTGCCTCCACTGAGGCTTCATTTGGTAGGAGGGTCTTGCAACGAGTTCACACGGACTCGGAGAGGACTTCAACCCAGACGGAGTCCCTCCCTTAGGACAGTTCCAAGCTTTGGTATGTCCCACTACTGGATGCTCTGAACAGCTCATGGGAGAAAGGGCATTGGTACTTACCTGATATGCCCGTTCTCTGTGAGCTGTGAAGAGCATCCAGCCCACCCAATTTCCGTCTGGTGGGGTTCTATTCTGGCCAAGGGGCTTAGATAGAGTGAAGTATAGAAGCTTTAATCACTTTGACTTCGCAAAAACTGGGGATACTAGGGAGGAGTCCCGTGGAGGAGGTGGAACGGCCTAACAATTAAGCCCAGCCTAACTAGGAAGAGACTGAAGCACCTCCCACAACTGGATGCTCTTCACAGCTCACAGAGAACAGGTGTAAGTACCAACACCCTTTTTCAATGGTTCTGTGGCAAAACTGGCTGGCTCCCCCCCCCCGCTATAATTCCATCTAATTGGCAAAAAGCGATGGGATTTTCCATTTTCTTTAGTTGGATTCCCAATTTCTCTGCTAGGGAGGTGTTGATTAGGCACTGGGTGCATCCCAAATCCAATAACGCTGCAACTTCCTCCCCCTTCCCTCGGCTGGGAATAAACAGTCTTAGGGGTAGAGTGATTGGTTCAATTGGGTTGCTTTCCAGAGGGTCATCTTCTGGATCGCTTTCAGACTGGCTCAGGACTCCTCGTGGCATTGGGGATTCTTCCTCTGGGTTGGTGGGGGACCAGAACCTCACAGCTTCTCGGCTTCTCAGGCCAGTTTCTTTTCCTCAAGGGCTTGGTTTTCCAGGTTTCCCCCCTGATGGGTGGTCTGGCTTTCTGGCAGGGGTTTTTGAATGGCATTCTGCTGCATGGTGCCCCTCTTTTCCACACTTAAAGCAGCCAGCTGGTCTTGGAGTCATGGTGGTTTGGGGTTTGAAAAATTCCCACTTTCCCTGGGGTGGCGATCTTCTCCAGACTTTGCCACTGCGGTACTGGTTTTGGGTCATGTCTATCTCCACCTCCTCTGCCATCAGGTACCATTCATGCAGGAGGTTGGGGCCCCACAGGCCAGGCAGGCAGCATACAGGTCGTCCATCTTTGAATGAACAGACTAGGATATCTTCTGGCCAGTCAACTTGGACTTGGACGGCCAGGTCATGAAATTCCTCGGTGTACTCAGCAACCGGGCGATGGCCTTGTTTTACTACTCTGATGCGGTCGTGGGCTTTTCTATCAGCGAGGGGGTCTTCGAAGCGGTGGTGTAGGGCTGTCATAAATTGATCAAGGTTTCTCAGTAGTGGGGCATTGACGTTGTGGAGAGTCACTCTCCATCTGGCTGCTACCCCTTCTAGGGCCAGGGTGATGACTCGCACTCGGGCCCCTGGGTTGGGAAATTCCGCCCGTATTCTTGCATGTAGGTGAGGACTTGTGCCAGGAAAAATCCCAGTTTCTGGGGGTCCCCAATGAATTTTACCCCCAAGAGCAGGACCTTTCTTGCAGTTGTATGTCTCTGGGTTGGGACAGGGTTAATCCCCTGTTCTGTGGCAGCAAGGGGTCAAGTATGGCTGCTGGTCCTTCTACTTGTTCTATTGCCCAAGCATTCTCAGCTGGATTAGGGGTGATAGCATGGGTTCTTCCAATTTCTGGTTCGCTCACTCTCCTATGTTGGTGGCCTGGTCCATCCCTCACATTGAGGTCCTCCAGGGCTTCCCTCACAAGGTGATTTATGTACCGTTTCAGTCAGTCATCTGCTGGTGGTTGCTCGACCCATTCTTCCTGATCAGATAGGGCCTCCAGCTCCAATTTCCACACAGGTTTACGGCTACGCCAGGTAAGGATTACTCCCTTGGTGCTTCCGTCCCAGCTGTCTCTCTTTCCTATGCCTATAGACCACCGGGGCTTTGTGGAATTTTTGCCGGCCACTTCACTGCCTTCGATGGAGTACACAAAGTCAATATCTGGCTGGGTAGTTGTCAAAATTTCTCCCCAGCATTTGGCTTCCCCTTGCTCCTTGCTATATTCAGAAATTTTTTTAAATTCACATTTATATGCCGCCCTTCTCTGGAGACTCAGGGCGGCTTACAATCTTTGGAGCATAACCCAATGTGCTCAGCAATAGCCTTCATTCTATTGTATATGCCTGCTTATTAGTAGGGCTTTTGCCCCGAGGCATTTTACAAAGTCAGCTTATTGCCCCCAACAATCTTGGGTCCTCAATTTACCTACCCCGGGAGGATGGAAGGCTGAGTCAACCTTCAGCCTGGTGGGATTCAAGCCTGCACTAATTGCAGGCAGCTGGAGCTAAGTGCTAGGTGTTTAACAGCCTGTACCACCAAGGCTCTTTTTGTAGGGTCCCCTCGGTAGAGTGAAGTTTTTTTTAAAAATTCCTCTCCGGGCTGACCTCTGTTGCAGATTCTGCTTTATGTAAGCACTGGACTTTTTCCCTTCAATCAAAAAGAATGAAGTTCAGGAAATAAGCATTTCAAAAGGAATTCTTTATTGAAAGGGAGTGATCCCAGCACTAGTCAAAGCAGAGTCTAAATGCTCCCAGGCATGCAGTAATAGATAAGGGGAGTTAGGACCCCTCCCCTTATTTAGATGTGTATTTTTTCAAACAAAGAACCAACATGTTATTTCCCCCCTCTCCTTCTCTGAGAACGGATCTTTTAAAGAGTTCCCAGGGAGTATCTTCCGGAGCTGGAATTTTTATGGTCCCTTCTCCGCTTGCTATCTCTTCAAGAGGTGACAGATTTCTGGACATCTGGCTCCAATCCTCCAGTTGTATATCATGTGTAGGTTATACAGATTCAATATAAGATTTAATATATTAAGGTTACATCAAAAAGGATTACTTGTACCAACTCCCCCCCCCTTCTTCTTCCATTTAAGAATGGCAGATACACTGATCTGACAGTAAGCACCACCAGAGGGCAGTAATAGATAAAATTTTAATACCTTATCTTCACACATAGCCTTGCATATACTTTGCAGAATAATTACCCATCTAGCTGTTAAGTCTGTAAGCAATCTTTGTATAAATTATTCTCAGAAATGATAAACAACCAAACTATTCTTTTATTTATGTTTTCAATATTTTACTTGCTCAATATCGTACATATTACTTGCATATTTCTTTTCAGACTGAAATCAATTTGCCACCGGAAAACTATTGCCATTGTTTTCCTTATAAATACTCACGTTATGTAGACAAGTATAGCTCAGATTTCTATATATTGAAGCATGGAACAAAACCATATTAATTGTTTAGATTCACACATTGTTTAAAGTTTATTTTTTAGTACAATGTGTGAACAGAGCCACTGAAACTTAAAAATGTATAAACGGTAATGTTGCAGCTAATTGAATAAACTATTATTTTAAAATCCTGATTTTGTACAATATGTATTAAAACAACATTTAAATAGCTAGGAAGGTTTTCCCACTGCTTTGGGGACATAGTTGTGAAATGTTAATGATAAAACCTCATTGTAGAATACCTTTCTTTAGCTTCAGAGATGCTAAATAATCCTATACTCTCTCTCTCTATTTGTCTGACAATGAATTACATGGCAATTTAATAGAGTATGCTTTGAATAAAATTGTGTACTTAAGTCACTATAGTACTTTCTGAAAGGCCAACAAATAAAACTCTATTCAACTCATCCTCAGTGCTGTAAGGAGTTTGTGGAAAGTACAATTTTAAAAATTAATATGACAAATTAAATCTGTAATTTTTCAAAGTGATTGTGGTAGTTGTTTGCCAGGTACTAATATGTATGCAATAATTGTTTACTATCTATATACTTTTGCTAATTAGAGATGCTTGCTAAACTTCTATTCCTGCTTTAAAAAAATAAAGCAGCAGGAATGTGATATAATCATACAATGTAAAAAGAATAGCTTAGAAATAAAATTAAAATGGAAACATGAACTGTCATATTTTAAATAAAGAACAATGGAATGATAGCGATGCTTGAACAATAAAAATATGTTCTTGATTGGAAATAATTCTTCATTAGTTATTTGCATCTGTTATTCTGATTTTTCCAATGTTAAGTAGTACTACTGATTCTTGTTAAAGCAAATGCACCTTGATAATGTATCTTTCCTAGTCATTTTCATAGTGAATATTAGACTCTTGAAAATGAACTGCCTTTTAAAAGCTGTTTAAAACAAAGAGTGTGATTTTTTGCATTTTTTCCAAGGCTGTAATTCAAATATAAATTTGTCAATCATATATGGATATTTCAAATGTTGAAAAGGGGATGGAAAATGAAAAGCCACTATAAAGTGTGGTGTTGTATGGCCATAATAAAGAATTACTGGTTTTGTTAGCCTTTTAAATTCTTGTGGATTAGTTTATCTACATTAATTTCTACAATGACAGTGTTTATGCTCCTTTAGACTTGTACAAAATGTGCTTTGCCCTAGTTAAAAAAACTGTTAATAGTTTTGTGCCTTCAGTTTCAAGGGCTATTCAACAGGGAAGATAATTAAAAATCCAGACATTTGCAAAATATGAGGGAAGCGGAGGAGGGACAGTTCATTCTCTTTCTCTGGGCATAACCCAAACTGATGCTTCAACGCTGTAAGCGTTGTGAGGAGCATTTGGCCCTAAGCAGAACTTGCCTGGGACCTCCCTGCTGCTTTGATTGGCTGGAAGATTTTTTTCGGTGCGTTTTTAATCATACGCGCGGAGAAATTCAAGGCTATTCGCTCAGTTTGGAGACAGAAGTACAATCCAAGCTGCTTTCTCTTCCTCCGCGAGGTTCGCCGCAACATAGCCAGAGAGCAGTTGGGGGGACTCAGCTGGGCTGAGACTGCGACTCCTTTTCTTTTTAATTTCTTGCAGAATTTGCTTTCGTCTGACCGTTCTATTATTTCGTGGCCATGGAGAACGGAGTGCCGTTTTACGAACAACCCGGCGCATTGACGGAACCGAACAAGTGGCCTTGTACTGAGCACTGCACCCTCAAGAGCTTGAGCAACTGGAGACTATCCCTCAAATTTTCGCAAGTGGTAAGTTGGGTTATATGAATAGGTAAAGGAGGAAGGTTACGAGCAGGTGGCACAGCCGACCCTCCCTTTGGCGCCGTCTTCCATTCTTTGTGTTTACCTTGTCTTCGTTTTCAGCAGCTCTTAGGCGTGGAAGACTTCGGAATTTTATTTATGTTACATTTATTTATTACTTATTTGCATTCTGCCTTTAATGCCTCAAGGCGGTGAACACATGTAACCCACCTTCCTCCTCCTCCTTTTCCCACAACAACCCTATGAGATGGGTTGGGTTGAGAGAGAAAGTGACTGACCCCAAAGTCCCTCAGCTGACTTGTATGG
This sequence comes from Naja naja, assembly GCA_009733165.1. Lineage (NCBI taxonomy): Eukaryota > Metazoa > Chordata > Lepidosauria > Squamata > Elapidae > Naja > Naja naja. The sequence continues at coordinate 54,821,315 of CM019155.1, read as the reverse complement.
CCAAAGCCGGACTAAACTCGCGATCTTCCGTTCTAGTCTGGTGCTTTAACTACTAGACCAAACTAGCCTTTTTGTGTCTTTTAACCCGCCATTAATTCTAGTGGTGCCTACTGTCTCACTACCGATGTTTATATGGAGGGCCCCGGAGAAGAGGGGGCACAAATCCTATTGGCATCTCATCGAATATCTAAAATGTGGCCTGTAAACCCGTAAAGTTGCAAAATCTTGTCCGCCAGCTTCTGGACAGCTTTCTTCTGAGAACGTGACTTATTTTCTGGTTTTTGCTGTCGCTGGTCTTACAGGTTTGAAGCCGCCGTTCGAGCGGCTTATTTGGGGCTGTTTTCGCATCATTGTGAGAAGCTGCGCTAGACGGTTGATTAATTCTAATCTTTGTCCCTACTACAAGCGGCATAGCTCGCTAAAGTTTTAGGGAGGACTGCTTCTCGATTCGGGCAGTTTTTGCATGGAAATGAAGGAACTGTTCGACTATTTTCACCACCCCCACTCATGGTTAAAGGCTGGAAAAGAAGCAGGGTGATCTAGATTCAAATTCCCACTTGATTCCACTGCTTTCTGGTGAACTACTGACCAATCCATTTATTGGCAGTATTATTACATTATTGTATCAAATACCTTAATAGATTGTATTCTAACATACTGTTCCTCTATTTGATTTTTGCAATTTATGGCTCCAAAATTATTTTTTTAACTTTGATATAGGAGCCTTCAAAGTCTGGTGAGAAAGTCATTGGTTTAAAAACATTTCAGTACCAAAATAGTGCTAACAAATGAATTAGCAGGTTACCAGGATATCACTCAAATGCCTTAAGTTTTCCAGTCAGAAAATTGATTATGGGGATAATTATGAACTTCTCTTTGGGAAGGAAGTGAAATCTTAATGGAAAAATAATCGAAGCCTGATTTGCACTTATTTGATTAAGCCCATATAGAAAATTAATTCTATAATATTTTACTACAACTTTTCCCATATTTTATTAAATTTTATAATATGATATTCTGGTATTTTTATCCCTTGTTTGCTTCAATTCATAGTATTTTGTGTAGAGCAGCTAACAAATCTTCCACAGAGTCTAAGTAACTATAACTTTAGACCAGACATGCATGGTCTAAATCGATACAAATTTTACAGTTGAGTGGAGATTTAAATTTTGGTTTTCTGTATTTTTGATATTCTTAATCAAATTTTGACAGTCTTTTCAGAACTCATCTTACAATTGCACATAATAACCTAACTTATCAACACATTTTTTTGTTATAAAATTGTAAATGTTACTATCAGTGTGTGAAATTAGGTATTTTGTAGAGTGCCTAGGAAATCTATAGAATGCCAAAAATCGGAGATCAAAATATCTTGATTTTAACATTTCACGCATATCCTAGGCATTCTGTGCAATGCCAAAAGATAAACCAGCAAATATAAATACTCCTGCTAAAAAGCCATTCTAACCTTCCTTGTTGCAATAACTATAACAATACTAGTCTTTTTCTCTTGTTTTTTTCTGGTAAGAAAGTCCTGTACTTTATTTTGCATTTCTTCTTTCATTTTCATATACATCTTTCCAATAAAGGATTAGGGCTAACCCTAATCCTTTTATGACTCTCTCTTCATACTTAAATAGTATTTGTCACCTTGCATAATGCTAGATATTGTATACAAAGCCTAGGGGAAGAATATAGTATATTAAAATAACACAGACATTTGATACTTCGCTTAAAAACTCACACATTCTATAAATTTCATAGGCATTCTCTGCAATGTCAGCTTTTCACATAATGCCAGTAATATAAACCATACATCTTTGCAACACTCAGGAAAAGTGTTTCAGAATGCACAAAGGTGTGAAGATAGCAGCTGCCTGCTATTTCTTAAACCAGCTGGGCAGACTTTGAAAAGACACAACTGTTTTAAAGAATAGTAGCTAAATGCTATGTCATACATGCATGCTCCATTTCTGAAATAAACCTGAAGCACTGCAGAGTCCTGATAAGTACTACACCCTGCTGACTCTGTCATCCACTCACTTGATGAATGTTAGGTTGCATTCTTTGGTAATAATGTTTTATATTTCTAATTATTATTCAGATTTTGCTTTAGTTTTAACTGTTTATTACCCTGCATGCTACCTAGAGTTGCTTCAGTGATTATCAGTAATAAATGGATTAAATAAATAAATCATTTGCTGTGCTGACATATTTTGCTGAGCAGTATTTCTACCCATATTCTATCACCTTCAAATATTTGTGTGAATAAAACAGATAAGCAAAAATAGGTAAATGTTTACATTTCTCTTTCTCTTTGATTCAAATAATGCCCACTTAAAAAAAGGTAATGATTGTAGTTTGTTATTAATAGAAGAGATACATATAATTTTTGCGTATGTGTTTGTGTAGTGTATATATAACTCAGTCATTCAAGCCTTGTTCAAATTTTGACAAAATCCTGAACTCTCAGTAAATGTAGATTCGTTTCTTGAAGCTCAGGATCTAAAACAAAACATTTATTTAAAAGAATGTGTTTTTAAGATAAGAAGGAAGGATTTGTTACATAGAATTGAATCATCCAATGATTATTTGCTTAATCATCTTTATTCTTTATCAACAGATCCTATCCTTCCTATCCTTTATTGCTGCAGAAGCTGTGAAGAGGTGCAACTCCTGTCCTGAAGTTTACATCTTTGAGTTTGCCAGCTTCAGTGCCTTTATTTTAAGCATCTCAATTCTGGCTTTATACTGTACTGCTCTTTATCAAAAGGCTGGAGAAGAGAGAGTAGCTTGTGTGGTAAAGAGGCATCTTTTCATTTTTGTAATCAACATGGAAGCACACAATTTAATATGATCAATAGAGAAGAGTTTTGGTGACTCCATTTTAAAGATTTCAAACAACTGTCTTTCCTTCCATTCTTTTCATAACGTTGTAGCATCAAGGCTAGACCTACAGAAATTTATTTTATTTTGCTTGTGAGGAATTGTCTCTATGTTCAGCATATCTCACATGCCAATAAAAAAGATACTCAGTAAAAAATGGGTGAGAGGTGATTTTGACCTAGGGCAAATGCTTCATCATTATTTTAACTTTCCAACCAGCAATATGTGTTGATTATTAATTTAGATTATCAAATACTATTTGAATATAAGTACTTCTTAACTTATGCCCATAACTGAGCCCAAAATTTGTTTTACTAAACAAGACATTTAAGTGACTTTTGCTCCATTTTACAACCTGTCTTGCCACATTTTTTACACATTTTTTCACAGTTATTAAGTGAATCACTGCAATTGTTAAATTAGTAATCCAGTTAAATGAATCTGGCTTCCCAATTGATTTTGCTAGTCAGAAAAGCACAAAAGGTGATCACATGACCCCCAGGAAACCACAACCATCATATATAGGAGTCAATTGCCAAGAATCTGAATTTTGACCCTGTGATCAGGAGGATACTGCAATCGTTATAAGTGTGAAAAACACATGTTTGTGAAAGTGTGAAAATTTCATTTCAATTAAAATGAAAAAAGTGAAAGTTTTTCATTTTAATTGAAGGGTCATTAAGTAAACTGCAGTGAGAATTACCTGTAATTAATGTGCTAAAAATGAAGGATAAAAATAACATGTATGATACTTTTTCTTCTTTTGTAGGATTTCTTTGTTGGTACAATAGTAGGCTTGCTGTTCTTCCTGGCTTCAATTATATTTACTGTAACCACTGAGAAGCAGCCGATTGAAAATACTGCAATTGTGAGTTCATCTTTGACAGATTGCTAGGATAGCCAGGATTGTTATTAAAGCAGGGAAGGACAAGTTACCGGTCCGTAATGCTATTTCACACACTAATAGAGAACTCAACATTTAAACTAGTGTGAATGTACCTTAATTTGTATAAAATTGGCACTATTAAAAAAATCTTCACCTGAGTTAAAACATAAACTTGCCATATAATATACTTACTTACTATGGAAGAGAAATGGAAATTCATTAGCCCTATAGTCTGGCATTGCAATAAGTAAAACTGTTTATTGGTCCTTTGCAAAGAAAACCAAGAAAAGTCATCTGGTCTTTAGCACTCTCAGGGCCTGAGCACTCTGCAGTAATCAGATGAGTGCAAGGAATATAAATCCATCCTTTCCCCAGCAGTGAGTTTGAACTGAAGAAGCTTCTTGGATGAGAAGCAAAACATTTTCAAAAGGAGAAAGAACCAAGAGAGTTCAGTCGCCTTTTTCAAAAAGCACCTTTGAGACAACTATAGCCTGGATGATTGAGAATTTTCAGAAACTCTATCTACTTCCTTAAATTGCCTGTCATCAGTGGTTCAAAATTATTTTATTAATCACAAACCATGAAATACATTTCACGATTTTGCTGTTTCAAATATGTATGCATGCATGGGTTGTTTCTGTGTATATGCAAGCCAATATAAGGTGATGATGCATAGGTGATTGTGGTTTTTTATTCAACAGACATTTGGTTTCTGCACAAGTACATTATTTCTTGTGGATGCTGCCCAAATAATCATGAAACGTATCATTGAAGGGAAACTGCTAGAGACCATCCCAACACTTCATCACAATTGTCGTGATCGTCATGATCGTCGCAATCGTGAACGGTGCGAGATTCAGATGTTAAGTAATCATCTGTAAACCACAATGTCTTTTTAATGCATGCTGATCATAGTTGAAGAGATACTGTTTTTTAAGGTATAAAGGTAGTCCTCATCTAATAACCATTTGTTTAGTGACCATTCAGAGTTACACCACCGGAAAAAAATGATGTGTCATCATTTTCATTTTCATACTGTGCAGCACCCCATAGTCATGTGATCAAAATTCCAACTTTTAGTAACTGGCCTGTATTCATGATGCTTGCACATGATTCCCTTTTGCAATCTTCTGACAAGCAAAGTCAATGGGGAAGCCAGATTCACTTAATAACTATGTTATTCACTTAAAAACTAGAACATTTCATTTAACAACTGTAACAAAAAGATCAAAATGCGGTGAGGATTACGTAACAACTGTCTTGCTTAGCAATAGAAATTTTGGGCTCAATTGAGGTAGTAAGTTGAGGACTACTTCTGCCTAGATTATTGAATTTTATTTCAGCTTTCTACTTGCTTAATATAGAATTCTTATTCAACAGATTATATACTATATTATACTTATTCATATATTATACCATTTATGAATGCTTGCACTCATTTTACTGTATGTATGTATATATGTATGTATGTATGTATGTTTGTAATAAATCTTCAGCATTTTATCTTCCTTTGAAGATAAAAAGTTTATCTGAGATTGTTAAATCCTCATTCATTGCTTTTCAGAATAAATATAGAGAATGGAGCATTAAATAGTTTGATGTGGTCATTCATATTCAAAATTAGATTTAAAAAATAATAATCTTACTGTATGTACCTGTAGAAGTTCCTACATTTTCCCACTAAACATTTTGTTATTCCTTCTTAAATTAAATCAGGCATCTTAAACTTTTTTTAAAAAGTCATGGGGTTTTATTGTCAATATTTTGAAAATGAAGGGTTTTATAATACAGATGGAAGCTGCATCAAAAATTGCAGAGCATGTCCTGTTCAGCATTCCAGAAACTATGTCCACTCCATATTTCTAATAACTGGACATTTTCTTTCCACACCTGTAGGGTTTTTTTAGTGTATACATCTAAATTTTAGGTTCCCTTACCAGTTTTTTTGAATGCTAATCACTAGGGATCCAATTCTTGATAGCCTTCAACTTCCATTAATCACGGCTTAAACTGTTAAAACTATCCTGAATCCTGCATTATTTTGACTTATGACATGATCTGAGCTTCATCGAAGTCATATTAGCTTTTAAGACATACCTATCTAATCTGTTTTGCATAGATTATGACCTACTGGCAACATGTAATAGCACTTGGCTAGTTAACTACATCAATAAAGTTCTCAGCATAAAACTGGATAATCAATTTTAGACATTTAGATTGCCATTACTTCTGCAGTCAGAAAGAAACAATCTTATATTCAATTAGAATATTATATTCTCTTAGAATACTAGAAATGTTTTGATCCACATAAAAGTCTTAATTAAGATTTTTGCTATACAAAAGTCAAGTCATTCAAAATCAAAATAAGTATATTGAATAGACATAGGGAATTGGTTGTGCTGGTGCAGGCTAATTTTGATGCTTTCCCTTAGCCTGAGACTATTTAGGCAAGGCACACTGTAGCTTTGGATGCACTGCAGTTTCTTGGGTTTGGATTAGATTGGCCACAGGGACCTTGTTGTGCTGCACCCAAGTTTGGAACATCATCCCCTGGATATTCATATAGGCCCCACCTTGCCTGCCTTTAACCATTCTGTAAATGACTCTTCCTCCAATCCTTGAGGCTGGGCAGGCCCTTTTCTTTTCCAAACATTTTAATTAGGTTATTAAGTATTATAAAACACAAAATACAAAAGTAAATAAAAGAATAATGAAGAAAGGGAAAGGGGGAAGAGAAGTGAGAAAAGATAGGGAAAAAAGAAAAAAAGAAGCATTGACTTCCAACTCTCTCTGTTGCAGTAAAATAAGGCATTAACATCAAATCACAACTTTTTGTTTTTCCATAATAATATGAACGTCATTTTTATAAAAATCTATCAATCTAATCTAAGTCAAAATTACATTCTTTTCCACATCAAGCATGAGATTCAGAAGCTATTTCCATGCGGAAATAAAAGTAATCAGTTTTGCCATTTCAGCCAACTCCATCAACTTCTGCATCCATTCTTCCATGGTAGGTATCTGTTATGTATGTAGGTTTGAATGTTATTGGTTTGTTTGAACTGTTCTTGTAAAATGTCAAAAGGTATTGGTTTAAATAGTGCGGGAAAAACCCTGCACTCCCATTGGCTGGCAACTACGGCTGCTGGCTATAAGAAAGCTGTAGCCAGCCAAGTCGGGTCCATTCGAGCTGTAGTCACTAATAAACTCTTCACTGAAGCTCTTGGCGTCTGACTCTTCATGCAAACTTAACACTGGCGAAGAGGTGGGATTGCCCTGAAGAAGAGACAATGCGAGGCGAGCAAGCGAGATGGCTCGCTGGAACACCCCAACCCCGTTCGATCTGGCGGCGGAAGCTGGGAATCGATAGCGGATCGCTTCCAGATGTACTTGGAAGGAAACGACCTCGCCGATATTCCCGAGAAGCGGAAGAGGGCGGTATTTCTCACGCACTGCGGTCCGGCATCTTCAAGATGGCGAAAGCGTTGCAGGAGCTGCAAAATTGAAGGTAATGGAATGGCCTGATTTGGAAAAACTTTTAAGAGCCCATTACACAAGTATCGTGCCTCATTAAGAGACACGAGTTTTACCATCGGGATCAAGGGGAAGGCAAAAATGTTAATGACTTCGTGGCAAGTTTAAGGGACATTGGGGCTTTGACTTTACCAACTTAGAAGAGGCATGCGTGGATCGGGTTTGTCCTAGGCCTCAAAGATAAGGTCTTACAAAGCAAACTGTTAATGAAACCTAAGATCATGTTTAAGGAGGCCATCGAAGCTGTTTCAGCGGAAGCCACAAAGTCCTCAGCAGCGGCCATGAAAAGATTAACAAGGCCTCAAGCCAGGCCTCAAGCCATTCTGACGATGGAAAAATCACAACAACCCATTGCGAGCA